>ML801082.1:89188-112493 GCA_009831015.1 Picea engelmannii
CCTTAAACTAATGTAGGTTTGCTAACAAAGATGTAAAAAGTCTGATAAATTTTAGTTAAGCGTTGATTTTAATGGCTGTTGTTTACTCAGAGGGTGTACGAAAGTGAAACTGATGGAATGATGACTCAATTCCAAAAAATATGAATGAAGTATGATAAGCAATCATTTCTTTTCAATGAATACCTATTTAAGGGAAAGAGGAAGAGTCGTTTTCACTATCAAACACTTGATAAGGAATGCCCTCAATCAATTTTGTTCTCAATCAAATCCAATATGATGCTACAACATTTCAGAAATGAAAACTAATATGCAAACTAATCATTAAGATGTACTTTTGTTGTTTTCATGCGAATGATGATCAATTCAATGAAAAATTTGTCCTGCCAACTACCCTTTCAGATCAAGGAGATTTGGGCAAGAAAACGTAGATTTCGCACAAACAACACACCCTTTTGCAATCAAACAAGAGAAAGAAAATAAAAAACGCAAAAGGAAGGAGAAATAAATTGGATCAGATGACCTCAAAGAACCAAATGAGAAGAGTCACAGACTTCTAATGTCCTTCACTAGAGTTCTGCTTAGTCGGATATGAGAGAAGAAAGCAATGGATTGGTTTCAAGCTCTTAATAGAAAAAACTCAAAAATGATGAAGAAGGGCATAAAATCTGAACAAAAAGGTGTTTACTTTTCAGGAGGAAGCATGTCAAAGGTCAAAGGAAGGATCATTGAATCACAAAGCAACTCAGCAAGTGAAGAAACAGGATCTAGACCTCCAAAAAATGGAATTTTTGAAGAGATTTTGAGAAAAAAGGGGATGGCGTTCTGGTGTAAGGGCCACCAGAGCATTATAAATCTCTATATAACACTTCCAGGGAGTGTTGGTTCTCTGCTAACATGGGCAGGGGGGCACCAAGCTAAAAAAACTCATAAAAATGTCAAAAAAACCAAAATTTCAGTCAAATTTTCACAGGTAAGCTGAGTGTGATGGGGTAAAGAGTCAATCAACAAGTGCAATCAGATATGAAGGGGTGAACAAGGTCTGAAGACAATCATAGTGTAAGGCAAGGTCTATGAGGAAAAAACAAAACTAAGAAAGTTCTGATTCTTCCCCAATGGAGTCGCCAATTTCTGTTGAAGGAAAATCTCCCTGCGGATAGGTAGATATCCTAAAAGAGATAGACTCTTAACTCTAAGACAGAAAGTGATTATCATGGTCACTGAATTCCTTTTAGATCTAGGTGGACTAGTGTGTGAGGAGGAAGGAGAAAATAAGTACCTTTTACCGGTGTTTGTCCCTGCACGCTCCGAGTTGAGCTCCAATCTTTCGCTCCTCGATAAGCCCTATAGAAAAACAAAGTACAACTACTTCCTACTCTATCAAGATTAGTCTAAAATAGGTCTATCTACTAAAGAGACAAATTCATGTGAGATTGAACATGAATTAGAAAGAAACAGGCCAAGCAAATTATATTAATGAAGACAAAACATTGCTTACAACCGTAGATGGATTGCAGCAGTTTCGTCAAGTCCTCCTTGTCTACCCCTTGCTCAAAAGATCCACGATCCGAATGATGATAGCTTCACCAATTGCTCCCTATGAGATCATAGGTCTCTTGCCTCCAAAATATCTCTGTTCCAGCACCACTTATAAGATCATAAGTTTGGTGTGATTCTCCCTTTTCCTTCCCTCTTTCACCATTAGAAAGCTTGCTTATATAGCCTTGGAGAGGCTTTAACCACTTGAGATATCCTTGGGGAAGTTGAGGATTTTCCTCCTTCAGTTGAGGATCTTCCCTAAGAACATGGCTGGACTAGGGATTCGAGCTCAACTGCCTTCTAAGAATGAAAATATCCTTCACCCATTCATCTCAACAACTCAATTGCTGCCTAAAATAGGTAGCGCTCCCTTAAAAGGGCCATCAAAGCGCTATAGTTCTCCCTAGTAGTGTTTAGGGGAGAGAAACCACTCCTAAAGACACCAGCGCTCCCTCAGAAGGGCCAAAGGAGGTTTATAATGCTCCCAAACAGTGTAAGGGGGAGCACCAACACTCCCAGAAGAGGTATAGGGGAGCGCTCTCCTTCAAAACTTAGTTTTTTGAGTGTTTTCAGATGGTAAAAGGTTCATGAGTCCAGTTAACCTTTCCTCCTCTTCCAAATCAAGTGTTTGACATGTGCCAAGTGTCCTCTTGATGTCGTTTACAGGAAAAACATGGGCATCATGGAAATATGCTTTCTTTAACACTTGCGACACTTGTGAGCAAAAAGCGACACTTGCGAACCTTGTAATGACGACACTTGCGACACTATCAAAGTGAGTATTTTTTATGTGTAACAATTTCGAATGAAGGGAAACACAAATGTAAGGATTCCCGATCAAGAAGTCCATTGTCTTCTCCGTGCTTAATATCAAAACTAAAAGACTGTTGAATTAAAACTCCCTCACCCTTGTTTTCAGGCTCACAAACAACTAAAGGAGGACCACTAGGACTGCAGAACCCATCCAAATAATCAGATATTAAATCATTCAAAATCAAAGAATGTTGTTGCCATTTTAAACTATCTTCAGACCGCTTCTCTGCTTTGGTGAGTTTATAATTTTCCTTTATCAATTCAAATGCAACATAACATAAAGGTAAAGAGTTACCTTTAGCGAATTCATCACTCTCTTTGTGTTGACTGTCAGAGCTACAAGATTGCTTACTCGATTCAGAACTTTCATTAATTTTTTCCTCTCTGTCATAAAACACATGTGCAAGATGACTGCCTTCCTTAGATTGTTGAAAACATATTGTTGGTTTCTCTAAAAAATTAACATCGAAATCATCATCATATTCATCGTACTTAGGCAAATCAACTTCATGAGCAACGTCATCAACCATGAACATTGAAAAATAAATTTGTTCTTTTTTATGTTGATCTATAAATCCAGTTTCAGGATTGTCCACAAAAGAATATATAAAATCATCAACTTCTAACTCACGACAACATGAGTCAACAACGAAACAATTTGATCCAACAACTTCTTCTTGTTCTATAAAATTTTCTTCAACAGGAGATCTTATTTTCTGCTTTTTAGTTATGAGTTTATCTTACAACGTGAACTTTTCTATCATTCTTCCCACGGTTTTCATTACTATGTCCAACTTATGGTCTGACAATGGGGGACTATCCTCTTTCATTGCTTCCTTGCTTTCAACTTCCATACTAGCCCTTTTTATCAACAGATTGGCTTCCACATTAACCACAACTTTCTGCCTGTCTTCCAAAGTAGCAAGGTTCCTCTCTCTGAGTTGATAAGAAATATCAACCTCAAAACCATCTGAAAAATCGAGCATAGCCAAACTGATATGAGATTTTATATCTGAAGGTATGGAATTATAAACTCTATTAAACCTGTTTGAGAATCCTTGGACTATCTCACCAAGCCGCCTCTTTAAGTTATGATATTCATCCATAATTTGAAAAGGGTTTATTTTGACCTCCCATTTGTCAATGATAAAATATTCAAACTGTTCGAAAGAAGAAATACTTCCAGCCGCTATAACTTTATACCACGTCATGACTTCTCCTACAAGGTTTTGAGAAAACAACCTCAATTTCACGTTCGCGTAGTCAACCTCCTCCAGATCTATTAAATCAACCACTCTACTGACATGTTGCCTAGATGTAATCTTACCTATGTTATCAAATTTAGGTATCCTTTTCCCATAATTCTATGGTAACTCATGTAAAGGGGCTGACAATTTTAATGGAGCATACTGGGCAACAAACATGACTACTTTTTGAGAAGAAATTGTATCAACTGGGCTATTTTTGTCATCTGAATCTTGTTTAGGGATATTATTACAACCAAGAAATGTACTTGCAGTCTCACTAGGAAGAAAAAAAACTGTCAAAGGGGGTTCATGTATTGTTTTGCGGTCCAGATTGGAATTAAATAGATAGGAAAAAGTATCTTTAATATACTCAGGAAAAAAGAAGAGGCACTTGATACAACAAAAAATCATATCCTGCAAAGATTTAAGGTTTAAGTACCTGACTCTCACACGCTTTTTTCCCATCCTTCTTTAAGCGATTTGTCCTTTTGTAAATATGTTCTGAATATTTGGAGTCACCAAGTGAATATTTTTATCCTTCTTGTGTCCGCCTGCTGTCCACCATCAACAACTGGATCTTATCTTTGTCGTTCTTCTCCGAGGAAGATGGAGCTTTCGTTCCCCGACAGTGATGCCAAAATGTTATCACTCCACCAGTTCTCCCAAGGCCGAAAAGGAGAATGACAGAGGTAAACACAAAGCAGTCTTTTGATTTGGTATCTAGCCCTACCAAATCAGAGAGGGCTCTCTCAATCATCGCAATCAATAAGGTGACTGGAGAAGGAAAAATATATTAGACTAGGTATTCATCTCAGTGAGGTTTTGAGTTTATAGGTTTGCTGGACCAGGATCATGAAATCATGGAGCTATCTTATGACTTCTACAAATGAGTTACATAGATATAAAGGGGCAAGGTAGGAATGATCATTAACACTTTGGGGTTTTTTGTTGATGGTATAGGTTTGAAATAGGGGAGGATCAAAATGAGCACAGGTTATGTGAATTCATTTATCAAGAAGAAGGAAACACATTCATGAAAATCTTATTAAAACAAAGAATATAATTATGAATTCTATTTAAACACTTCAAAGATAGTCACAAGAAAGAATTCTAATGGTGAAAAGGAGAAAAATGTATTACATTTGATGATAAAACAAAGAAAAAACTCTGACAATGAACATACCATGGGAATCCCTAGATAATAGCTACAACTTTTCTGTATTATTACTGTAAAAAAGGTACACTAGCTTCCAAGCTATCACATCTCCAATGTCCAACACTTTTTTTTTATTTCATTGGGTGTACATATATATGAAAACCATATTTACTCATCCAAGGGGTTGAATCCCTCACGATAGGAACTGTTTGCAAGGATATCTCCAACAATACACAAAGCTAGGGAGGTTAAAACAAACTCCCAAATTTAGCACAACTGACCTTGACTAGCATTAAGGACCATGAAATTTACATAAAAATTACATTCACCAGCTCTGTTACACTTAGTTACATCATGTAAATAGATAATATGAGTAATTACATCACCAAGATTTGATTTTGACCCAAGAAATTCGAAATTTCACTTTCTGGCAAAAATTGCAGTAAATTTAACAGAAGCACAGTGTGTGTTTGGAGGGACTTTTAAGGTGGCTTCTGTACATTTCTTTTATGAACTGATGATTGGAGGTGGTAGCTGGGAATATGTAGAAGACACCCGCACCATTAAACCTGAAAAACTTCATCTCCATGACTTCCAAAACTTTAATCTCCCAGGATGACTCTAAAAGCGTAACGAAGGTCTTGAAAAAGTGGTAGAGCCTGTTTTTTAACATGTTTTTTGGATTTTTATTCAAAAATGTGATATGACATGGCCAAAAAAGTATATATCTTTGAATTAGAGGTCAATACCTATCCAAGCATGTAAATGTTTCATCATTTAAAGCCTCTGAGAAAAATCCCAGCGTGAGCTCGTTGTGTTTCTGTACCTCCGAAAATTGCTAAATCTATGGGTTTTCTGCAAACATAGGGCTCAAATATGGATCCATATATTTCTAACCATAACGATTTTTACAAAAATTAGAGAGGTTTTTGTTATTGGGTATGTTTTGAACAAAAACCTCTTCCCGTTTTCAAAAATACTTTCCCATTTGGTCCAAATACGAGTTTTAAGTTGGTCACTGAAAGTTGTAGACACAACGTGGTCTTTGAGAGGATGGTTGAAGGTCTTCCCAGAGGATTTTTGGGCTGAAAGTGATATGTTTGGAAATATTAGGATGTATACTACACATTGGATCCATCAAGAATTGAAAATCCTTGCTCCAAACCCATGAAAAACTGATTTGAAGTCAAGTTGTCCAAAAGTGCACCCACCCACCTGTAGCAACTGTATTTTGGGAATTTATCTTAGTTTTTGTTCCTTGGTTTATTATTGACAAAAACCTCTTTCACTTTGGTCAAATTCATCTTCATTTTCTCATAAACGTATTTTGAAGAAAAACTGTCCCTATGTACAACAAATGACCTCAAAACCCTAAAAATCATGCCAATCACCTACTTCTTTTTGGTCTCTGATGTTTGGTTTCTTTGTTTGCCTTCCTTAGGAGCTTCTTCAGGTTTCCATGGTTTCAGTTTGCATGATAGAAAACCCTGGTTCGATAAGGGGGAAAGGGATAGGGTAAACTTTGGGAAAACAAAGCAAATGGGATTATGACTTTAATGATGACCCACTAACTCAATTGATGACTCATGACATGAAATGATGACAATGACCATGATAGATGAAGACCATGATAAAGTGAAGGTAGTAGCACTAAACTAGACACAACAACCAAGTGATCAAATTTTATTTGAAAATTCATTTGAAAATATAACAATTTGACCTAAAACCCTATCAACTAATTTTGAAAGAGCATATTTGATCACTAGTGACTGACATGAAATAACATGGGGTAAATATGTGAAACTATTTTTCTTTTAAATAGAGACCATTTTTTTTTCAAACTTGGAAAGTTTCAAATAATCTTCAACTATTGATCGTGAAGACCCAACAAGTTTTGAATCAGCTTTGGCTCTCCAGTTCTTCATCATGAAAGTCGAACATGAATAGTTTTTCTTTGAAATAAAAGAGAAGAAAACAAAAGAAGAGAAACTAAAAGAAGGAAAGCACTTATGCCAAGATTCTCACTAAATATCCCTATGTCTCAGCACTATTCAACACTTTATGGAATTTAAAACAGACCTCATGTGCCCAAGATAAGCCATTTTTCTCCCACATACTATCGTCCCATACTTAGCCATTTTTCTATTTTCCTTATTCTCCACTCTCCATAGTTTATACTTAGCCATTTTTCCTTCTTTCCACTCTACTCTCATTCATCACTACTCTCCATACTTAGGCATTTTTCCAATCCTCCACACCATTTCCATATTTAACTATTTTCCACACTTAGTCATTTCTATACTTAGCCCATTTCCATTTTCATTATCCACTTAGTTCATTTTCATAATTCATTTTCATTTTACATTTACCATTTTACTCTTACTATTTCCTTTTTCCATTTTTCATATTTCGATTTTCCTTTTTCCATTTTCCATTTTCCATTTTCTATATTTCATTTTCATTTTCTTATTCTCACGTAACTCTATGACTTACCTTTTTGTGTCTCGCACCCACAATCTCGCAACCTTATTCATTTGAATTTTTTCCATGTGACCCTCAATTTGCACCTCTATCTTCTGTGTTACCCTAATTTCACCCTTCATGACTTACAATCACGTGACCCTCAATTTGCACCTCCACTTTTGCATTACCCAAATTGCACCATTCATGACTTAGTCATTTTACTAGGTTTTACACTCTGTTTTTACTGAATCCTATACTTAGTGTTGTAGGAAAATCTCCCTGCGGACAGGTAGATTTCCTCAAAGAGGTAGACCCTACTCTAAGACAGAAAGTGCTTAACATGGACACTGACTTCCTTTCAAATCCATACAAACTAGCACATGAGAAGGAAAGAGAACAACAATACCTTTTTATCGATGTTTGTCCCTGCACGCTCCAAATCGAGCTCCAAACTCTCGCTCCTCGCTGAGTCCTGTAGACAAACAAGATACGACCGCTTCCTACTCTATTGATGTTAGCTTGAAAACAGATCTATCTATCAATGATAGGTTCACGTGAGATCAGACACAAACTAGAAAGAAACAAGCCAAGCGTGTCATATTGATGAGAATAACGACAACAGTACTTACAATCATAGATGCGAATGCGACAGCTTCGTCAAGTCCCCTTTGTCTAACCCTTGCTCGAAAGATCCACAACCTGGATGATAGCAACTTCACTGATCACTTCTCCTTTGACTAACTGTGTGTTCCCTATGAGATCATAGGTTTGATGCTAACCATTCTTCCCCCATTCCATCACCACTTATGAGATCATAAGTTTGGTGTGATTCTCCTTTTCCATCCCTTTTCACCATTAGAAAGCTTGCTTATATAGCCTTGGAGAGGCTCTAACCATTTGAGATATCTTTGGGGAAGTTGAGGATCTTCCTCCTTCAGTTGAGGATCTTCCCTAAGATCATGGCTGGACTAGGGATTTGAATCCAACTACCTTCCAAGAATGAAAGGATCCTTCCCCCATTCATCTCAACAACTTAACCATTGCCCAGAATAGGTAGCGCTCCCTCAAAAAGGCCATCAGAGCGCTGTAGCGCTCCCTAGTAGGCTTTAGGGGGGCACCAGTGCTTTCAAAATCTATAGTGCTCCCTCAAAAGGTCCAGGGGAGCTTTATAATGCTCCCTGATAGTGTAAGGGGGAGCGCCAGCGCTCCGAGAAGAGGTATAGGGGAGTGCTCTCCTTCAAAAGCTCAGTTTTTGAGGTGCTTTCATATGGCAAAAGGTTCATGAGCCTGCTGACTCATTTCTCCTCTTCCAAATCAAATGTTTGAGGTGCTTTAAGTGTCCTTCTCACGTTGTTATAGGCACGACATAGGCATCATGGTAGTATGCTTCCCTGACACTTGCGACACTTGTGAGCAAAATGTGACACTTGCGACACTTGTAATGACGACACTTGCGACACTATCGAAGTGAGTAATTTTGACGTGTAACACTTAGTCGTTTTTCAAGTGATACAGGAGTATTTTGCATTATCCAAATTGCACCATTCATTAATTAGTCATTTTATTGGGTTTTACACTCTGTTTTTACTGAGTCCTATACTTAGTCATTTTTCAAGTGATGTGGGAGTATTGTTGCATCCGCCATCCCCCATTTCAAGTGGTGAGGGAGTATTTTTCATTATCCAAATTTCACCATTCATGAATTAGTCATTTTATTGGGTTTTACACTCTGTTTTTACTGAGTCCTATACTTAGTCATTTTTCAAGTGATGTGGGCGTATTGTTGCATCCGCCATCCCGCATTCACTATATTGCACTCTCCATTCCCCTCTTTGCACATCATACTTAGTATTTTTATTGAGTTTTATCTTCACCTCATACTTAGTATTTTTACTAAGTTTTATCTTCTCACCTACCCCTTTTACCTATGCAATCTCGTCAGTCCACAAACACTTCATTTAATTTTTTAATATTATTTGTTATCCTAAGTTTCTTCCTCTTTTTCATGGATCTACCATATTGGTACATGTGGCAATGATGTGGACCTATCCCTAGGTGACACATGGTAGTGACGTGGACCTATCCTTGAGTGAAACATGGTAGTGAGGTGGACCTACCCGCAGGTGACACATGGATGGACAAAGATGACTAAACAGTAACATGACAGGTGGTTGGGTGATGATTGGGCAGTGACTGGACAACCAAAATATTACCAAGGCATGGATTTTTCTAAGGCACAAGAGCTACACCAAGGATTCCATAAGCTCATTTATTTCACACATGAATGATAAGGGAGGCATATTCATTATAACCGCTATTTTTCTACCTTCCCAAATGAATGTGGCACTAAAAAGGGTGGAATCAAATCAAGGGATAATATTTACCCATGAACCAGATCGACGATGGTTGAGTCTCCACCTTCCCAGAGCTCATCACTCGTGATTCAAAAGTCCATTTTGGGAAAACGATACCTCGTTGAAAATAAAATTTGACAAGGAAGAAAATGGGATAGGTTTCAATGGCTAAATTTGGCCACAATATTTTGTGGAATTAAAAGAACATACAACTCTCTTTTCATAGCTTCCTAGGAAATCTATTTGGAACCTTGACTTCCCAAGGCTATAAGTTGAGAACCAGACCTCCAAATGTTACTCAAGATGACTCATTGGAAAGACAAAATAATGAATACTATTTCTAGAATGGTTTCCATGGTTGATAAGTCACTTATCATGCCCATAAAATTAAAAGTCAATCGATGTTTTTCAAGCAGTCAGCTTCAAATTTTGGAAAATAAAAGTTTATTAAATAAATTTTAAGAAAGGTGAAGTGGGTCCCACTTGGAGGCACAAATTTCAATGACTTAAATCATTAATGAATGTTTAATTAATAATTGAATTATAGGATCTACTCTTCATTCCAAAAATAAGAATCACGTGGGAAACTTCTAGAAGAACATAAACCCTAACTGCTAGGGAAAACCATTTCAAAGAAGCATTGGGAGTAGATTTAAAAGGAGGAGAGAATGTTGGCACAGGGGCAGACCCAGGGTTCAATGCTACAACAACACACCAACAAAGCCCTAACTACTGGCCCTTTCGGCAACACCTGCGAAGCAGATGAAGTCTCACCCGAGGTAGAGGCAGGGGTGGTTGTAAGACTCAGGTGTCTGCAACCTTAGCTAGGACACAAATATGTGATTATAGCACTTAATAAAGCACTTAGCACCGTCAGTTTCTCAATATGAAATCAATATCCACTTCGTTGTTAGCATAGAGCTTCACAACATTCACACTAGTCTATAGTATTTAAGCACTTAGCATAAACAAATGGATTAGAATGAGCATATCAAGCACTAAGCATGACTATCTAGATCAGATTTAACATTCTCGCATATAATAAACACAAAGCATAAAGATATATATCTAAACATATCAGAGCACTTAGCATATAACATATGAACACATCAAGACAAAGGGACAAACCTAGGGTTCAATGCTACAACAATGTACCAACAAAGCCCTAACTACCATCCCTTTTAGAAACACCTGCGAAGCAGATGAAGTCTCACCCGAGGTAGAAGCAGGGGTGGTTGCAAGAGTCAGGTGTCTGCAACCTTAGCTGGGACACAGATATGTGATTGTAACACTTAATAAAGCACTTAGCACCATCAGTTTCTCAATATGCAATCAATATCCACTTCGCTATTAGCACAGAGCTTCACAACATTCACACTAATCTACAGTATTTAAGCACTTAGCATAGACAAATGGATCAGAATGAGCATATCAAGCACCAAGCATGACTATCTAGATCAGATCTAACATTCTTGCATATAATAAACACAAAGCATAAAGAGATCTATCTAAACATATCAGAGCACTTAGCATATAACATATGAACACATCAAGACAAAGCACAAAGCACATAACACGATGTTTACATGGTTCACCCCCACTCTGGGGCTACGTCCACCAAATATTCTTCTTTATTGTCTTCAATCAATCGGTTACAAGCACAAAGCCATCAAAACCCTTACTCCGCACAAAACAAAAGATTTGTGCAGCTCGCTAGATCCTTCTTCCTTGCGTTACAACACTAATCTCTCCACAATCTGCTATAAGGACCTGTACTTAGCTCTGCAAGTCTCTTACAATCATTCACAAAACACTTACAGACTCTACTCACACTTATAATACATTCACATCACATAGATGCACTATTATCCTCTTCTTACGTTGCCTATCCTTCTATTTATACATACAAATTAGGCCTAAACATGGTTAAACCCATGGGCCGACATCCCATTCCCATTACATATTCCCAAAAACCCAAAAAGGGGCCCAAAAGGGGGCCGAGATCCCATGATCTCCACTTCATCTTGTGCTCCTCCTTCAACAGGATGTCGAGGTCTCAAAATAGGTCAACAAGACCAAGAAACTCCCAAAACTTGGTCAAGGGCCAACAAGCCCCCAACACTCTCCTGTGACTTGTCCCAAGTCACTCTGGTCTGATCAGTTCGGCTTTGAATGCCTCGAGCTTGGCCCAAGTTGCTTCGACTTGTTGCTTTGTTGTGGCCTCTTGTTTGGTGAACTCCTGGATTACTGCATCGTTCACCGGCCCTTATAGGCGTTGTTCTGCTGCGGTGATGATATGTTCTAACTCTGCTCCTCAAATTTCAACTTCTGTAAACAACTGACATGCCTTATCTTGCACAGGTTGAAGCCGTTGAGTGACTTCCATCACTTTGGTTTGAAGAATATGGATCTACTGCTGAGATGTGGGTTTTTCTTGAAACCTCTTCATCCTTTCTACAACCAACAGGACCTTCAGCTGCACCTATAGTGTATCTGTGTGCTATTTCGCTTCCTGGAGTTGTGACTCCAGTGTCTGTAACTCCGAGTTTTCAGTGAGGTTCTCATATTTCTAGGCACTGTGGTTGCTCAGCTTCTTGCACTCCAAGTCAAGAGCTCTTAATCTGTCAATTGCGTTGCGGGCATTTGCTTCTCTTAGGTATCTTACATTTTGAGGAGTCTCGGGCATAGTGCGGAGATCCAAGTCTGCTATGCGTTGTTCGAGCTGCTAGATTACTTCTTCAAGTTGTGCCACCTGTTGTGGAATTTGTTCTTCAGCCTTTACTTCGACAACCATCATAGAGCGAAGTGCTCGGTGAACCATTTCCTTGACTGTGAGTTTCTCAGCGAGCAACTGTTCCTTGATTTGCTGTAACTGTGCTTTTTATTCATACCACTGCGCTTGTAGAGCAATCTTTTCCCATTCTGAAGCACTCTGTTTCTCCTCAAGGATTTTTTTTGTCTCTTCCTGAGCTCGTCGAAGGCGAGCTTTGACTATATCAACAATGCAGTGTAGTTGAGATGGCTCAAAACCTAGTTCTGATGTTCCTGCTGACAGAGGCACAGTGGAAACTGCGTGGCTGGACTGTAATTTCTGTTGAACCCCTTGGAGCTCATCCTTAATCTGACTGAACACCTCCACTTGGTTAGCTTCTTTCTTCTTTGTTATCTCTAGCGAAGCATCGTTCAGTGCTGCGATAATGAAGTCGAAGTCATCTGAGGTGAGGGTGGTCTCAAATTTGGTCCTGGTTGCTTTTGATTTCTTCCTTGAAGAAGGTTTCAGAGGGGAAACCTTCCTTTTCTTTGAGGGGTTCTCCTCCTCTCTAGGCAGTGTAACCTTGCCTTTCTCTGATTCTACTTCTGTGCCATCTATCTCTCCACCATATCCTCCTTTCTCTGCTGAGATGGAAGCGGTCTTCAGGGATGCGATGTCTAAATCATGGACCTCTTCGGTCTTATTTATCTTGCTAGGTCTGGGTATATCCATCATAGTTTATGGACTGTTAACATCATACATCTTCACAGGGTTCGCTGGAACAAGGAGGTCCACTGACCATTCCTTGGTAATCTCTTCCAAGTCATCCTTCATCAACTTGTAATACGACTGTAGTTGTTGTTTATTCTCATCAGCGCACACTGTGATATAGATGAAATGGCAGTCTACACTAAATTTCATCAAGGGCTTGAACCTGTGGAGACTGTTCGGGGTTATACAAGGCGCAGACAGTATGGATACCTTCAACTGGTTGCAATAAGTGTGGAATATGGCATTTGATTGCTACTGCTTATTCATGTCGTTCAAGTACCATAGTGTACTGAACTTCGTGGCTAGAGGTTCAAACGTCTTAATGTCTGGGAAGGTCACACATTCCGACATCTCCCATGCGATGAAAGTGATCAGGATGAGAAGCCACTTGAAGTGGAACTCATATCCTTGATCTTGCACTTCCCTGTAGTCCAAATCCAACTGGTTTACAAGGTACTTTTCCCAATTCATTTGTAGGCCCTCCGCGCACTTCCCTATGAGGTTGACTACAAATCAAGTCACTTGGGTGGGTCGGTTCTTGTGAACTAACTTTCTTATGATCAATTGATAGGCTAGGCACACTGCGCCACTCTAGATAGAGGCTACCTTGTAGCCTTGCGTTCCCTTCTCGACATCCTTGTAGGTGTCTTTAATCTTTTGCGCAAGAGCGTGATCCATGGTTTTTCCAGGGTAGAAATCCTGTGGGTCAGGGCCTTGCATGCTTAGCTCGATGATCCGATTGATCAATGTCAGATCCACTATGATACAACAATTTAACCATAAATATCCACCATGGTAGAAGGACAGTAGTAACTTGACGCATGCGTTCACTTCTTGGTGTTGTCCAAAGTGCAGGATCTTCATAACGTTGAGGAGGGTGGACTACACGAGGTTATGGGTCCATGACTGGGGTATGATCTTCGAGTTATTTCCCTTGGCTCTGGTCAGATACTTGTGCAGGGCTAGCATGTTTTACACCTTTCTGTCGCCGAGGTTGAAGTCGCTAAAATTCAATGATGTGATCTTATCTTGGTATGTGCGCACTTCGCGTATCCCCTTCGGGAGGTACGTAGTGACCAATTCATATTCAAAGTCTCTGGGCACACTGTCTCAGTTTATTCTGCCACTCAGAGGTGGTAGATAGGCAAGTAGAATGCTTGGAATCAGCTTAGCATTCACTAAGTCATCCTTGTGCTTATTTCGCCTTTCACGGGATGGTCCAACTCTATGAGCAGTGGATGGGGACGCTTTCCCTGTTATTGTGGATGAAGTCTGGATACCTTCAGACATCAACATGGATTTCTCAGTCATCAAGTCGATCAAAAATTCCTCAACAACTTTCTCTGCAGCGCTCAATGCTTCCGACATACGTACTTCGGGGTGAACAATTCGCGGGTTCGGGGAACAAATTAGACACGGTAATGAGATAGAGAGTGAGAGCACAATGATCACTATATAAACTCGGCTTACTCCATGGCCTTGAATTCTCAATTAGAAAAAGTGTTCTTGGTGCATGGCGCAACAGGATAAATAGGTAACTCGACAACGGTTTGCTTACAATGGGTATGAGCCTCCATTAACTCCTGTTCGATCCGTTATGGCATGGCCCAATAGTCTGATGACGAAAATTTATTGCTTTTTTTCCCGTTCGAAGTGAGAGTCAAATGGATATATCAGTTCCAATGGCTATATCGCTTCGCCATGGCGAAGTGCCATGTATCGTAGTTTTGATATCCTGGCAAAGCTCCAATTCTGTGATTTTTCTTTCTGCGAGGTCTCCTCTAGAACCTCTTGTAACTTTTCAGTCTTAGTCCTCATATTTCTTAACTTTCAAGCCTTTTTTCCAGTGAAATCAGTCTCGGTAGTTCTTTTTCCATTCTAATTCTTGTCTTCTGTGGTCTTAGTCACTTCACACTGTTGAGATTCTTCCCTAGGGTTCCTGGATAATACTTCTTCTTTGTCTGGGATAGGTAATTCAATATTTTGTGGATTTTCTAGTGTTCTCTTAACTTCGACATCTGGGGTACTATCATTAAACATCTTCTATCTGCTCTCTTATTCTTCAATCAAGAGTGCGATCCTTCTGGTCATAAAATATTTTAACTCTTGCTTCTTCTGTTCCAAAACTTATTCTTCTTCTTTTCGTCTGGCTTGATCTTTATCAATCCAAGGTTTTCCTATTAACATGGTAAACGGGGCATGATTCTTAATAAATTGAATAATCTCAAAATATTCTTCCGTCGAAGTTCCATTGACACTCATAGGTATCTGAGCAAGCATCCCACATAGGTTTACTAGTTTTCCTCCGAATAACCCTATTCCTCCTAGTGAAGGGATCATAGCAGGCCTTCTTATAGCTTCTCAAGTTATCTTTTTCATGATATTCACCCGTGTTTCCTCATCTAGAACATAGTCAATGTCGAAGTCTCCTATTCTTGCTTCGATTCAATCTTTTTCTTTAAATATCTTTGATAATCTAACATGTCGGTGGTCATCCAAGGTTTCTTTCATCCGTAGAAATACCTTCTTTGATTCTTTCTGGGGTTCTGCTATATCCTCTGGAGATTCCTTAGGGTTTTCTTGATTCAGATTAATTCCTTCGAGTTTAGCAATCATTCTGGGGCAATCCAACACTTCATGGTCTAGAGCTTTGCAACAAATACAACTAGGTCTTCCACTAGGGCATTCTTTAGCAATATGTCCCAGTTTTCTACAACTGTAAAAGAGAGTTAATCCTCTGTTTATTTTAAATGATCCCCATCTTCCCCTGTACTTCCCACTAGGATCACATGAGCTAACTTGTAATAAATTATTTCTAGGATCCTACATCCATTCGTTAGTCCAAACATTCTTTCTATGCATAGGTATAACATATATTTCACTAGTCTTATCATATCTACTCATATCAAACCTTCTTTCATCTATTATTACCCTATTTTTCAAGCTAGGAAAAATCCTATCAATCATACCTAGATCCATACTCTAGAAACAAAAATTTCCACTTATCTTACTTCTATAGAGCACAAAGCTTCCAGATCTAAAATTTTTAACTATTCTTACCTTTATCAGAGCACAGAGCTTGCAGATCTTACCTCTTTTAATAAGAAATTCTCACTTTTACCTTTCTTAGAGCACCAAGCGTTCAGATCTTGCTTCTTTCCTTCAAATCTGATTTCTTTTCTTCAGATCGAGCTGCTTTCTTTCAAATCCGACTTCTTTCTTTAGCACGGAGATTTATAAGTCAAGTAGAACACTATGCACTAGGGCACAAATCTATGCACAGAGCTTCCAGATCAACTCTTTGCACAAATCTTCTTCTTTCTCGGTTCCCAACAATCACAGTTTTAGATCCTGGCAAGTGAACCATTTGTTGGCACATGGGAAGACGCAAGGTTCAACGCTACAACAACGCACCAACAAATCCCTAACTACTGGCCCTTTCGGAAACACCTGTGAAGCAGATGAATTCTCACCCGAGGTAGAGGTAGGGGTGGTTGCAAGACTCAGGTGTCTGCAACCTTAGTTGGGACACAGATCTGTGATTATAACACTTAATAAATCACTTATCACTGTCAGTTTCTCAATATGCAATCAATATCCACTTCGTTGTTAGCATAGAGCTTTGCAACATTCACACTAATCTACAGTATTTAAGCACTTTGCATAGACAAATGGATCGGAATGGGCATATCAAGCACTAAGCATGACTATCTAGATCAGATCTAACATTCTCGCATATAATAAACACAAAGCATAAAGAGATCTATCTAAACATATCAGAGCACTTAGCATATAACATATGTACACATCAAGACAAATCACAAAGCACATAACATGGTGTTTACGTGGTTCACCCGCACCCTGAGGTTACGTCCACCAACTCTTCTTCTTTATTGTCTTCATTCAAATAGTTACAAGCACAAAGCCATCAAAACCCTTACTCTTCACAGAACATAATATCTGCACAACTCGCTAGATCCTTCTTCCTTGCGTTACAACACTAAGCTCTCCACAATCTTCTATAAGGACTTGCACTTAGCTCTACAAGTCTCTTACAGTCATGCACAAAGCACTTACAAAGTCTACTCGCACTTAGCATACATTCACATCACATAAATGAACTATTCTCATCTTCTTACATTGCCTATCCTTCTATTTATACATACAAAATAGGCCTAAACATGGGTAAACCCATGGGTCGACATCCCATTCCCGTTACATATTCCCAAAATCCCAAAAAGGGGCCCAAAAGGGGGTTGAGATCCCGTGATCTCCGCTTCATCTTGCGCTCCTCCTTCGACAGGCTGTCGAAGTCTCAATATAGGTCAACATGACCAAGAAACTCCCAAAACTTGGTCAAGGGCCAAGAGAGAACCATAAAAAAAAGGGTTAGATCATCATAATAAAAAAATTTCAAGCTTTAGTATGTAGTCTACTTTTTCATTTACAAATACATATCTCCATATTCTTGCTTCTTCTTTTGCTACACAATTTCTCTCAAGGATTTGTGTTTGTATGTCTAAGACTGAGCATAAGGCCGAGTTTGAGTTTTTTTATTTTATTCTTTGAGGCCTCTTTCTAAAAGATCAACAAGAGTATTTTACAACCATATATATATGGATGATAATGTAAACCAATGTTGTCTAAATGATTCTTGGAGGTTTATTTCTCACATTTGGAAGGCTTTATTTTTTAGCACTAGTCAATCAGTTTATTGAAACGTTTTGTAATGTGGCACATATTTTATGTATTCAACTCCCCAAAGAACTAATTTGAGGCATAACTTTAATGATTTCTCAGACTTTGAGATTTTTGGGTATGATATTTTCTAAGTGTGATCGTCATATTATTTTATTTTTAAATGCAATATTTGTTTGCACCCAATTCGTCACTTGATGAGCAAATAAAGGGTGCTTACATGCCCAGTTGGGCTCTGCTAGGCATGACAGCTGTTGAGTAAAAGGTTAGAAAGAGAAACAACAAAACTATAAACAAAAAACAAACTGAAACAAACTAAAACTATGAGCATATGAAAAAATAAATAACAAAGACAACAAGACTCATATCACCAATATTTTGAGCTGGTCTATTGATGGAATCCAGAACACAATGAAGAAAGGCAACTATGGTTCCTTCTTCCTCCAAAGGAAGGCTCTTGAGGCCCTCACAACTTTCTCTCCTTACAATGAAAAAGATGAGAATGATGGTGAAAGAAATCCAAGCATATCCACTCAAGAGAGAGGTGGATAGCCCTATGAAATGGTGCCAAATGTGTTTTTGCCAAAGAATGAGTCCTTAGCAATCTTAGCAGCATAACAATACATAGAATTCCTTGAGAAAATGATGGTTCTTCATGGGTTTTTATAGCATGGCTTTGGGTGATAATGTAACCTCTTTGGAGTGTGAAAAGGGGCTCTTTAGGGCTCAATTAGGTCTTTGACCAGCCTACCATGTGGATTCAGCTCAGATTTGATGTCAAATTGGCTTGGGAGCTGATCCATTAGTGGTTGGGAGGCCGACCAATTTCAATAAATGCGCCGTTTAGCAGGTGCACGGGTTTTTCGCCCCACAGCCGCGCATCGTGCGTGTATGCACGCATTGTACGTTGTTGTTCTGCACATATGCGCGCACACCTAGATTCTGTAAAGCGCCCTTCAATTTTTGGTTACTTTGTATAGTTTTTGGCCCTTTTGCAATGCTGTGGATTTAATCCTGTGCCATGAATGACTATCATTTCTGTTTTGATGATGCGGAGTTCTTGTCGCCATGTGTGGACAAAATTTCAGTGATAACAGATGCCCCCTGATGGATGAGGTTAGGAGCATACGTATAGCCGAAATCCATCAATGTTTCTTTTACTGAGAATGGTGTTGTAAGGAAGAGCAATAGTGGGACCGTGTAGAGAAATCCTTTGGAGAAGAAAGGAACCAGTAGAACCCGACCTTCCAGAAGGTGCGTAACAATATACAACTGTGTACAAACGAGGCGGGCATGCCCCATGCTCGTGTTTATGTAACTCTGAAAAAAGATGACTGAAGTGTTGGTGTAGACAAATGCAGCGCCCTCGGGGGCGGAATGATAAAGGCAGAAGACAATTCTGCAAAGGAACATACTCTGAATGATAGGCAATGGTCGTAGTAACAAGCAGCGACAATGATGCAGGCAGTGACGGCCCTGCCAAGTTCGGAGGTCTTCGGCAACTGATAATGATAATAACTGCAATAGTCGCAAAGTAAGACCCACCGCAACATGAGAAAGTGTTGGCGTCAAATGTTATGGGGGTCAACGACATCAGGGAGCAATGGTGTTTCCCCCTGTGCCGTCCGAGATCTCTCTTTGAATGAGAATCAAGATATTGTCGCCCTTCTGGAAAATTGTGTTGATGTCAACAAAAAGGGAGACGCGACTCCCAGGAGTAAAGGGCTCCATGGAATATACTGAGGTGAAGAAGTGGCAGAGGTATGTGGACGAGGTCAAGAAGTGGGAAGACTCAAGACTGCCCTTGGTTGGAGGATGTATGAAATAAACAATGGCCGCAACCGTGTGACAAGGTCGAGTGTCGGGGGGACGCCAAGACCGAGAATAAGTTGTGCCAGAGGCGGGACAAGGTGAACAAATTCAGAGGGTAGAGGTAAGTGACCTGTGGAGTACTCTGAAGATATGGACGATGTCGGCGAGGGTAGATGATAAGTAATGCTCCAACCAAGGGTGACATGGGTTGCGTGTGGCCAAAAGAGAAAGCAAGTCGCCAACGATGACGACAAAAGAAAATGTAATGACTGGAAATAAAGGCGTTTGTACAATAAATAATGAATAATTTGGGAAAAATGTACAAATACAGAAACGGGTGCCCCGGTGTGAAATGAGTGCCCCAGGGAGGGAAGAAATTTCTTGGAAAACTGATGAAGGGTGGGGGCCCCATTGGTGAGTTTTTGTATGAGGTAGGTGAAATGAAGAGAGGTTCGTAGATGGGCAAACTGATGGTGGATGAAATGGTGGGTTCTCGATCCTGCGGAGATGCCGGTAAAAAGAACATAACCATAAAGTGATGATCTGGGAGTCCGTATGGGAAGCTAGCAAAATGAGGAGAGGAAGGATGTGGTTGATCTGCAACATGATGAAAGACTATCGGGACTCCCATCCCTAAAGGGTAATGAAAGACATAATGAGTGTCGAAAGTGCCAAAAGGTGCTATGAATGGAACAACTCATGTGGGTGAGAATGCTACTGAGGTACAATACTGAAGATGCAAAGGGAGGTGTGAGTACTGCAGAGCCGAGAATGGGTATCCTAAAGGCCAATATCAGAGGGTGTGACTGGAAATGTAAATGCAATACAACGGGAGACACTACATGCCAGTGCTGAATATATATACCTGAAGGGATGATGCCAATGACCGATGATCTAGTACCTACACACAGAACAACCAAATACCCAAAGTGAACAATATCTGAAGAGAATCAAAGATATGAGCATGTATTTGACAAATGTGACTATGCGCGTGCGTGCCTGACCATGATATGGAAAAAAGGCACCCCGGGGGCCCAGGATGAAAAGCGGCCCAGGGACAGCTGTGATGTAGGTGGCGGGATGCTGATCTCATGGCTGAAGACGGTTCGACAAATGGACGTCGTGGGCTCCCTGAATGGTGAATGGAAGTTTGGAAAAAGGCCTATATATAGCTGTAGGGCCCACATTGCCACCTCATTTGTACCTAATGCTACAGTGAGTTTGCGAGCAGATTCAGAGGAGATTAGGTGATTCGGGGAGCACGAGGTAGCCGATTGACGGTGTGCGAGTTACAGGTTAGTGGTTTGATCGTCCTGCATAGAAATAGGTTTCTAACTTTTGGGTAGGGTAGGTACGGGGGGCCGTACAAGGGGTTTTAGAGGATTTTGACTAGGGTGTGGGCCCACATGCACGGGTGATTCAGTGGAAGGCGTGCATACGTGCGCGCCTGTCCACTGAATAAACGCGCAGTGGTGCGCGTGAGGGGCGATTTAAGGCGCGCCCTAGGGGCACGCCTGTGAGGGTAACAGGCGCGCACTGGTGCGCGCCTGTGGGGTTAACAGGCGCGCACTAGAGTGCACCTGTGAGTTTGACAGGCGCGCACTAGCGCACACCTATAGTGTAAACAGGCGCACTCTCGAGCGTGCCTATGGGAAAAACAGGCGCGTATACGTGCGCGCCTGTATAGTGAACAGGTGCGCATGTGTGCGCGCCTGTGGGTGGTGAAACCGTGCCTTTGAGGCAAGTTTGAAGGGTAAAAAGGGAGTCTTTTTGATGCATTGGATGGTTGCATAAGCTGATATAGGACTCTATGTTGTGTGCAGGTGACCAACAATGATTATGGATGTGCGATGGCGTGAGCGAGATTGGTCGCAGCTGCGAGATGCTGTGGCCAATGTAGATCCGGCGGTTCGAGCGGCTTTAGAAACCAGTGGGTTGCTAAAGTTTTTTGAGTGCCCGTTGATACGGGCACAGGAGTATTTACTCCAGTTCTTTCTCCAGATGTGGAGCCCAGATTTGCACTGCTTCCTCGTGCGAGGAGAGAAGATCCCCTTCACTGCGGTGGAGGATATATACTTCTTGACTGGACTCCCCTTCCGGGGAACGCCGCTACCAGCAGAGCTTGTGCTACCAAGGGGTACACATCTGTCAGAGGTCGCCGAGTGATATTGCTTAGGTGAGCACTACATGTCTGGGACTGTAGTGAGTATTAGTGGTATAGATGCCCTGTTGCATCGTTGCATAACGACGATGATTGTTTGGGTGTATGGGTCATGGGCGACCCACCGGATCAGTGGTGGTGAGATGCTATTGATGGAGAGGGTGGTGGTGGGCCGTGAGCGGTTCGCCTGGGGTTTGACACTAAACGCGCGGATGATCACGCAGCTAGACTGTTGTCAGTCCACAGGTACCGGGGAGTTTGCTTTCGGCTCGATCCTGGTAGCCTATTTCTTGGAGAGGGTGTCGATGCTGCGCCCGAGGGTGTTATTGGAGGCACCAGGGGTACGAGAGCCGCGTTTGAGGCGGTGGTCCGCTATTTTGGTTTTTCACGGTGGTGGCGAAGGCGGGCATTATTTTACAGTGCAGGCGGCGCAGATATGGCGGCAGATGCCGCAAGTCATACTTCAGTGCCCTTATGCTGGGGTGGACTTCCGGGGGGACCCGGACATGGTATTGCCTCCTGGGGAGGTATTCGACCATCGAGGTATGCTGTGTATTTGTATGTTTTTTATTTATGTTAGCTTTTGATAGATCAGTTCATATGTATGATGTATAGACACTGATACGATCTGTTGTTTGTCGCTTTGTGCATGTGCAGATTTGGCACCTCGCGGGCGCGAGGTGGAGTTGTATAGAGCGCCAGCTCAGCGAGAGCGGGAGAGACCACCGCGTGGAGGGAGGCGTCAGCGGGATGAGGCTGCTGGGGGACCAACAGAGCCCAGGAGACCGACGCAGAGGCGCCGTTTTGATGACCCTGGTGCGGGGCCATCGCATGCTCCTCTGGCGACGACCGGAGGTGATTTTGATGATGTACGCCGTCGTCTGGAGACGGTGTTACAGGATGTGCCTGAGGGCATGTGGATCCGCATCTAGAACGAGGGGTTCCTGGAGCAGTGCATAGGGTTACCGCCACCATGGCAGTCGATCATGCTACAAGCAGCTATGCTCGCCGCTATGACTAGCGGACGCCTGCCGCCTGAGCAGGGGGGTCCTGCAGGTGTTCCACCACCACCACCTGGGGCAGGTGGGGGGTGGGCCACCACCTCCTCCTAAGGGAGGAGTAGCTGGGGGTGCGATAGAGGCACCCTGATGTATGTATGTACTCTTTTTGATTATATTATGTACTCTTTTGCGATAGATCTATTTCATCTGTTGTTTGATTCAATTCTCTTGGAATATGTGAAAATGTAATGGAATCAAAATGTCGAGATAATAATCTAACCTGCAGGTATTTGCGAAAGAGGCACGGATCGCGTACACGGTACACATTGTTGAGCTGGAGAACGACTAGCTGGGAGTCGAGGAAAATGCTAAGGTGACGAATATGATGATGTTGGGCATCGGTCAGGAGGCCAATGACAACAGTGTATTTGGCTTGGTTGTTGGTTGTTGGTCCCAAACATATGCCGCTTGAATGTAGCATTTCATGTGATGGGGTGTAGAGAGCCCAAGCAGCCGAAGCGAGATTTTGTGTCCAACGGCT
>ML801082.1:122428-151229 GCA_009831015.1 Picea engelmannii
GGTTATCAAGAACCATTTTTTATGAAAACTAAATAAATAAAGGATTGGGTTTGGTTTTTAGCATTCAACAGTCCAGTCCAATATCATCAACCACATCTCTCAAACAAATAGAGGAGTACCACCTATTTAAAAATGTAGTAGGATTTTATCCTCATGATGTTATCTTAAAGACCATAAAATAGTCTTTTAGATCAACACTATTGGTGACCATACTAGGGAACACTTTGTTTTCAAGAAATTTGATACTTTTTAGGATAAGATATTATTGGAAAACTAGAAGTTGTCTGGTCAAGTTTTGGAAAAATATCTATCAGCTTTTTTTAAGATGAACTAGGTTATTGAAAACCTTGTTCAAGGAGCATCAAATGTCCTTGAAGACATGTTATTGAAGTTTCAGGAACAATTCAATTATGCCATCTTCTACAAAACCAAAGAATCATCCATTTGAGAGGATGAGCTCCTTGGTGGCTCCATGATTAAAAATCCATATTTTGAAGAAATATTCCCTAGCAACTCCACGAAAAATATTCCATATTTTCAAGAATATCTATATAAGTTCTCTGATGAGTTTATTTCATGTTGTGATGACATTTAGTCTCCCCCACCATTCCAAATAAAGGTTTTCAAGTTACAATAAAGGGAAAAGGTACCCAAAGAAATAAATGGTTGCACATAAGTCCACTCAATTTGCAAGGAGAAGTTCATCCCTTGTCAAATATTTCCATGGCAACGTTTCCCATGTTCTTCAGAAATACATCATAGGATGGAGAGAAGCATTTGGTTAAGTTTGATTGTGCTTGTTGCATTTATAATGTGGTTGACAATGTTGTTACATACCAACTGTTTATCTTAACTCTAAAATGAAATGCTAGTGAATGGTTTTATTCATTGCTGCTCGAAACGATCACTAGGAAAGATCCATGTTCTCTTTTCTTGAGGTTGGTTGAAATCCATATGAATGAGGAAGAGACAGTCAAAGATTTCACTTTTAGTTGTATGAAAGTCCTTCATGAGATTCCTTAAGAAATATTTTTGAATTATGTCATCATTCTTAGTTGTCATGAAAATGCCTTTCCCGTGAATCTAATATTTTTATTGAAGTAAGTAGGAAAGTGAATCTAGAAAGAGTTAATGTAGCAATCTCAATTCATTGAAAGAAATATTCATGAGACCGGTGCTAATCTCTTAAACTTCCCAATATTGTTCCAAGACAATGGAGGAAAGGATATAGAAGAAAAATATAATGAAAGATGTGAAAATTTTTTTGCATCAAATTTTGTTCCTAAAGATGAAAATGAGATACCTAATGCCTCAATTCAATGCTTAACTTGACAGTAATGATCATGATGAGTTTAAAGACAGATTTGAGGGACCTCCACTAGATGCACATGAATATTTCATTCAATATGATGATATGGAAAATGTTGCAAAAGGTTTGCAATGGCCACATATTGATGATGAAAAGTCACAAGAACATTGGAAACAAGAAGAATTGGTGGAAGAAATTAATCTTCAGAAAAGTAATGGGGAAGATTGTCATTGCATGAAGGAAGAATACTTTAAGGACATTGCCAATGAATCAAGAATATTGGATGTGGTTTGGAATAAGAAGAAAGAAAAAAATATTTTCAAATGGGAAACTTCTCATCCAACCAAATATTGTAGCACTCATGAGCAACCAAGAGTTGATTTTATTGAATCATGGTTCCAAAACATTGTTAGCAATTAGATTTTGGGTACATCTGACTTAGTTTTACTTTAGTACACTTTGGGAATGATCTTGAATCCTTGATAGAAACCTCGATATGTTCCCCATTTCTGGAGTTCAATTCATAGATCAATTGGATACTTGAATGGATCCATTTGAAATCTACTTACACTTGAAATGTGTCCCTTTCCTCCAGGTAGGTTAGGGTAGGTAGATATTGTTTGTACATAGCTTTTTTCTCCAGTCAAAGTTTTGCATAATAAAGTAGTTGCTAGATGGAGATAATGTTTGAATATGAATCCATATCCCAATGGAGAAGGCAAATGGACCAATATTATGGCTTCTTAGCAACCCACAGGGGGTTATTATCTCACAGTTGGAGACAAACGTTGATGTGTTTTCCTAAAACACATCAACTAAGTAATTGAGGTAAATATGTGAACCTATTTTTCTTTCAAATAGGGACCAAAATTATTTTGAAGTTGGAAAGTTTCAAATAATCTTCAACCATTGATCGTGAAGATCCAACAAGTTTCCAATCAACTTCAACTCTCTAGTTCTTCATCATGAAAGTCTAACGGGGATAGTTTTTCTTCGAAATAAAAGAGAAGAAAACAAAAGAAGAGATACTAAAATAATGAAAATAATTATGCCAAGATTCTCGCTAAATATCCATATGTATTAGCTTTGTTTAATGCTTTGCAGAATTTAAACGGAGCTCATATGCCCAAGATATGTTATTTTTCTCCCACATATACAATTTCCCTATACTTAGCATTTTTTCTATTTTCCTTATTCTCCACTCTCCACACTTTATACTTAGCCATTTTTCCTTCTTTCCACTCTGTTATCGCGCAATTTGTACTTTTCTCGAAGGGAAATGCTAAGGAAAGGAAAAATGGTGTAACAAGAGGTTATCTTATCACTACCACCTTAATAAGACACCTCTTTTTATTTAGGGATGATAGCTCAAGGGAGACATCCCCGATGACCTGGGGGTTTGATAAGGTAAAGATTAAAGTGTCAATAAAAGATATCCCCTCTCACAAGTCACACTGATCAGAAAGTCCCAAAGTTTTAATCAATGAAGCAATGATGTTCTTAGATGTACCTGCCCAGAACAAAGCAACAAGAAAAACAATATCTTTTGCAAGTACAATTTGATGTTAGTGTTTCATAAAACTTGGACTTGTCAATAAAAGAAATAAGTTGATGCAAGATGAAGAAAACAAAATTTTATAACAACAATGTTTACAAGATAATAGCTTCACAATAAATGCCTTAAAAGAGCTTCACAATGACCAAAAATAATAACCCAATAATAGCAATGTACTAGCAGTTGTCATAAGCTAATTAGGCAGTGTAAAAATCAACTTTTGCAATTGCTTTTAAGTTCTTTTACTGTTGTAATAAATGGATGTATCTTACTTTTGTAACAACAAGAAGAAGGTTAGTGAATTAGTCTAATCTAGGGTTAGGAAAGGTTAGTAGGTTGCTTGAGGTAAAAGATTTAAGGGTTGGTTTCATTAATCAATCAAATTCAGGGTCTAAATCAGTGCCTTTTAGGGATAATGGAGTCACTTTGCAGCAACCAACTTGAAGGAAAAAAATTATAATGTAATAGCTAAGGAAAAAGAAGGATGATGACTGAGGTGTTGGTAACCCAAGGCCTCAATCAACAAGCCTTAGAAGGAAAACGATTACTAGGAAGTAGGTAACCCTAGGCCCTAGCGGTTTTCCTTCTTCTTTAGCTCAAGCTTGCAACAATTAATGGCTTGATGAAGAAAATGATACTAGAGTGTTGCAATGGTAGGGATCTAGTACAATGCTTTAAAGGTAGGGTTTCTAGCACAATCTAGTAATTGAAAAATTGTTAAGACAAGGACAATAACATGTTCTTGTTCTCCTAGGGTTTTAAACTAGAAATTTCATAATCTTGGAATAAATGCAAAGTAAATGTACCATAACCATTCAAAGAAAATAAGGATTTCATAAATTCACTTACATCCACCAAGAATAATCTAGCAATAAGCCTAATTGAATATTTTCCACCAAGAAAAATGTCAAGAAACACCAAATTTAGCCTCCTCCAAGAAGTGTGCCTAAAATTTCAATCAATAAACCCTAATTAGGGCACAAATTTCAGACCTCACTTGTGTGAGTGAAATATGATGAAAAAATATATGGGAAAAACCCCTTATTTATACAGTTACAATGACCTTCAATTACAAAATTAGGTCAAAAAAGGCCGACATGGCCAGTTTACATGAAATATCCAGTTTTTTACATAAAATTGACAAATTAAACTCTAAATCAAGCAAGAGAGGTGACATCATTCGCTTCTAGGGTGACGTTTGGCCTCCTAGGTGAAACATTGGCCTCCAGGAGAAAAACGTTAGGCCTCCCAAGGGTCACATCCAATGTTGGGTGACGTCAAGGGTCACAAAGGTGATGTCATGGGCATTCCAAGGCCAACACCATAGTTGGAGGGAAAGACCCCCCTAGGTCCAAGCCTTCCAGGATGTCTCTAGTGGAACACTCTCCTCTCTCTCTGGTGCAAGCCTCTGGTATGTGTCTACCCCTAGCTGGGGTCTCAACATCCATCTAGTGGGATTTTATCCCTATGGAGGTCTGAACTAATCATCTCCCCATGTGTACCTGTCCGTCGGGCATGGTCCTACAACAACAACAAGTACGCCCTCCATGGGCTCATAAGTGTTAATGTTTATGCCATTATTATAGTTCTTTGCATTTCAATAAATAAGAGCAACATAAGAACAAGACCACTGAGAAATACACATTCACAAGAGACACAACATTTATCCTGGGAAACCCTCTAGGGGAAGAAAACCCAAAAAAAACTTCCTTATCATAAATTGCCAATACAATGTCAAGAGATAACTCAAACCAATACAGATATTCCTCTCCAAAAGATGCGCCACTCTTCTCCCTCTCTCCAACTGGTAAGTTGCAGCTTGCCTCTTAGAAAATGAGCAAGTGTGTTGTGTGATAAAGTGAGGCACTAGCCTCTCTATATATACAAGTTTGGTATGTGTGAAGGGTCTTCACTGGCAGGGCCGACTTCTCACTCTGGGTGGGTAAACCCACCTTTATTATATTTCTGGGTCTCAATAATAACTGTTTGGGCCGACTTCTTATTCTGCCTATTATAATTGTCTATTGACGAATCTGCAAAAGGGGATTTGGTCCTAATACAATTACCAACATGATTAATCCACAATGGGGATTAATCCTATAAATAATATATCAATAATAATAAGAATACTCTTTGCAGTTACATTATTTCAACACCCCCCCTTAACAAGAAGGGTATTCTTCAACAACATCAGGTGAGAGAGGTCTGCATCATCAGTGGCATCAAGAGGACAATATCGTCAATATCATCTTGGAACATTGGCTGGCATATTTACGAGTCATCGAAAGTTTTTCTTCATCGACAGCATCGTCATTCTCGAAAGAAATTCCATCATCATCTGCATCAATATGTATCAGTAAAAATGATACCTCATCACAGCATTAGGCTGGCACATCACAATACTACACTGGCTCAATGTCACAGCTGTTAAGCTGTTAGCTCAGTGTCAGTCACATCTTGCTTTACGTCTAACAACTAGGTCAGAAGCAAGGAATGATCTTTCTTTAAGTCTAACAACTAGGTCAGAAGCAAGGAAGACATCATCATCTTTCTTTACGTATAACAATGAGGTTAGAAGCAAGGAATCATCTTGATTTACGTCTAACAACTAGGTCAGAAGAAAGGAATACATATAATGTCTTGCTTTATGTCTAACAACAAGGTCAGAAGCAATGACTCATCTTTCTTTACGTCTAACAGCGAGGTCAGAAGCAAGGAATACACACAACGTGTTGCTTTACGTCTAACATCGAGGTCAGAAGCAATGACTCATCTTTCTTTATGTCTAACAACGAGGTCAGAAGCAAGGAATACACACAACATCTTGCTTTACGTTTAATAGCGAGGTCAAAAGCAATGACTCATCTTGCTTTATGTCTAACAGGGAGGTCAGAAGCAAGGAATACATATATACTCCCCCTTTCAGGGAGGGTCCTTTTGGACTATACCAAGATTATCTCGAAAGTGTTCAAACTTTACATGAGATAGAGGTTTGGTCAACACATCAGCAACTTGTTCATCCGTGCTAATGTACTAGAGCTTCAAGGCTCCTCTCTGTACCATGTCGCGGATGAAATGATAGCGGATCTCTATGTGTTTCGACCTGTCGTGGAATACAAGATTCTCTATCATCTTTATGCATCTCTGGTTGTCACATAGAATCACGGTTGCTCTCATCTCCAAGTCAAATAGGCCAGTCAACAAATTTTGAAGCCATATAGCTTCACAACTAGCAGAACATGCGGCAATGTACTCTGCTTCCACTGTGCTGAGAGAAATATTGGATTGCTTCCTACTCTGCCACGAGATCATGGTTGATCCCAAACTGAAACAGCATCTGGAAGTGCTTTTTCTGTTAGCAACACTTCCTGCCCAATCTGAATCAGTGTATCCACTCAATGTGAAGTCATGATCTCCATCATAGTTGAGACCATAATCCATTGTACCTTTAAGGTACCTCATCACATGTTTTGCAGCCACTAGGTGAACACATCTGGGCTCTACCAGAAACTAACTCAAGGTGTTCACTGCAAAACAAATTTCTAGTCTAGTGTTCGTCAGGTACATCAGTGATCCAATATCTCTCTATACAGTGTGGCATCTATCAAGTCTAACGAAGTATCGACCAACAACTTCAGCTTCGTTTCCATGGGTGTATTCATGGACTTACATTCTAGCATGTCAAATCTCTTTAAGATTTCGACTATGTACTTCCCTTGGTTAAGTAAGATCCTTTCTGGACTCTGCCATACCTCAAGGCCTAAGAAGTAATGCATTAGGCCAAGGTCCTTCATTTCAAATTCTGTGGCAAGTCTCTTTTTACATTCAACGATGAGCTTTTCTTCTCCAGTTAAGAATAAGTCATCCACATATAATAGTAAGATTATTGGTTCATTATCCATAATTTTGAAGTAGAGATTTGAGTCTGCTTTACTCTTGGTAAAGCCTAAGCTCGTCAAGAAACTGTCTATACGGCCATACCAAGCTCTAGGGGCTTGCTTCAATCCATATAAGGCTTTCTTCAATCTGTAGACATGAGACTTCCTGTCTTCAACCTCAAATCCTTGAGGTTTATCTATATACACTTCCTCTTCGATAACACCATTCAAGAAAGCTGTCTTCACATCCATATGGTGCAACTTCCATTTCATCTTAGCTACAAGAGCTATGATGGTTCTAATTGAAGTGTATCTGGCTACAGGAGAAAATGTCTCTTCATAGTCAATGCCTTCTTTCTGGGAAAATCCACGAGCGACAAATCTTGCTTTATATTTCTCAATACTTCCATCAGCAGGATGTTTTATTTTGAAGAGCCATTTTGATGAAACCACATCCTTACTTTTCGGTCTGGGAAATATTTCCCATACATCATTCTTTATTATGGATTGGTATTCCTCTGTCATGGCATCTGCCCATTCCTTCTTTTGAATGGATTCTTCAAAGTAGGTAGGTTCTTCATCTAGTATATTACACATCAAAGCCGTGTAACTGGAAAATAGATTTGGTCTTTTCACCTGTCTCAAGGTTCCTTCTGGAACACCATACTTCTCTCCATCTTGAATAAGCTCTCTTGCCCAAGAAAGATTTATTTTATGGGAGAAGGTCATTTGAGGAAGTTCTTGAACTTCTGTTATGTCGTGGTCTTCAAGAGTCTCCTCATCATGGGAAGTTACGAATTCCCTTACTGGTTCTGCAGCTCTGGGAACTTCCCTCACAGATTCTGTAATCCTGGGATTTACAGGTTCCTCTTCATATACTTCTTCAAGTTGGAATATTCTTGATTTATTAAGTGTTGCTTCTTCATCAAAGGTCATGTTCCTGCTAATTTTAATGTGGCGATGACCAGGTATGTAGATTTTGAAGGCCTTGGAGACCTCACAGTATCCCACAAATATTCCCTTCTTTCCAGAGGGTTCCATCTTGTTTCTTTTCTCTTTTGGTATATGAATAAACACTGGACAACCAAATATTTTGAGATGGCTTACCTCTGGCTTCTTTCCGGTGAACATCTCTTTCGGGGTCTTGAACCCAAGTGCGCTATGGGATAATTGGTTCTGCACATAAACAACTGCCATTGCTACTTCTTCCCATAAGCACATAGGAAGATCTTGATCGTGAATCATGGTCTTTACAACTTCCATAATTTTTCTATTCTTCCTTTCAACTACATCATTTTGTTGGGGATTATAGGAAGTAGTGAGTTCCTTCTTGATCCCAACATCTCTGCAGAAGTTCACGAACTCTTTTGAGGTATATTCTCCTCCATTATCTGGCCTGAGTATCTTAATCTTTCTTTTAGAAAGATTCTCTAACAAGGCTTTGAATTCCTTGAATTTATTGAATACTTCATCTTTAGATTTCAAGAAATATATCAAAGTCTTGTGAGAATAGTCATCAATAAATGATACATAGTATACATACCTGCTAATGGAGGATGATGGCATTGGGCCACACACCTCTTAATGAATGAGTTGCAATACTCCTTTTGCTTTGCTATCCCTCTTTGGAAAAGGGTTCTTGATATTCTTTCCTTGAGCACATCCATCGCATATGCCTTCTTGATCGACCTTGAGTTTTGGTAAACCTGTGACAGATTTGCATATGTATGGTAGCGCCTTGTAGTTGATGTGGGATAATATTCTATGCCAAAGTTCGCATGAGTTTTTGATGGCATGGGTCATGGCAGTTTCTGGCTGACCCTTCAGCTTATATAAGCCATTTTCTTCATTTCCGATGATGATTGCTTCATTTAAGGTTTCTCCCTTAGCCCACATAAGAACTTCTCCATCTATGAAGGAAACTCTATAGGCTTTCTTGTCTAAAGCTGATATGGAAAGTAAGTTCTTCTTTAAGCTCGGTACATAGAGTATGTCCTTCATTGTTATTGAGTTTTACAAATCTAGCTTGTAGTTTGATTCTCCCACTCGCTTGATGGGATATTGGTAATCATCTCCAAGTGTCACTTTCTGAGAAAACTTCTTTTCTGAAATACAAGAGAGAGTATTTTTCTTACCCGTCATGTGTTTTGATGCACCGCTATCAATGAGCCATGTGTCCTCTCCAGATGATACAGATCCTGAGAGAGCTGAGATCAAGACATGATCCTTAATCATCTTCATAGGTGGTTCTTCATCTTTGACTATGTGGGCATGTTGCCTTTTGTGTTTCCTCTTGTATTCTTCTCTTTTGACTGGACAAGAATTCACCTTGTGTCCCATCTTATCACAATGATAGCATTGTATGGATGAGAGATCTCTTCCCTTGGGTTATCCTTTCTTCTGAAAATTTCTTGGATGAGATTCTTGGTTGTTGAATTTATTTGATGGTTGAGGCTCTCTATGAGTTTCCATTTTGAAGTAGGGTTTCTTCCTTCCTCCTTTTGTATGAGTAGCTAGGGCTTGATCATCAGCCCTTGCTAGTAGTGCTTCACAGTTAGCTACCCTTGTCTCTTCTTGGATGCATTCTTCCCATAGGCTCTCAAACTATAGTTTCTCCTTTCTTGCACATATCGTCTGGATGAAAGCATCCCAAGGTCTCGTGAGACCATTTAGGGTCGTCATTATGAATTTGTCTTCATTTATGGTGTCTCCAATCGCTTTTAAATGTTCTTTAATTTCTGAAATTCGGGAGAAATATTCTTGAATCATTTCTCCTTTTCGCATCTTGGTATTCTTCAATTGAGATCTTAGGTTCATCTTTCAGTTGATGTTATTTCCTTCCTATAGTTTGCTTAGAGAGTCAAACATCTCTTTCGGAGTTTTCTTGGACGATACATACGGGATCAGGTGGTCTTTGATTGAATCTGCAATGATTCTTTGAGCCCTGATTGAGTCCTTCTGATGCTTTTCTTTCTCTACGGCATCTTCAGGTTCCAACACTTCTTCTTTGATGAATTTTTCTAGGTCATTCTCTACAAGGATCAGACTGATCCTATACTTCTAGGCACAGAATTTGTCTATGCCTTCTAGTTTCTCAACAAGCTTTGTGCTTGCAGACATCTTGTACTTGAGGCTATGAAAAATGACCAAAAATGAAAATGCTTAAAATCAATTTTTGACCTTACTAGGAGCTTGGCTGAGGCGAGTAGCCAAGTGTACTTGGATCTGAGAAAATCCAACTTTTGCCCCTTCAAATCTGATTTGCGGATTTCTGGACTGGTACTTTTGGTACTCTGGTACTTCTGGTACTTTTGTGAAACTAGGGTTTCACTTTTTCGGGAGATCCAACCACTGAAAAGGTGTGCTCTAAGTGCCAAAATGATCCTTGGGGGAGGGCACAACTTTATAGGTGTTTTTGGAGCTGAAAAGATTCACTTTTGAAAAACCCTAATTTGCAAGTACTGCAACAGTGACGTTTTTCTCTTGCGAAATATGTTTCCTTCAGGTTGGCTCTGATACCATGTTAATGTTTATGCCATTATTATAGTTCTTTGCATTTCAATGAATAAGAGAAACATAAGAACAAGACCACTGAGAAATACACATTCACAAGAGACACAACATTTATCTTGGGAAACCCTCTAGGGGAAGAAAACCCAACAAAAACTTCCTTATCATTAATTACCAATACAATGTCAAGAGATAACTCAAACCAATACAGATAGTCCTCTCCAAAAGATGTGCCACTCTTCTCCCTCTCTCCAGCTCATAAGTTGCATCTTGCCTCTTAGAAAATGAGCAAGTGTGTTGTGTGATAAAGTGAGGTGCTAGCCTCTCTATATATGCAAGTCTAGCACGTGTGAAGGGTCTTCACTGGCAGGGCCAACTTCTCACTCTGGGTGGGTAAACCCACCTTTATTATATTTATGGGTCTCAATAATAACTGTTGGGGCCAACTTCTTATTCTGCCTATTATAATTGTCTGTTGACGAATCCGCAAAAGGGGATTTGGTCCTAATACAATTACTGACATGATTAATCCACAATGGGGATTAATCCTATAAATAATATATCAATAATAATAAGAATACTATTTGCAGTTACATTATTTCAACAATAAGTCATAGAGATCACAACACTGTTAATCACATCTAATAATCAAGTTATCTAAACATGTGCATAAAACCCCCCTTTCCCAGACAAGTGCTCAAAGACGTTAGGCTATTCTACAAGCCAGGTTTGGAGAGGGTTTCAGGACATCCTATTGGGCTGACTCTCCTTAGATGTGTGATGTTTCTAGGTGAAGACCAATCTAGGTCATGTAAGTGCATGAGATGGTATGGGAATGTTTGGGCAATGGGTTTAGTGATGACAGGGAAATGTATGGCTTACCTGTGGGTTCCTCTGAAGAGGGTGAGTTGCACCTTGTCATGGATGAAAATTTTTCCAAGCCCATTCAATGCCTTTTTTGCCTTTTTTCATATTATTGATTTTTATTTCAAGAGAATAGTTGGGGGACACTGCCCTAGCGTGGTGACCAGTGGTGACAACATTACCCATAAGCATTTCATGGAGATGAGAAGGCTGGCTTGTGATGAGACCCACTCTCTCTTGGATATTCCACCAAGATCCACTACCCTGGCGTGGTGACCAGCTGAATGGTAGTGTCATACTGCTACATGCCCATGGACCTAATAGGCTGGCTCGTGATGAGACCCCCTGCCCTCCAACTAAGTCTTGAGTTTATTTATTTTATGGGTCCCTCCATTTCTTGCTGAGAATCCTTTTACTTCTTTCTTGGGGATCCCTAGGCGAAGCATCTGAAGGTTTTGTTCTTTTGGCTTTTATCTTTTGGCAACTACTTTTACCCTCTAGGCCTTTAGCCACTTCTTCCCACAAGGTAAGGTACAACCCTTTGCTAGCATGGAAAATCCAATGCCCGAACCAATGTATGGGATGAATGAGAGGGAAGATGATGAAAAGTGATAGATATGGTGGGAATGGACGATGGCCTTTCATGAACCCACCTGGTGTCAACTCACTCCTAAGGGAACCAACTTGCTATGGACAAGTCAAAAGGCATAAAGTCAAAGCACACGTCATGAAGCAAAAATAATTAAATGCACGTATTCAAATGTTTTGAGAATCGGAGTGACACATACCATGATACCATGACTCATTAACTCATGGAGAAAGACCCACTGATGTTGAAGGACTAGGCCGATGGGATGGATGTTGATGTTGCTGACAGGATGGAGGCACTGAAGAAGAAGGATGGGCCCTCCAGGGCTAGGCTCAAGTCAATATGGCCTCTCAGTACTCCATGTATAGGACCTGTGGGCCTTGAGACATAATCTCCTTAGTTATCCCTAGGCTAGGGGATAACATACTCTACTCTCCTTCCTCACTACTCTCCATACTTAGCAATTTTTCCAATCCTCCACACCATTTCCATATTTAACTATTTTCCACACTTATCCATTTCCATACTTATTCCTTTTCCATTTGGTAATGTTACCATTTTTGGGTTCCCATGTTCTACAATTGGAGATGACTTTTGAGGCTTGTTAGTGGAGAAAAAGGGTTTATTTGATGTCACTTATCTAGGAGACATTATATTTATAAATTGACATTAAGTAAAAAGGTAATAAAATAACTTTTAGATTAATTGTTACTTAAACATTAATAAAAGTGACTTTTAATATTTAAGTGAAAATTAAAATGGGAATAAGGGCCATGATTGATTAAGTCAAAGAGGAAAGATCTAGAAGGATCATTGAAAATTATAAACGAAGGGTAGCACTTCAATTTCCTCATTATGATTTGGATTGATCTCTTATTGAGGTTCTCTTGGAGCCAAGGTTTGTTTTAGGGTTTTGTAAAAATCATTCCATTGTGGTTTGGTTTCGGTGGTGCAACATCCACCCTAGCTAGACAAGGAGGAAGATCCATCCAGGATCTTCAATTGAGATTCATCTTGTGTTTTGCATCATCTTGGAGAGGGTTTGGAGGTTAGGATTTAGCCTTTCTGCAGTTTGGAGGAGGAAGCTTCATCTATTGAGGAGGCCATGGCATTATTCCAGGTTTTGGATTGAATATTGTGTGTTTTCATTGGTTGTATTTCACTTTCCATAACATCCATTAGATATTTCTCATTGTTATGTTTGGATCTTCACTCATAATCGAATTCCCATGTTGTCTCTTATATTTTATGTGTACTTAGATTGCATACAATGTGTATATCCTATATCATGGATAGTCCAGATGGAGAAATACTTTGATCTACACCAAGTGCCAATCTTACAAAAGGTACCTATTCCATCCTTGTATTTAGAAAATGGTCAATTTATTTGGTATCAATGGCTTTGTGAAAGAAAATAATTATATTATCTCTTGGTCCATTTTTAGAGATGAATTGGTTTCACATTATGGGGATATTAAAAGAAATGCATTCTTTAGTCAATTGATAAATATTCAACACAAAGGTCTAGTTACAGAACACATTCAACAATTACAAAAACTCAGTCTCAGGGTAAAGAACATTCATGAGGATATTTTGTTAGATCTCTTTATGGGCACTCTAAATGAGAACATTTGACATGAGTTGCATCTCTTTGAACCTAAATCCCTAGATCAAGCTTTTAGTATAGCAATGAAAGTGGAAAAAAAATATTGTTACTAGAAGGGTGGTCTCTAATAATTATAAAGAGAACCATGTTCCCTCTCCTAATATCAATCAACCGACAAGGTTGACACCTAAGTAAATGAATGAAAGAAGAGAAAAGTGACTATGTTTCAATTGTGATAGCAAGTACAGTAAGGGGCATAAATGTGGTGAGAATAAATTATTCTACATAGACTGTGAAGAGGAAGAAGATCAATAATTGGAACCATCACAAGATCTAGATCTAGAAGATAATATTCCAACGATGTCTTGTCTTGCATTGGATGAAATTAGTTCACCACAAACCATCAAGATACAAGAATACATCAAAAAGATAAAATATTAGAAGTGTTGATTGATTCGGGTAGTACCCATAACTTCATAAATTACAAATTAGCAAACTATCTCAATTGATTTGTATATCCAACACCAGGGTTTCAAGTAATGATTATAGATGGGCGTACCAAAAATTGTTCTAGGAAGTGTCATAGTATTAAGATAAATATGGGGGAGTATTTTTTGGAGAGTCCCATGATTACCATCCAAATGGGTGGTATTTATGTTTTATTAGGGGTCCAATGTTTATAATCATTGGGAATAATGGTTGATCCGAATTATCCATCATTTCGGATCAGCCAATATTCTTTGCTTGTAGTAGATTTGCAGACTTGAATTCCCATTTTGTGCCTAAATTTATGCTTGATTTTGACAACATATCGATAGTCAACTCTTAATGATGAGATGTTTAGAAAATCCATTTCGGTTTGGATGTACCTATGTAGATCCCCACGGTATTTTAGAACCAGATGTCGCTCGAAGTCTTTGATACCCAACTTGGTGCGCAAGTTCTAGAAAGTATTTGTGAACTCTGGAACTATTTGGCTCTTCTCTTACTGCAATGTGGTCTATCTCATGCACTAGTCTTCATAGTTATCAATAGGATAATACTGTTCTTTGACCACATCCACAAAAAAATCCCAAGTGGGCTCGGCCCCATATATTCCAGATTCCTCTGTGGAAATTTGTTCCCAGCAAGTTTCCCACCAATGTTTGACATGAGGGAGAGCCTTGAGGAGTGAGAAGTGATATTTTCCCCGTCGTAAAATTTTTGAAGAGAGAAATAACTTTCTAATATATTTAACCATTTTTCTAGGGCATCCACATCTATCTCACCTTCAAATATGGGAATATCAAAATTTACCTGTACATTGAAGGGGGTTGCATGGAAGCTTGATGAAGATGCTTCTCCTGTGGGCAGTCGTCGAAGGATCTGCGAAGTTGTCCATCATTTCATTCCTTTGTCACATGAGGGCTTCCTCAAGAAACATTTTAATAGGATCTCATGCTCCATCATCTTTCTTTTTTTCCCCCATGGGTTTTTGTCAATCTCGACGCAACTGATCTTGCAATGGATTGATTGGTTAGAGTCCTAACTTCTTGTACCCAGATCTTGTTCAGGACATGCATGAAAAAAAATAAAGGAAGAGAAGACCGCTCTGATACCACTGATCCAGATTATGTTTGGAAAGAAATGAAAGCATAGATATTACGATGAAACACTCATGAAAATTCCCAGAAACAAAGAAATACAACAATACTTGATTTATATTAATGAAATAATTTTAAAGAGACTGTAAAAATACAGAGTGCAAGACTCGCTAGAATGGTGGCATCTTTATCTCTGAGAAGAGATGTGACGACTATACTCATTCGCCAAAAGATCATTACAATGAGGCTTTGAAGGCATTTTTATGTTAAATAGGAATGCAAAAACCCTAAACATCCAAAAACCTAAACCTAGGAGATGAAACACCAAAAGCCATGTGGGCCTCGTTTGGGTAAGTTAGTACATTAACTTCTCGGGGTCGTAAATTTTGCATACGATCTTCATTTTAGGCACGTGATAGCCCATTGGAAAGGTTTTTTTGATAACTACGCATTACGCCGTCAAAATATGACTCTGTCTACAATTTGACTATGGAGGGCCAAAATAACACTATTTAGGGCCACAAAACGACCCTGGAAGTACAACAGGATGTGCTGACATCAAAACATATAAAATAAACTAGTGGGATTAGGTGGGAGGCCACCAGTATCTACCTAGAAGATGTGTAGGGCTTCAGACAGCCCCTGAAGTGTAGAACCCACTATTACAAAGAAGTATAGAAGAACGTGCTGAACTAAAAACTGACAAAATGAGCCAGTTGGAACAGGTGGGTGTCCACCAATATCCACCTAGATCAATCATCTCCCCTTAGGAAGCAATGGTATCCATTACATTGAGTGCCCAGGGAAGAGGGGAAAGCATTTTCTGAATATGAATCTTGGTGAGTTGTGTGCTTTGTTGGAGAAGTTATGTTTCTTGGTTTGTGGAAGATTGTCAGAAGCCTGTTGTTGGAAGGGTTGAATATGCTCCACCAATCTATTGTCTCTGGGTTTGACAGGGCATTGTGTAGGCACCATTGTAGGTGAAAAAACAATTTTCTTTTGTTGGATAGAAGGTGTTGAGGCTGCAGTGGTTGTAGCAGTCTTATGTGCATCCTTTGAATAGATTGTGAAGAGGATGAATTTTGCAGTATGAGAGATTACCTTGCGGTTCTATTTTGGTGGAACGGTAGTTGGAACTACCTTTGGTATCCTATAGATCTGACCTCCCAAAGTAATAATGACACTACAAGGTCTAGACTCATAGACAAAATGATGTCTCCATATATATGGTTGGCCCAAAACCACATCACAGACATCAAGAGGGGAAACATCACAGATTACCTCATCCTTGAAGGGCTAGATGTGATAGGACAGAAGACAATACTGGCTGACACAAAAATATCATCCCCAGTGAAGCCAACCGATGTTGTATGGTTGTGGGTGTGGTGTTGTCAATAAACCCAATTGTTTGACGACCTTAGTTGAGATGAGGTTCTTTTGGCTGTCGTTATCAACAATGAAATGCAATGGGGTCCCCTTCACCCACATCTGTGAATGGAAGAGGCACTCCCCCTCTTTAGGATCTACTGATTCTTCTGGTTGAATTGTTGTGGTTGCGACAGTGGCAGTGGGGTTTGTGTCAATGATCTGTCTATTTTCAATATTTTTTGGATCAAATTCTGAATCAGGGTTTGGCTCCGTGTCTTTGACCTTGACCACCAATGACTGTTTCGAGTGACATTCATCGATGTTGTGCCAGGGGATTTTGTGGAAGTGACACCACTTCCCAATGTCATTCTTCATCTCTCTATTACCCTTCTTTTCCTATGTCTTGGACTGGTTGTCTGGAATTTGTTGGTTAGGGTCGTCCTTACCATGATTTGGTTGTAGCAGATTTGCAAACCCAAATTCCCCTTTCTTCTGGTGCCTAAATTTCTACTTGATTTTGACAGCATATCGATAGGAAACTTCTAATGATGAGATGTTTAGGAAATCCATTTTGGTTTGGATGTACCTATGTAGATCCCCACGATATTTCAGAACCAGATGTCACTTGGAGTCTTTGATACCCAACTTGGTGTGCAAGGTATGGAAATTATTTGTGAACTCCAACATTGTTTGTGTCTTCTCTTGCCATAGTGTGGTCCATCTCATATACGGGTCTTCATAGTTATCAATAGGATATTACTGTTCTTTGACCGCATCCACAAAAAAATCCCAAGTGGGCTCAGCCCCATACATTCCAGATTCCTTTGTGGAACTTTTCTCCCAGTAAGTTTCCCACCAATGTTTGACATGGGGGAGAGCCTTGAGGAGTGCAAAGGTGATATTTTTCCTATCAGAAAAATTTTGAACAGAGATATAACCTTCTAATAGATTTAAACATTTTTCTAGGGCATCCACATCTATCTGACCTTCAAATATGAGAATATAAAAATTTTCCTATACCTTGAAGGGGGTTACATGGCCGCTTGATGAAGATGCTTCTCCTGTGGGCAGTCGTCGAAGGATTTGTGCGAAGTTGTCCATCATTTTGTTCCTTTGTCACACGAGGGCTTCCTCGAGCAACATTTTAATATGATCTCCTGCCCCATAATTTTTCTTTTCGTCTCCCATGGGTTTTTGTTGGGCTTGACGTGATCGATCTTGCAATGTATTGATTGGTTCGAGTCCCAACTTCTTGTACACAGATCTTGTTGGGGACATGCACGAAGAAAAATAAATGAAGAGCAGACCGCTCTGATGCCGCTGATCCAGATTATGTTTGGAATGAAATAAAAGCAAATATATTACGATGAAACACTCATGAAAATTGACAGAAACAAAGAAATACAACAATACTTGATTTCTATTAATGAAAGAATTGTAAAGAGACTGTAAAAATACATAGTGCAAGACTTGCTAGAATGGTGCCAACTTTATCTCTGAGAAGAGATGTGACAGCTATGCTCATTCGCGAGAATATCATTACAATGAGGCTCTGAAGGCCTTTTTATGTTAAATATAAATTCCAAAAACCTAACCCTAGTAGATGAAATGCCAAAAGTCATGTGGGCCCCATTTGGGTAAGTTAGTACATTAACTTCTTGGGCTCGTAACTTTTGCATACGATCTTCATTTTAGGTGTGTGATATCCCATTGGACAGGTATTCTCGAGAAATTGCATTACAACGTCAAAATCTAACTCTGTCTATAGTTTGATTGTGGAGGGACAAAATAACACTATTTAGGACCCCAAAACGGCCCTGGAAGTACAACAATATGTGCTAACATGAAAAAATACAAAATAAGCTAGTTGGATTAGGTGGGAGGCCACCTATATCCACCTGGAATATGTGTAGGGATTCAGACATCCCTGGAAGTGTAGAACCCACAATTACAAAGAAGTACAGAAGAACATGTTGAACTAAAAACTGATAAAAGGAGCCATTTGGAATAGGTGGGTGGCCACCAATATCCACTTGGATCAATCCTCCCCCCTTAGGAAGCAATGGTCTCCATTGCGTTGAGTGCCTAGGGAATAGAGTAAAGCATTTTCTGAATCTGAATCTTGGTGAGATGCGTGCTTTGTTGGAGAAGTTATGATGCTTGGTCTTTGGAATACTGTCACAAGCCTGTTTCTGGCAAGGTTGAATATGCTCCACCAATATGTTGTCTCTGGGTTTGATGGGGCTTTGTGTAGGCACCATTGTAGGTGAAGAAAAAAAAAAATTTGTTGGATAGAAGGTGTTGAGGCTGTAGTGGTTGTAGCAGTCTTCTGTGCATCCTTTGAATAGACTGTGAAGAGGATGACTTTTACAGTATGAGAGATTACCTTCCAACACTATTTTGGTGGAGCAGTAGTCAGAACTACCTCTGGTATCCTATAGAACTGACCTCCCAAAGTAATAATGACACTATGGGGTCTAGACTCATAGATAACATGACGTCTCCACATATATGGTTGGCCCAAAACCACATCACAAACATCAAGAGGGGAAACATCACACATTACCTCATCCTTGAAGGGCTGGATGCCATAGGACAGGCGACACTATTGGCTGACACGGATATATCATCCTTGGTGAAGCCAATCGATGTTGTATGGTTGCGGGTGTGGTGTTTTCAACAACCCCAACTATTTGACTACCTTAGCTTAGATGAGGTTCTTCTAGTTGCCGTTATAAACAATGAAATGCAATGGGGTCCCCTTCACCCACATCTGTGAATGGAAGAGGCGCTCCCCCTCTTCAAGATCTATTGATTCTTCTGGTTGAATTGTTGTGGTTGTGACAGTGGCAATGGGGTCTGCGTCGATGATTTGTTTGTTTTCAATATTTTCTTGATCAAATTCCAAATCAGGGTTTGGCTCTGTGTCTTTGACCTCAGCCACCAATGACTATTTTGAGCGACATTCATCAGTGTTGTGCCAAGGGATTTTGTGGAAGTCAAACCACTTCTCAGTGTCATTCTTAGTCTTTCCTTTACCCTTATTTTCCTGTTTCTTGGACTAGTTGTCTAAAGGTTGTTGGTTAGGGTCGTCCTTACCATTCTTTGGTTGTAGCAGATTTGCAAACCCAAATTCCCATTTGTTCTGGTGCCTAAATTTATTCTCGATTTTGACACCATATCGATAGGAAGCTCCTAATGATGAGATGTTTAGGAAATCCATTTTAGTTTGGATATACCTATGTAGAGACCCACAATATTTTAGAACTAGATGCTGCTCAGAGTCTTTGATACCCATCTTGGTGCGCAAGGTATGGAAAGTGTTTGTGAACTCCGACATTGTTTGGCTCTTCTCTTGCTGCAGTTTGGTACATATCATGTACTGGTCTTCATAGTTATCAACAACATAGTACTGTTCTTTGACTGCATCCACAAAAAAGTTCCAAGTGGAATCGACCCCATATATTCCATATTCATCTGTGGAACTTTGCTCCCAATAAGTTTCCCACCAATGTTTGACATGGGGGAGAGCCTTGAGGAGTGCGAAGGTGATATTTTCCCTAGCGAAAAAATTTTGAACAAAGAAATGACCTTCTAATAGATTTAACATTTTTTCTAGGGCATTTTCATCTATTTGACCTTCAAATATGGGAATATCAAAATTTGCATGTACCTTGAAGGGGGTTGCATGGCCGCTTGATGAATATTCTTCTCATGTGGACAGCCGTCGAAGGCTCTACGTGAAGTTTTCCATCACTTCGTTCCTTTTTTCACGCGAGGGCTTCCTCGAGAAACATTTTAATAGGATCTCATGATCCATCATCTTTTTTTTCATCCCCCATGGGTTTTTGTCGGGCTCGGCGTGACCAATCTTGCAATGGCTCGATTGGTTCGAGTCCCAACTTCTTGTACCCATATCTTGTTGGGGACGTGAATGAAGAAAAATAAATGAAGAGAAGACTGCTATGATACCATTGATCCATATTGAACGAAATGAAAGCAGGGATATTACAATGAAACACTCATGAAAATTTCCAGAAACAGAGAAATACAACAATACTTGATTTCTATTAATGAAATAATTGTAAAGAGACTGTAAAAATACAGAGTGCAAGACTCACTAGAATGGTGGGAGCTTTATCTCTGAGAAGAGATGTGATAATTACTCTCATTCGCTAGAAGATCATTATAATGAGGCTCTGAAGGCCTTTTTATGTTAAACAGGGATGTCAAAACCCTAGACATCCAAAAACCTAACCCTAGGAGATGAAACACCAAAATTCATGTGGACCTCGTTTGGGTAAGTTAGTACATTAACTTCCAGGGGTCGTAACTTTTTCATACGATCTCCATTTTAGGCACGTGATAGCCCGTTGGAAATGTATTTTCGAGAAATACGCAGTACTTTATCAAACTCTGACTTTGTCTACAACTTGACTATGGAGGGCCAAAATAACATTGTTTAGGGCCCCAAAATGGCCTTGGAAGTACAACAATATGTGTTGACATGCAAACATACAAAATAAGCCAGTTGGATTATGTGGGAGGCCACCAATATCCACCTGGAATATGTGTAGGGATTCAGGAAACCCCGAAAGTGTATAACCCACAATTAAAAAGAAGTACAAAAGAATGTGTTGGATTAAAAACTGACAAAAGGAGCTAGTTATAACAGGTGGGTGGCCACCAATATCCACCTAAATCAATGGCCCTTAATTTTCAAGATATTTTCATGAGACTTTCCTTAGAAGGAAAGGAAATTGAGCTTAGAGGCATCCAAGGGAAACCATATAAGGTCGACAATCTATTGACAAAACTATGGCTAATCCGATCACTTATGAAAATCCCAACCACAAAAATCTCATTAATCATTTATAAGCTCTATTAGCATGAAAAAAATACTAAAAAAGGGACACCATGGTGTAATTTCACAATTGTGCTCACTAGATGTTCAAACATCTATATCCTTTGCTCCATTGTATCTCCAAATAGTTATCAACAATCATTCCAAGGTATTTGGAGAAATGACTAAGGGTATTCCAGCTACTCAAGATCATGACCATGTTATTCATTTGTGACCAAGAATTTGTTGACACTTGAATCTGTTAGGATCGAAACGACAACCTCATGAGGACATTATTCCCCCTTCGTTTTTAGAGAGGTGGTACTCCTCTTAGACTAAAAGATATATCTGTGATATCTTGAATTAGGATAATGCTAGGAAACAAACCCTAAATATTTATTGCTTGATATTATGAAATGAAATGTTTCTTCAATAACCTGAGTACAATCTTTATGTGCAACGAAAGAAAATATTGAAGGAGGGCTTCAATATCAAAATTAAATTGTGATCAACATCACACACAATCTTCTTAACAATATATAAATACATCGATATCTTCTTCATAGGAGAGAATGATTTGATCATCTCAAAGAATTTTAACAGAGTAGTGCAATCAATATCAAAACAGAATTTGAATATAGGTCAACCTCAAATACTTTATATTCTGAAAACAGGGTTACAAAGCACAGTAGAGATCAACCCTGAAACAATTCTTTGTGGAGTTTTATTTATGAAAGATGTTCTTCATTACAAAATCTTTGACAACCATATATATGGCTACAAATACTCCATGATAATATAATAAAATATCTTAGAATAATATAATAATAACACTCAAAAACTCAACCTTGTGCCCAACTCTGAGATTTGAGCATAAAACTATGAGAACTGGTGTAGAAGAATATATATAAAAAAAATGGAGAAGATGGAGATTTCTTTCTTTTGATCATAATCTTGATTTTGTATCCATGGGTGTACCTTCTTCCTCTGATCTTATTCTCCGCCCCTTTGACAATATTAATTCTTCCTCCTTTTGATGAAGCCTCTTTTCTCTTTTTAAGAAGAGATTTTCTAACTACCTGAGCAGTTAGGGTTTTATTCCTCTCTTGAAATTCCCGTACAAGTTTCTTATTGAAACATTACCTTTAATTAATGCCTCATGAATGAATTCACATCATTAATACAAGTACATTGAAAGTGGGTCCATCTCCCATTTTAATAAAAGTTTTTAATTAAACTTTTATTTTTTAAAATTTAATTAATTCTCCACTAAAAGAGGACGACTGTAATTTAATTTTATGGAAGTGAAAACCACATTTTTATCCATATAAACCACTTATATTATCTTAATCATCTCATCTTTCCAATGATATAAATTTTTCCCAAATCCGTTGCTCAGATCTCAAGATATGAGCTCATGAAGTTGGTTTGTCACGCATACCCATTACAAATGAAGCTGACTGATATTTTTATTTATAGGAAATATGTATCAAATTTAAGCACTTTAAACCTATACCACCATCTTTTACGCTTAAATACCTTTCCAACGGTATAAATTTTGTGTGATTCCGACACCCAGAGCTCAAGTTATGGCCTCCACAAGATCAACGCTCAGCCATCGCCGATCAAAATTGATGGGAAAAGGTGGGCCCTTGGATGAATTTCGTGCCTCCCATAATAAAATTCAACTTTTTGGTTTGAAAGTCTATCCCACATGCATTGGGATATTATATTCTTTAATATATATAAAACTAAGTGTTTGATATACTTAGCAAGAAACACAAGAAGAGAAGGAACAATGGAGCTTGGAGGATTTTGACTGTTGGAAAATTGTTGAATATAATAATAATTTTGTATGTCCAGTCAACCACAAATATGCCCATTCAACAATGATGATTCACCCAACCAAATGTTGCCACATGTCATCACTCGGTAGGCCAACAATATTCCCATAAGAATCTGCCATATGTCATCCATTAAAAACACGCCATGTGTCACTTTTTGTATGCTGCCACATGTAGTGAAGTGGAGAGGAGAGGTAAATAGCAATAAAAAGAAGTTGTAACCAACCCACGAAGTTGTAACTCATATATTTGGCTAAGTGTTGGAGAAGTTACATAGTAAAGAGTAGTAAAAAGAGTTGGGTGCATTATGAAGGTGGCGGAAGTCAAAGTGCATTGTGAGGGTAGCGGAGATAACACATACTCTTAAGAAATATCACCAACCCACGAACCCACAGTAAGCCATAGTAAATAAAACTAAGTTAGAAAGTATATAATGGGTCAAGTGAAATATGGAAAATATGAAAAATGTAAAGAAATATATGGGAAATAAAGGAATAAACGAAAATAGTTAAGTGTGGAAAATGGTAAGGGGAATATGAAAGTAATGAGACAATGGGTAAAAATACTAAGTATAGAATGAGAGAATGAATAGGGATGAAGAGAAAGGAGAGGAGAGAACATGTGACTTAGAAAAATTTTCATATTTCTTTTTGTAACACCTCCATTAGACTTCTGGATAGAAGTATGTGTATTTTGGTCATGGAGACTCAGATTTTGATTCCGCGAAATGCATGGCGAAACTGATACCGAGGGATATGCATTGAACATACAATAGTTCAAAAATATTCATCTTCCAATACCATTTTTGTTTTTATTATTCCAGGAGCGGGAATATATAGGTGACCAATGTTTTGGTCAACAGAAGTGTAGCACCTAACATTAGGCATTATAGGTATCCATATTCATAGAAGAGTGAGATTGATTCTATGATCCAATAAATGTTAGAGACCAACATCATTCAACCTAGTCAAAGTTCTTTCTCTTCACTAGTGGTGATGGTTACAAAAAAAGATGGTTCATGGTGTATGTGTCCATATCATATAAAACTCAACAAAATCACCATCAAATATAAGTTTCCTATTCCTATAATTGATTAATTGCATGGAGAAATTTTATTTACTAAGTTGGATTTTCATTTGGGATATCATCAAATTAGAATGAGGTAGGAAAACATTCCCAAAACAACTTTTAGAACACATGAAGGTCATTATGAGTTTTTGGTTATGCCATTTGGACTTACTAATGCACCTTCAACATTTCAAACATCGATGAATTCTATTTTCAATCCCTTCCTTAGAGAAATTGTCTTAGTATTTTTTTTATGACATACTAATCTACAACTAATCTTGGGAAGTGCATGTACAACATGTTGATAGAGTATTACAACTATTGGAAGAAAATTACAACATGTATCTCATGAAGTTGTATAAGTGGACCCTAACAAAATTAAATCTATGAGGAAATGGCCAATTCCCAAAACCTTGAAGAAAATTTGAGGATTCTTAGGATTAAAAGGATATTACCATAAGTTTTTCAAGAACTATGGTCAAATAGTAACACCTCTAACATCATTATTAAAGAAGGAATCATTTTCTTGAGCTCAAGAAGTAACCAAATCTTTTGAAAATCTTAAGGAGGCCATGTGTACAACTCTTGTTATGGACACGCATTACTTAAAAAAAAACATTATTGTGGAGTGTGATTCCTCAGGCCATGGCATTGGTGTAGTTTTAATGCAAGAAGGAAGGCCCCTTTCCTTTAAAAGCAACCAAATTAAAATAAAAAGCATACTCAAACCCATTTATGAAAAAGAAATGTTGGTCATACTACATAAAGTTAAGAAATCATGTCCTTACCTAATAGGAAGACACTTCAAAGTAAAAATAGATAATGATAGTTTGAAGTACTTCTTGGAGAAACTATTATCCTCAAAAGAGAAACAAAAATTGGTTACAAAGATGATAGGTTATGACTTTGAAATTATCTACAAAAATAGAAAACATAATGTTGTGGTAGATGCCCTTTAAAGGAAATAAGAAGAAATAAAAGGTTCATTATGTGCTATTTTTATTCCACAATCTGATTGGGTGGAAGAAGCAAGAATAAAATGGAAGCAAGATCAAGAGGTATGCAAGATAATTCAAAACTAGAAGAGTACCCTAATTCATTAGCTGATTTGTTTTTTATGGAAGAATGATTTGCTATGGTATCATGATCGCCTATATTTGTGTAAGAATTCTGAACTCAAACAAAAGGTCTGTTTGGAGTTGCACACTTCTCCAATAGGAGGACATTCAGGATTCTTGAAAACGTGCCACGAGATCAAAAAGGATTTTTTCTAAGAAGGTCTTAAAACTATTGTTCAAACGTTTATGTCTGAATGTGTGGTCTGCCAATAGAATAAGTAATAGACAATCAAGATGCCAGGTCCCCTACAACCATTAACTATACCAAGTCAATGTTGGGAAGACATTTCAATGGATTTTATTACAAGTTTACCCAATATGAAGGAAATGATTTCATCATGGTTTTAGTGGATCGACTGACAAAGTATGCCCATTTTTTATCTCTTTCTCATCCTTTTAAAGAAATTACAATAGTTGTAGCATTCATGGAAATAGTTTAAAATCAACATGAAGTCCCCAAGATTATTGTAAGTGCCAAAGATCCAATTTTCACAGAATTTTTTGGACTGAGATATTTTCTTGTTTGGGTGCTCAATTGGCCCACAACTCATATTATCATCCTCAATCTGATGGGAAAACTAATATTGTGAATAAATGTCTAGAAGGACATCTTTGTTTCTTTGCATTTGATAAAAAATACAACAGGTCAAGTGGTTTCCCTTGGAAGAATGGTCGTACAACACATCCTTCCATACTTCATCAAAAATGTCCCCATTTATAGCACTTTATGGATATCATCCTCCATCCATCACATCACCCTTGAAAGTGACTGCAAAGGTTCAAGAAGTGGAGGACCACATAGGGCACCAACAAGAGGTTCTCAAACTATTGAAGGACAACCTGGTAATGACACAAAATAGGATGAAACAATAAGTGTATCAACATCATTGTGAAAGGAAATTTGAAGTGGGGGATTTGGTATTGTTGAGGCTACAACCATATAAATAGATGTCCCTCAAGCAACAAAAGAAGTAAAATAAACTAGAACCCAAATATTATGGCCACTATAAGGTTTTGCGAAGGATTGGAAGTATGAATTACAAATTGTAGTTTCCTCCATATTCACGTGTACATTCAATCTTCCATGTTTCTTGCTTAAACAAGATAAATGGAAACAATATCCCAGTCAAAACTATTTTACCATAGATTAATGAATAAGGTAAAATCATATTAGAAGCAAAAATAATCCTTGAAACTCTTATGTGCCTTAATAAATATGAAATATAATATAGAATAAACCTTTCACTTCAACAAGAAACTAAATCATTCCCATACGTAATCAATACAAGAAATAGAGATAAAACCCTTAAGGTATAGTAACACCATTAACTATTATTTTGTATGGAATTAAATACTCCTCAAGCAATACTTGCTTATTTGCAATAACAATATTTTTCACTATTCTCATTACCTTTCTTACATTTCTTTATATAATGATATTTATTTCCAAGGAACATTCTAGAGAAGGAATATTCTAGTAGGCAGAACCTTCTAGTAAGCCTTCTCACCTTTATTGTTTTCACACTATTACATGGGCCTTATTTCCTATAATTTTCCTCCATACATAAAAAAAAACATAACCACATTCTCATTGGGTACCTTCCTAGGTACCCCATATTACCCCCTAGGTATACTATATTTCATTCCCCTTCGCATGTTTCTTCCTCGAAACATGGGAAGAAACCATACAATATGATTGGCTAAACAATGTAGTCAATTGATTCTAAGCATGAGCCTCCATACATCCTAGTGAAATTTGAACATGGGGTCCAACTGTTGTGTTTCCAACTTGACCTGAAATTTTATTTCTCCTTGCGCTACTATGATGTCTCCATGTATTGTTTTTATGCCTCAGTGTGCCTCTCTATTGGTTGCCTTTATGGTTCCATCTTGGTCCATAATGAGTTTGGCGATGTGCATGCCCTGTCCTCGATGATTGTGGCGTGGATGGTGATATGCATCAATGTTAGCTCTTGGTTCTTCTTACTTGGACTCTTCAATATATGGTTCCTTAGATTATTCTTCTAGTTTATGCTCATCCTTTTGATTTTCTTCAAATTATTTGGTATAATCTTATTCTGAATCAACCTTGGAATCGTTATATGATGTGTTGTGGGGTGCTATAATTTTTTTCCCATCAAGTAATTTTGCATGGACCTCCTTGGGCCCTTCTTGTTTAGGAAGAGAAACATCCTACAATGTAATTTTCTTTTTCTTGTACCACAACTTCAAAAACTTATTTTGCACATTCACATTAATTGTACCAATTGATTCCATCCAAGGATATCCAAGAATAACATCCACATTATTCATAGCTATGGCATGAAGATCAAAATTCAAAACATATTTGTCCATTATAATCTTCAAATCTTTAAAAATTTGAATATTTTCATCTTCAATGTATGTGCTTTGAATATTCTTTGTCATAACTTGGAATCTATTAACTAGCTGAACATTGATAATTTTTTGTTGGCAACTAAGGTTAATAGAAACAATGACATTTTATTTATGAATACATGCATGAACCTGTAATATGGAGTTGTCATATGAAAATAAACCCTTGGTTCTTTATTTATCCTTACTCTTGGCATGAGGTCATTTGTCTAAAAATAATTTTTCAAATGCTTCATCAAAAAGTGTCATCATCTTGGCAGAGTCCAATGATTACCACAATATCTAAACATAATATTTTAAACTATAGGCTTGCCTTATTTTCCAAGTTATTGGATTTTCATATCTTACCCATTTATATATTCTTCAAGAACATGGGTATCATATTTTCTCGTAAAATACATCTTGCAATGAAAACCCCAAAAATAGAACTAGGGTTTGCAAAATATCACTTACTTTTCAGTGGAGATCCTTGAGGTTGTTGCGGTTATACATCTCTGATTTGATATTATGACAACAATTATGAAATTCCATAGTCAATATGCATCTAATGGAATTGTTTTCATTGAAATCCGAGCACTCTAGCAAAAGATATATGATTTGCAATTTGTGCGGTCGTCCACGGAAAAACCTTGAAAAATTGTTGATAACTTCACTTCTTGGACTCCATTTCGGACGATGTTTTTTTTTAAATTGGGTATTTTTCCAAGAGGAATTAAAATACTCAATTATTTTCTACAACTTTTTCTTGGAAATCTTTGAAATTGAATATGAAGTGTGTCTCCCCCTTTTTTCCCTTTGAAAACAAAACCTACAAAAAGAAAAACTTTGCCCCTTTTCTTGGCCGAAGAAGGTGCTCTGATACCAAATGTTATGTGCTCCAATAATATGAAATATAAGCCCCCCGGGGGGGGGGGGGGCATCTCAATTGGCAAGTGCCGTGAAAATGAAGTTCCATGAGGTTTCGAGTTCAATTCCCCCCGACTTACAATGTGTGCCGCGTAAGGGGCATTGTGGGCACACCTGGAGGTTATAGTGGTAGAAGTTGGATAACACGGCCACGTGTAACGCGAGCACGTGCCCAACTAGTTGTTGATTCCGCCAGACATAAAAAAAAATAATAATAAATAAAAATAATATGAAATATAATATATAAGAAACCATTCACTTCAATAAGAAACTAAATCATTCACATAAGTAATCAACACAAGAAATAGAGATAAAACCTTTGAGGTAGGGTAACACCATTAACTATTATTACTTATGGAAGGAAAT
>ML801082.1:159429-183821 GCA_009831015.1 Picea engelmannii
AATAATATGAAATATAATATATAAGAAACCATTCACTTCAATAAGAAACTAAATCATTCACATAAGTAATCAACACAAGAAATAGAGATAAAACCTTTGAGGTAGGGTAACACCATTAACTATTATTACTTATGGAAGGAAATACTCCTCAAACAATACTTGTGTGTTACATTAACAATATTATTCAATATGTTCATTACCTTTATTACACTTCTTTATATAATGATATATATTTCCTAGGAATATTCTAGAGAAAAAATATTCTAGTAGGTGGAACCTTCTAGTAACCCTTCTCACCTTTATTGTGTTCACACTATTACATGGGCCTTATTTCCTACAATTGACCTCCATATATAACAACACATAACCACATTATCATTGGGTATTTCCATAGGTACACCTATTACCCCGTAGGTATACTACAGAAACAAGGATTAAGTAGTCAAGAAATCGTGCAATTACTAACTATCTCGTCAAATGGAAGAACCTCTAACCAGTGGAAGAATCGACATGGAAAGATGATTTCTTCATGTAAAAACAACCATAGTTATTCAAGTGTTGAGGATAAAACTTGTTTGAAGGGGAGGTGCATGTTAATCCCTAGACAAAGCCCCATGTTATGTATAAAACCCCTTATTAATCCCTAGAGATCAAATTATCATAGCTCTAGTGTTATATTTGTATGTAGGCTAGTCTAACCATTCATTGCAATCTTTCATTATAAGTGTACCCTTTGTCTCCTATACACACACACACACACACACACACACACACACACAAACACACCAAAGAGACCTAGTCTTATGATCCTGAAATCTCACCTTGCACATTGAATATATCGTAAGAGGATATTCCCCCCTCGAAGTGGACTATTATTCATTGATTTTTTATCATTATCAAAGAATTGGATCATAACAAGTGCCCACAAGATATGAGTATGGAAAAAAACCATTTTGTAGAGATTAAAAGCAAAGGAGGGATTGAAACACTGGTTATGGGAAATGATCTTCAAGTTGCATTCCCATTTTTCCTTCAAATGGTTGATCAAAACTTCAAATGTACCTCACCCTTCGAGTGGTGTTATCATCAGGTTTCTAGGCTAGTAATTTTCTATCGTTGATCCAAATTGGACCTAACAAGAACAATTGGCTATCGGCACGGGCTCTAATATTATCAGTATGAGCAAATTTTAAGGCTATGGATGAAGAAGGAGATCAACTTGTTGGTGTGAAGGGCCCCATTCCATCACAATTGATGTCCATTTTTGTAAGTAATGTATGTAAATTTGGGCAATATATCGTGGTTCATAAATAAATAATGAGACCTTTTACACATGCGAGAAAAAATAAACAAACAAAGAAAAGAAGGATAAACAGACTAAAGAGAAGTTGAAGTGTTGGGAGCGTCTGACCTTCCATCTATCCTCTCATTCAAATCAATATTTTATATCATGTTTCCCCACAATGAAAAGGGGTTCTTGGGCTATGAATGATGTAAAGATGTTGCTCAGATGTCACTGAGGAGCATAGAGATGAACCAGAGAGCATCTAATTTTCCCATTGTTAAATAATAAAGAGCATGGACGAAGCCAAAAGAATGTTGGTTTTCCCATTTGGGTTTTGAGAGTAAATTTTGAGTTCTATGTGTGCTTGGCGTATTCAAATTTCATTGTATATGGGTGGAAATGTATGCATTGTAATTCAATGAATGGTTAATGGAGTGTATTGTAATTTAATTGTTGTTTGTGTATTGTTTAGCACATAGTACTATGCGTTGGTTATGATTGAGCTCATTTTCTATGAATACGGTCCCCATGGGTCAGTAAACCAATCCAATAGCACTTTATCCACACTCGTACATCAATTTAGTAGTTGGAAATCAACAACCCTCTTTTCTGAGCCATTGCTATTTACTTGGAGGGTTGTTAATTTCATTGTAAGATTTGTTGGGGGTTTTCTCTCACTCCCAGAGTTGATTTCATTGCTACCTAGTGCCCACACTTTTCCCATAGATCATGATTCACATTATCAACATTTCTAGGGTGTTTTCCTTTTCCCATAATTCATATACAAACCATACTTTACAATTTGGTGTTGTCTGAACATTATTATTCTCCCAAAAAAATTTCTATGTTGTTGAATATAAAAATCAACTTCCAAACATTTTTTCTTTATTGTGGGTTACAAAAATTCCCCCTGAACATTTTTTTTTTCCGTGGGTTACCAAAATCATCCTCCAAATGTTTTCCCATGATGTTGGTTGTCAAATTTTCCCTATGAGTTATTCTCTTCGTTGTTGGTTGACCCGATCTCTGGGTAGTCGAATTGTTTGTCTTTGGTTGACTCAACTTCTAGGTAGTCAACTTCCTTGTCTATCTGGTCGATTCTTCTTCAAAGTAGTCAACTTGTTTATCATTTGGTTGACCCGAATATTGAGTAGTCGAATGGTCTGACTCCTAGTCGAATTGACTTTCGCTTAGTTGGTCGAAGTTTCCATAAGTTTATGAGAGCTTAGATTATAGTGGAATGCAAAATATTCCATGTTGGTGAGACATATGGGCTATAAGATTCCCATTTAAGGATCATATTGTATAAGAGAAAAAGTTTGAATGCACCTAGTGAGACTTGTATGGTAAGTATTCACAATGAATACAAAATAAGTACGTAAGAGTTGTTGCTAGGGCCAGAGTGAAGTACAGCATCAAGAATGTTAGGGGAATATTATGGAGGAGAAGAGGAAGAAGATCTTAGGGTAAATATGGATCTATTTGAGCAAAGTTTGACCACGTTGACATAAATAGTGTCACAACTATTGGTAGCATAGTGCAAGGAAACACCATCAACAAAGGATTTTCATGAAGACCCCAAGAACTTAGGAAGAAAATAAGCCAGATACATAGTGTTAGACTAAGCCAGAGATGGGAGAGTGCAACTATAGCAATACATGGGTACCTTTCCATGTGGAGGACTGTTATACACCAGTTTGTCACACTTTGATAAGTGTTGTAAAGTGTCACACTTCACTTTGCTAAATGTCTCATGTGTCGCACTTCACTTTGCTAAATGTCTCATGTGTCTCACTTCACTCTTCTCGGTGTCGTTAGTGTTGTGAATGCCATGGTCCATTTTTCTAAGTTTCTATCTTATTTTTTGCGATTTTCCTTAGTGTCACCACCTCAACACCATGAAAGAATGATCCATTACATTCCTTTGAGCACCAGGAAGAAGAAGACACCTTTAAAACCCTGCAAATTTGACCTTTTTCGCTCAGTCCTGGATCTATTTGACCATGCACACCCCCTTTCCATGCAGGGGGGGGATCCATACTCTTTTTCCAGTGTTAAAGGGGAATCCTAGACGCCCTGTACACCTATTTGGGGGAGCGTCTAGGCAGATTTGGTCAAAATACATGAATCTAGGGGGAATCTTTGAGGAAGTTCTCGATGGTTCTAGGTTTGTTTTCTTATTTTCATTAAGATATGATTTGAGCCTCCTTCCATCCTATCTTGGAGCAAGAATAACCATGAAGATGACTAAAATCCTAACCTAATCCACCTTATCCTCAACTACACTCCTGGTTTATCCTAGTGCTTATCCCTTCCTGCACCTATATAACCAGGACATTTTAGAGTGACAGAGGGGATGGAAAAGAAGGAATACATCAAACCTATGATCTTGTGAAAGAGATCCAAACCTTTGTGAAGAAGCCGAGTTGGATTCATGTTCAATGGATGAATAAATAAGCTTGGAGGATTGCAGTATCATCGGGTTGTAAAATTCTTGCTTTTCATTGAATATAAGAACTTGGAATATTTATCTTATACTATCTTATTCATTTATTGTTTATATGATCACTTTGTGTAAGTTATCAATAGGTAGGGTTTCTATTACCTAATCATATATAGTATTAGGAGGAGGTTTCTCTTTTCTTCCAGGTTTGACCTTGTGAGGGAGTTGCTTGGATTGGACCTCAACCATTGGAGCGACGAGGAAAAATGTCATAAATCAGGTGCACATACCTTCTCTCCTTCTCTCTCAACCCTCCCACAATAAAATATAATAGTTAGTTAGGAGGATGTTAGTGTTCATTTTTTAGAGGTTGTCTCACTTGTAGGAAACCCAAGTGAGGGGAACTTAACCTGTCCGCAGGGGGAGAATTCTCACCACATTAAATTGGTGACTCCACTAGGGAGAACCATCTATTTATTCTTAGGTTCATATCCCTTTGAATCCTTTGAATGTGTATACACTTTCCTTATTTTTATTTGGCACCCTTCTGCTCATCAAATCCATGAATTTTTCTGAGAAGTTTTATCAGATTTGGACCTTAAGGACCTCTGCAGAGCATCCAACACCCCTTGGATGCCCCCTTCCTAACTACCACAAAGCATCACGGATGCTTGTTTCTAGGCCATTTATAAGAATCCACCACCCATTAGACTCCCTATATGGCATTCTGGAGGAGGGTCCTCTTGTAGCAGACTAATTGTTTAGCCCTATTTTCTGCTTTTTCTCATATTTTGCTCAGTTTCTCTGTGACTGTTTGAGGTTTTTTTTTGAGTCTCTATGATCAGATCCAGATGGTTGGATGATATTGACAATCTCTTTTATTAATAGGTTTTGGTTTCTTTCTTTCTCATCCTCTTGTCAGCTTGCATGTGTGCTTGGGATTACCCAGTCTTTTAGCCCAAAGACTCCTGGTTTGTCTTTGGCTTTGCTGGATTGAGAAATTGACATTATCACTCATTTTAATTTCCTTCTTTTGAGTTTGAATTGGTTTATTGGTTGTGATCCCTTTCATATTCATTGAAACATCTCACTTTTCTAGATGATTGTGACTCTCTCGTCTACCACAACCTTGTTTTTGCTGCCAATTTTCTGAGGATTTTTTATGAGCGTTTGTCTTCATTCTCCTTTGTATCTTTGAGTCCTTGATTGAAAATGTTATCTCACATGTGTTGTATTTCAGTTCTCATCTTTTTGAGTGCACCTTTTTTGATTTCTTTTTTTCCTCATATTTCTTTGTATCAAACAAAGATCTCTTTCATTTCTCTCGAAAGTTAAGAAGCGGAAACGTTTGCATATCTACTTGCATACATTATCAAACAAAGAGTTTTTTGCATTCCTTAGGAATTTTTTTTGTACAGGTTTGGAAAAAAGAGTTGGTTTTTCATGTGAATTTCGGTTTTCGGAAACATTTTCTTGGTTGTTTGGCATCATCTTGATCCCTGAAATTGAAAGTTGCATAGTTTCAAGTTCTTGCTTGTGTTAAGAAGAATAGAACTATTGTCCTTCCCATACATAGAATTCATAGAAAAGAACGAACTACATCTCATTCTTTTTCATTCTATTTGAGTCGATTCTCTCACACATCATCAATTTCATATCCATGAACCCTTTGAGTAAAAATCCATTAAAATCAACCATGCGTTAATAAAATCAACTAGAATTTTTTTGGTTTTAGCACACCAATAGTAGCACATGATTAGGGTATTTGGACTAGGGAAAGTGAGTAAATTGTCTAATACTAATAAACAAACTGCAGAAAACTAGCAAGTGAACAAATCCAATTTTCGTATAATCATAGCCAAGAACCCCCTCTCACACATGGTATAAACACAAGTTCATGTGTGGAAGATCAACGGATATTTCCCCTCCAAATCTTGACCAATTGTAGCTGTCAAAGTGTATATTGGGGGGTTTTCTTAAGAAACCACTTGCTTCATTTGGTCATGGTGCTTCGTGAATTTTGAATCCGTTCGGGGTCCTCTGGAGTCTTACCGGTCCACTTGTCTTCAGTTCTATTGAAGAGCTTTGGACTTTGATATCCTTCCCACATGTTCGTTCCCGACCATCGACTGTACCTGCCCAGAGGTTGAATACGAGTTGGTAACCATAGTGGCCTTTCCTAGGTATCTACAAAGGTGATTGTGGGGGATTCCCATGGTACTTTGGGTAGACGTCGCATCACACTCTCAGTACCTTGGAGGGTGATCCCGCAAGAATGAGGGTTGCTTGCACTGAGAAGGGATGTTACGTGGAGGTCAAGGTAACTGCTTCTCATTTCTTCATTGACGGCTTGACATCCCGTCTTCGGAATATCCTTGAACCTACTATTGCTTGGTTGGTTACTTTTAGTTTTCTTAGGGGTGTGTTTCTTTGAATTTCCTAGTCAGAACCTGAAGTTCAAGAACCTCAACCCAATATTTCTTATTAAGGAAAGATGGAATATCCAACTTCTGATACTGGGAGCATAGCTCCTGGATATGACCATCATGTAGAAGAATCGGTCACAACCTTCGTAGAAATCATTGCATCTTACACAAATCCTCTTTTTACTGATCATCTTGGCCCACCACTCATTGATCCACCATCCATGAGATATGTTGGTGCTTATTCTTCCTATAGATTACCACCTGGTTCCACCATTACATCATCTTCTGACGCAAATCTGTCATCTTTTGGTTTTCCTAAATGAATTGGGAATTTATCTTTTCCACAACTCCTGTAGGTCATATTTTTGTGCTTCTTCTTTATTGGAAACATCGGTGACCCAGGTAATCCTGACTCAACCACTTGTGCATACCTCATTCTTTACACATGCACACACCATGTGCTTTACTTGGTCATCCCATCAGGCAGATGGCCAACATTCAAGTCATTCCTACAACCACGATTATGCAAGCTAATCATCCTCCATTTCGACCATCACAAATTAGTACACCCTACATTGGAGGTCAATCTTCAATGGGAGGCCAACCTTCAATTGGGGGGGGAACCTTCATTTGTAGAGAAACTTTTTCCTGGGGGGAATCTACACGGTCACAATATCAACCTTCCTAGGGGCACTCTACTCCCGCAAGTCCTTCTATCCCTACTACCACTGGCTTGTATACTTGACATCCATTTCTGGGAGCTATTAATCCTTTGTGGGGTCAACCCAACCCAACAATCATTCTTCTGCAAGGAAATTTTCCCTTTCAATCTGTAAACTCCATGATTCCAATGCAACAATCCCTTCAACCTCAATACATGGGGGGACCATCAGGTCAATTGCAGTGCATAGGAGGTCCATTTGTTCCATCCCAGTACATGGGTGGACAACTAGGAAAACTTCCTTATATGGGCAGACAATCAAGACAACCCCCTTACATGGGTGGAAAACCCGAAAAACCACCATATATGGGAGGACCATCCATCTTTTCCATCTCATCGCAACCTGGATACGGTTCTACTGGTGTTCCCATTCCATATGATTACTACCAGTATCTACAGTCTAACCGATAGCTTCCATTATTAGCTATGTTAGATCTTCCATATCTATCGTACTTGACAAATGATCCCATCCAGCATGCTCCCTTTTGGCCTGCCATCCCTGCCAAATTTCCATCCAACATCCCGAAATTCGATGAAAAACCTGGGGAAGATCCTAACAATCATGTTATGACTTTCCATTTATATTTATGGTGTTCTTCCAACTCTTTGATGGACGACTCGATCCGTCTTAGACTTTTTCAGAGAACTCTTACAGGTGCCGCAAAGAAATGGTGTATTGATCTTCCGCACAACTCCTTTGTCGCCTTTAATTCTCTTGCCATGGTTTTTTTTACGAATTTTTAGTTGCCTATATGGTATGAGACCGGTACCGATACTTTAACCTCACTCTGGAAATCCTGTTCCACCCACATATCCAATCACATTCATGAGTGGATATGGCATAGATAGTTGATTAAAGCTTCCATATTGGATCAACTCCTCGCGGATTGGTTTACAAAGTCTCTATTGCCTCCCATTGCATGTGATGTTATTATGGGAAATTTTGTTATTGAGGATCAAGCGATGATATGTGTGCAGTATTTGGACTTGGTCTACTCCCAGTCTGACAAACTTTATGATCTAATCCCTAATGCTCCTCGTCCATCGAACAATCCAACAAACCTGCTCTAGAACCAAGTTTCATTTCAGACGCCAAAACTACTTCCGCTCCTGCTCAAACCTATGAGGTGAATACAGTCCAATCCTCTTCATCTCAACAAATATGAGGTAAGAATAAAAACAAGGTTGAATCCAAGAAATATTCTAACCAGCATAATAATCCAAAGATTGTTGATACTCAACCAACTAGGAAGCCTAAGTTTCCTTGTATTATTCATGAGGAAACCCACTACATGAAAGACTACCCTCATCGTGAGGCAGACGCTAAATTTCTGAAGGATACCTCCCAACCGGTTTAACAACAAAATCTGGTTGCGCAAAATCCTTCCCCTTTGCAAGGGGGAAACACAGTTCATTTCCACCATGGGGATGATTCTACGAGTGCCTCTGAGGTGTACATGTTTAAAGTGGTTAATGTGACAACTCAAGAAAACACTTACGACACTCCTCCAAGTGATCAAACTAAGCTAAAGGTTGTCGCTCATCCCTCCACATCTACTCCTCCTCCATATTCCAATCCTCTGCAGATTGAGAATCCAACCTCTGACACATTTTTGTGCCCTCCCAAGAGCGTAATTCGAAAGGAAACATTTAATCCAAATGCCCACACTGCCAAAACCTACAAAATCATTGAATATTTGGCACAAGCACCTTGTTATATGTCATCTATCAAATTTCTACAGAACTGTCCAAGTCAACCTAGAACCCTATTGTCATCCATTGAAGCTATGGATTCAGAGGTGTCAAATATGATCACGTTTAATCTGAATCACTTTAAGGAGAGGCTCTCCCACCACTTAGCATTCCAAATTCAAGTTTTGGTCGGTAGAAAGAGCATCCATCGTACTCTCTTGGATGAGGGATCCTCCAACCGTGTCATGTATTTTCCTTGTTGGAGAGCCCTAGGTTCTCCTAAACTTACCTCATCTCCGACCACCTTGAAAGTGTTTGATGTACATGGTTTCCAACCTCACAGACTCTTGCAATCTTTCACTGTGACATTGAAGGGTAAAATTGTTTCGATTGATATTGAAGTAGTTTATGCACCCATGGATTACAATTTTTTACTTGGTCATATTTTGTTCTACGCTATGACTGTCGTCGCATATATAGTGTTTCATTTTTTATGATTTCCCCATCAAGTAAAAATTATCCCTATCAACCAACTGGATTATATCACTCCAACTCTCCACAATGCTACAATGAATGATGTCTCTTTTCTAGGACAGTCTAGTATTGAGAGTGTAGGGGTAGGTACCCTTAAGGATTCCTCGCTCATGAGGTATTTTCCTTTACCTTCTCCTTCCATCCTGCAGGTTGCCACGTTAAATATGATTTCGACTCAGGTGTGATAATCCATAGAATTATCTGATCCTTTGGTAGTATCTAGTCTCGACGAGCATAGTTCATTGTTTTTGTCAAGCTTGTTAAAACATGAAACAGACCCCCCTCCATTCCAATCGAGTCTCCCCGAACCTTGTTTTCCTCCACCTCATGAAAATGTTCCCATTAGTAACCAACCGCCTAAACGAGGAAATAAGAAAATTCATCGGAGGAAACAATGCTTGGGAGGCAGGTCTCCAGACTCTCGGAATCATGCTAGAACAAACCCACTAGATTTTGTCATGCAAGCTAGGGGGAAAACACCTCTGGAGAGAAACAATGCTAGGAGTGATCCTCGTTTGAGGGTCGTCCCCATCATAACATAGTAGTCTTCTCTAGAATGAGCTTAGTCTTTGTTCTTTCTTGTGCTCATAAATACATGAGAATAAGTTATCGATCTTAGTCTTTTTTATTTCTCATGCTTGTTAATACATGAGAATAGGTGCCGAGTATAATGTTATCTCTTTTTCAAACTCGTAAAAGCTATATGAAAAAGGAACTCTTTGGAGTCTCCTTTAATCTCTTTTTAGACTCTCTAAACATGAAAATATTTTCGAGTGAGCTTGTTTCCTTTCACACTCGTTACAAGGATTAGAAAGAGCATCTTTTGAGTTATAGTTTACGCCTTTTTCGGCCTGGTTAGACTAATTAATAAAGTGAATACTCTAGTCAAGCATGATTAGAAGAGTTCTCCTGAGTATCGTTTTATACTTTTTGGACCATGGAGACTTACTTTACTAAAACGTCCACTGTGGAGTCTTCTTTATTGAATCTTTTCAGAACCTCGAAATATGAAAAGACCATAGAGTTTTCTTTCTTTGGACTCGTAAAATATACACAAGGAAAGACCCATCTGGGATCGAACCCTTCCTTCTTTAGGTTCGTTAAACATGTGAGGATGGGACTCATCGAATATGGGACTCATTGAAGATGAGTTAACTGAGCATTTGTTATTCTTCTGAAGCTCATTAAAAAACAGAGGGGTGCTCATCTATCTAGGAAGGGAAAATTTTTGAGAAGTGGGTGAAGCCTTTTATCATTATGGCAACTTGATTTCTCCCTTGGACATGGCACTTTTTTGAATCCCATGTGTCATCATACTCTTTTGACTCCTTCGAAGAGATCCATTGGTTGTCGTCACGTTATCATACCTGGTCTTCATTCTTTGTTGAGTCAATGCTTCCAAGTCATTCATTGTTCCGCCATATGTTCAAGGGAAGTCAACCTATTCATTTTCAACCATGTGTTAGTTCACCATCATTTGATCCATCACTATTCATCACTATCCTTATTCATTTCATTTTGATGATGGGGGATACATCATGGCCCTCCTTCGATGATTCTATTTCCGTCGACTTCAACACATAATTCGGGAATTAGACTTAGAAACCAATCAGTACCTTGGAGCTTGCATACCTCAACGATAGGTTTCCTTGATTTTGACTGTGGGTTTACATCATTGACCCCTAATCAATCGATTCTGCGATTGTTCAACTTCAGATCATCTATTCACATTCGATGGAATGTACTCATAGTACCTTGGGAGTCATTTTCATCATTGGTGATTTCCCTCGCACTTGTTAATGGTATACCTCATTGACCAGTAATCAAGTAGTTTCTACCATGTTTGATGCCAAGACCTCTATTCACATGGCTAGATTCATACTATTCAGGATTGGGATTGAATACTTTAGGGGGACTATCTAGTAAATACTCATTTTTTGTATCTTCCTTCCCCAAGCTACAATGGAGATTATGAATTTGTGATATATATTGCGACATAGATCCATGTTGTATTGGTCTATGGCTATGTTCTATCATGTTGTAGCTCCACTATGTACAATCTCGTGGCTACATTTTTATCATGGAAAAATTTTGATCGAGTCATGGAGATATGGATCCACATTGTATGTTCGGTGGCCATATCCTTAGTCAGTGCTTTCATGGATCCACGGTGTATTGGTCAACAACCATCCTTTGAGTTAGATTATTCTAAGTATGGGTATTCCTACCTCGAGGATGATATATGTATATTGATGGATGGTTGCTTTCTTTTCTGACAGGTCTTCTGAATTCAGTCCCTTGATTCCAAATTATTACAAAGTGTTTTGGGAATCATTTTTCTCCTCTAATCTCACACTTTGGGGGACATCTATTGTACACCATCTTATCACACTTTTCTAAGTGCCGCACTTCACTTTGTTAAATGTCGCAAGTGTCACATTTCACTCTTCTTGGTTTCATTAGTGTCGCAAATGCCATGGTCCATTATTCTAATTGTTTTATCTTATTTTTCATGGTTTTCTTTAGTGTCGCCACCTCAACACCATGAAATAATGATCCATTACATTCCTTTGAGCGTCATGAAGAAGAAGACACCTTTAAAACCCTGCAAATATGACCTTTTCTACTCAATCCTGGATCTGTTTTACCATGAACGCCCCCTTTCCATGTAGGAGGGGTGTCCATACTCATGTTCTAGTGTTAAGGGGGCATCATGGACACCCTGTACACCTCTATGGGGGAATTTCTAGGCAGATTTGGTAAAAATACATGAATCTAGGGGGAATCTTTGAGGAAGTTTTGGATGGTTCTGATTTTGTTTTCTTTATTGCATTAAGATATGATGTGAGCCTCCTTCCATCCTATATTGGATAAAGCATAACCAGGAAGATAACTCAAATCCTAACCTAATCCATCTTATACTCAACTACACTCCTAGTTTATCCTAGTGGTTAGCCCTTCCTGCACCTATATAACTAGGCCATTTCAAAGTGAGAGAGGGGATGGAAAAGAAGGAATACATCAAGCCTATGATCTTTTGAAAGAGAGCCAAAACTTTGTGAATAATCTGAGTTGGATTCATGTTCAAGGGCTGAATAAAGAAGCTTGGAGGATTGCAACATCAACAAGTTGTAAACTTCTTGCTTTTCATCGAATATAAGAAATTGGCCTATTTATCTTATACTATCTTATTTATTTCTTGTTTATCTGATCACTTTGTGTAAGTTATAAATAGGTAGGGTTGTTATTAACTAATCATAGATTGTAGTAGGAGGAGGTTTCTCTATTCTTGTAGGTTTGACTTTGTGAGGGAGCTACTTGGATTGGAGCTCAACCATTGGAGCGACAAGGAAAAATGTCATAAAACAAGTGCACACACCTTCTCTCCTTATATCTCAACCCTCCCTCAAGAAAATATAATAGTTATTTAGGAGGATGTTAGTGTTCATTTTTTAAAGGTTGTATCACTTGTAGGAAACCCAAGTGAGGGGAACTCAACCTGTCCGCAGGGGGATAATTCTCACCACAAGGACATCAAGCCCTATGCTGGGAAAGTGGATTCTATCAGGCTGAACCAATGGCTACAACAAATGGAAGTACACTTCATCATACATGAAGTAACTGGAAAACAAAAGATTGATTTTTCTCAGTTGAAGCTTGAAGGCCATGCTTTGACATGGTGGGAGAGTGATGTAATAAGCATAGCACTATGAAATGCACCATCGGTGATTGATTGGGAGGTGTTCAAGGACATGATCAAACCCCAGTTTTACCCAATAGGATATGAGGAACACCAACACTGAATAGTATGGAATTACTTCAGGTATATACAAGGAGAATCAATGCAAGAATTCAACACAGAGTTCAGGAAGAGATCAATTGAGATGGGAATATCTCTCAAAATTCTAGACATGTTAATCAAGTATTTGGGAGCATTGTTACCTCATATCTATAGAAAAATAATTCTATTTAGACGAAATAAAGTTAATGAGGCCAATATTTAGGCACAATGCCTCGAGGGAGACAAGTGGAAGTAGCAAAAAAGTATGCACAAGCAAGCATAATCCCCAGAGATGAAAAAAAAGAAGAAATGGAATGAGAAGAATATTGTGGCAAGAATGAAAGAATAAATACCTTCCATCCAAAAACGTAAAGGATGTGATAGAAAGGGACAAATTGAAGAGCATTGCTGGAAATTGCACCCTGAGAAGCGCCCCAAATATTTCCAAAAGAAGAAAAATAAAGTATTGCCATAAGTGGATGTTGAGGAATGGGTGGATAACACCTCAAACCCAAAATGGAAGATTAATTTCATTAATATTCAAAAAGAAGTATTATTAGTTTGTTGCGGTCACAAGGAGAAGGCGGTCACTGAACATTTTTTCATTAAAATCCACGTGAAGCAAAACAAGGTGGATTGTTTGTTTGATCCTGGATTACAATCCAACGTTATCTCTGTGCAATAGGTTGAGAAGCTTGGGATCAAGACTCAATATTATATGCATCCATACCCCCTAGGTTGGGTAAGGAAATATGTGGAATTGAACGTGATAAATCAATGCAAATTTAAGTTTTCCATCAATCAAAACTTTGTGGATGAAGTAGTTGCATATGTAGTCCCTCTGGATTTATGTGGAGTCATATTGGGAAGCCCATACTTGTACGTAAGGAAATCCATTTTTAGAAGGAGAGAGAACCAATATAGGCTAGTCAAGGATGGAAAAACATATTCCATAAATTCAAGGACAAAGCTAATCTCTCTTTGATCAGTTCTCATCAAGCTAGAAGAATTATGGGAAATACAAAAAAAATTGCCTTCTTGTTTCTTGAGAGAAGAAAATCAACAAGGAGAAGGTAGGGATTTGGAGATGAAGGCATCCTTGGAAGTAGGTAGTGGAGAGAAACTTCAAAAACTACAACAATTGATTGAATCCTATAAGGAAGTGTTTCAAGAGTCTTAGGAACTGCCACCCAAGAGAGAGGTTGAACACAAGATTTAGTTGTTGCCGAAGTCACCACTTCCTAACATTAGACTGTATAGGTAGTTCGTCATTGAAGTGGATGAAGTAAAGAAGAAACCACAGCAATTGTTGGAGCAAGGAGTCATCATGACCGGTACATAGCCATGTGGTTCTCCCATCATCATGGTGCCAAAGAAATATGGAGAATGCTGGAATATGGAGAATGTGAAATGACTATCGTGCCCTGAATAAGATCACCATCAAGAATAGATATCCTTTTTCAAGGATTGATGACTTGTTGAATCAACTGCAGCAAGCCAAATTCTTCACTAAGTTGTACCTCAAATCAAGTTACCACAAAGTGAGGATCAAAGTAGAAGACATGTAGAAGACGAAATTCAACACAAGACAAGGCTTGTATGAGTGGTTAGTAATTCCTTTTGGATTATGAAATGCACCCACAATGTTAATGAGAATAATGAATGATTTTCTACGCCCCTTCATTTACTCTTTTGTAATAGTATATTTGGATGAAATACTAATCTTCAACAATACTTGTAAAGAACACTTCTCACATGTGATGCAGGTACTAGAGACCTTGAAGAATAATCAATTGATTGCTAACTTGCAGAAATGTGAGTTTGGAAATACTTCCCTGATATATCTTGGACAAATGATTGGAGGAAGAGAGTTGAGGTTAAATATAGAGAAGATTGCAGCCATCACCCAATGGCCTATCAGAATTTTCATGGGAGCATCTTAGTATCTAAGAAATTTCATTGTCAACTTCTCCATAGTAGCAGCACCATCACATGCCTTGACTGCCAAAGGAAATAAATTTCATTGGGGTAAGACACGTCAAAGAGAATTTGAAGAATTGAAGAAGAAAATCAGTGATGGTACAGTCTTAGCCATGCCAAATTTTCAGTGACCTTTTGAGTTAGAGACTGATGTTGGTGGATATGCATTAGGATAAGTACTCATGCAAGGAGGAAGGCCTATGTGCTACCATTCAGGGTTGCTTCATGGATCAGTACTTGAATACCCCACGTATGATAAGGAGCTCTTTGTTATTATAGAGGGAGTGAAGAAGAGAAAGCATTACCTCTTGGGAAAAGAGACTATCATACACATGGATAATCATCCCCTTCAATATCTACAGATTCAAAGAAATATGCATCAAGTGAGGCATTACAAGTAGTTAGGTTTCTTGAAAAAATTTCATCTACCGATTAAATACAAGAAAGGAGCCATGAATAGGATAGTATACATGCTCTCTCCACTGCTACTGAGGAAGATTGTAGAAGTTGAAATGATAATGAAGCTTGATCCTTTCACTCATGAACTTATGAGTGAATATTACGAGGGAGATGAAGATTTTATAGGAGTCTACAAGCATCTGAAGGAGAGGTTGATCATTGTCATCAAAGGAAACAAATACCACCTCCAAGAAGGATTGTTGTACAAGATAGATAAATTATGCATACCCTTGGAAATAAGAGTTCAGTTGATGAGATAAGAACATACTTCTAGGCTTGTTGGGAATTTTTGGGTGTCAAATATAGTGGTGAATATACAACAATATGTGTATTGGCCAAAGTTGAAAAACCCGGTAGTAAATTTTGTTATGGATTGTGTTCTTTGCAACGCTAGCAATCCAAGCAACCAGAAACTTGGCTTGTACATTCCATTTCCAATACCAAGCAGGCCATGGGAGAGAATCTCCATGGATTTTGTTGGAGGTTTGTGTATGACGCATAGAGGACATGACTACTTGTTCATTGTGGTAGACCACTTCAGAAAAATGTGTGTGCTCACTCCTTGTAAGAAGATAATTTATGGTTGAGAGGTAGTGGAACTATTATTCAACCATGTTTGGGTACATTTCATATTTCCAACCTATATAATATCTGATTGGGATAACAGGTTCTTAGGAAGATTTTGGACGACTCTTTGGAAAAGAATGGATACCAAGTTGAAGTATTCCACTATTTTACATCCACAAACTGATGGAAAAATTGAGGTTATGAACAGGACGTTGGTGCAGTTGTTGAGAGGTTACAACAGAAAACACCCAAAGACTTGGTACAAGCAGCTAGTCTACATTCAACACTTCTACAAAAAAGCACTCCATTCTTCCACCAACAAGTCTCCTTTCAATACTTGTGTTGGTTATTTACTTCCTTCACCATTTGATATTGTGTATGGACATAAGAAGGAAGAAGCAAGGATTCAAGGAGAAAAACAGATTGCAAGCACATTTGTATACAAGATCGGGTAGATGATAAATTGTGAAGCAAGAAATGCAGAGAGAAAGAATAGAGCAGAAAACTGTATTCAGTATCTTGAGAATGTAAGAAGAAAGTACAATGAGAAGAGTTAATGAAGAATTTCTATGCAAAGGGAAAATAGCTGAGCTAAATAGGCTCAAGAAAATCAAGAAAAGAAAGTACAGCTGGCCAAGACAACTGGCAATGTACAGTCAGCCTATTGAGGTTACATTATATTTAACACTCCCTCTTAAACTCAACAGTTACAAACATCAGCACTGATTATGCCCAAGTGTTGTCTCTGAAAATCAAAAACAGATTTTCATAGTGGCTTTGTGAAGATATATGCGAGCTGATCTCGAGAACCAAAGAATTGAAGTGCAATATCACCATTGTTGACTAGCTCGTGGATGAAGTGAAAGTGAGTGTCAATGTGTTTTCTTTTCTTATGAAACACATGATTTTTGGATAGAGCAATTGTTGAAGTATTGTCACAGAAGATAGGAGTTGGATCCTTTTCTGTATGTGACATATCTTTCAATATTCTTCTCAGCCACACAGCTTGACAGGAAGTTGAGGTAGCAGCAACATACTCTGCCTCTACAGAAGATATTGATACAATTGGTTGTTTCTTTGATGCCCATGAGATCAAGTTCGTGCCCAGGTGAAAAACATGTCCTAAGGTGCTTTTCATGTCATCTAGGTTGCCTACAAAATCACTGTCTGTGTAACTAGAAAGTTGATTACTATCATATTTAGTGTACCATAAGCCAAAATTGAGAGTTCCTGCAACATATCTTAAAATTCGTTTTGCAATTTTCCAGTGAGAATCTTTGGGGGATTCCATGAATCTGGAAACAAGGCTGGCTGCATACATAATGTCAGGCCTAGTTGTTGTAAGATACAACAAACTGCCTACTAAACTTTTGTACAGGGTAGGGTCCACTGTAGGGCCTTCATCTTTCTTACTCAATTTTGTGCCTAGGGGTATAGCGGTTTCTGTTGGATTGCATTCTTCCATGCAGAATCTTTTGATGATGTCTGCTGCATACTTTTTCTAACAGACAAAAATGCCTTTGGTTGATTGATCAACCTCAATCCCTAAAAAATATTTCATGATGCCAAGATCTGTCACCTCAAACTCAGATTGCATGGCATGTTTAAAATTGGTTAATTCAAGATTTCCAGTATAGATCATGTCATCAACATATAAACATACAATCAAAATTTTACCGTGCTGATCAGTTTTGGTGTAGAGAGTTGGCTCATTTTGACTTCTGCTAAAACCACTTTTGATCAAATAAGTGTCAATTCTGTTGTACCAAGCTCTTGGAGCTTGTTTTAAGCCATACAAGGCTTTCTTCAGCCGATATACTTTGGCTGGGTGCTCTTGGACTTCAAATCCCAGTGGTTGATCGACATACACCTCTTCTTCTAAAAAACCATTCAGGAATGCTGACTTGACATCCATCTGGTATACTTTCCATTTGTGTTGGGCTGCTATGGCCAATAGAGTCCTTACAGTGTCTAATCTTGCTACTAGAGCAAAAGTTTCACCATAATCAGTACCAGGTTTTTGTGAGAATCCTTTGGCAACAAGTCTTGCCTTGTGTTTTTCGATCTACCCTTTTTCATTGAGTTTAGTTTTGTAAACCCACTTGACACCAATACTCTTCTTGTGACTTGGCAAATCAACAAGATCCCATGTCTTGTTCTTCTCAATGGATTCAATTTCTTGGTTCAGGGCTTGAACCCAATGTGGCTCCTTACTTGCTTCCTTAAAAGATGTAGGTTGACATGACATTAAAGCAAAAAAGTTGTGCTATTCAAAGTCATCCAACTGCTGATGGATTTCTCTCAAACTTCGAGTTCTCTAATTTTGAGGTTCAGAGAATGAGTCTCTGCTGGAAGTTGAGTTATCCTGAGAGTTTTCAGGTTGTCTTTGTACTTGCAATCTTGGAAGAGCAGGTTGAGGTATTGACTGTTTTGAATTTTCTACATTTTCAGAACTTGGCAGTAATGGATTTTGGCTGTCCATCTGCTGATTTTTTGATTCATTCCAGAATTGATTTTCCAGAAATTTTACATCTCTGCTGAGAATTAGTTTCTTGGAGATTGGATTTTAAATCCTGTAGGCTTTAGATGTTTCACTATATCCAGTGAATATACATTTCTCACTTCTATAATCCAATTTCTTCCTTAATTCGGAAGGTATATGAGCATATGCTATGCATCCGAATGTCCTTAGATGTGCAACATTGAGCTTTGTCCCATTCCATGCTTCTTGGGGAAATTTTAGCTTTAGTTTGGTGGTTGGAGATCTATTCAAAAGATAAGCTGAGCATGCTACTGCTTCAGCCCAAAAATTATTTGACAAACTTTTCTCTTTGAGAAGTGTTCTTGCCATATTCATTATTGTATGATTGTTCCTTTCAGCCACTCCATTCTATTGTGGAGTATACCTGGCTGTTGTTTGCATGATAATGCCTTGTGATTTGCAAAAATTTGAAAATTCATTGGAGTTGTATTCTCGTCCTCCATCGGACCTAAGTGCTTTTACATATTTTCCACTCTGTTTTTCAGCTTCTGCTTTGAATTCCTTGAATTTTGCAAAAGTTTCAGACTTGTGTCTGAGAAAATAGATCCATATTTTTCTGTTAAAATCATCAATAAACGTTAGAAAATAAAAGCTACCACCTATTGACTCTGTTTGCATTGGTCCACATAGGTCAGTGTGTACTAGTTCAAGATGTTGTTTGGCTTGATTTGAAGACTCTGGAAAACTAGTTCTCTTATGTTTTCCAAGTATGCAAGACTCACATAGGGAATTTTGTTCTTTGAAGATGGGAAGGCCTTTGACCATGGAGTGCTTCTGAATAAGACTTAGACTTTTAAAGGGTAGATGTCCAAATATTGTATGCCAAACCATAGTTTCATTTAGGGTGGATGCACTTTGTGCATATGTTTGGTTCAGATTTGCAGTTCTGAGGGTAAGGGGAAACATCCTATTTTGAATCATGTGGATTTAAGAAATCAATTTTCCACTTGGGATTTTGTCATATATCTTGCAAGATGCTCCCTCAAAAAGTACCTTATAGCCATGTTCAATGAGTTGTCCTACACTTAGCATATTATGTTTCAGATATGGAACATGATAGACATTGTTTATGTCTTTCTTTTCATTTTGTTTAGTAAGAATAGGTACAGTTCCTTTGCCTTAAACTTTGACTAAGGAATAATTTCCAAGTGTAATATCAGATAAGATTGAAGAATCAATGCATGAAAGTAAATCTTTGTTACCTGTCATGTGATTGTTGCATCCACTGTCCAGCAACCAGAGATCTTTAGGTTGTTCTTCAGACTTGTGACATGAGAGAAACATACCTTTTGAGGTTTCTCCCGTATGATTTGACACATGTGCTCTGCCTGAGAGATGATCTTCCTGCTTCTTCTGGCATTCATATTCATAGTGACCATACTTTTTGCAGTAATAGCATTGTATGCTTGTTTTGTCATTTGATCTTCTCCCTCTGCCTCTTTGAGGCTGAAAATTCTGATTCTGGTGTTGTTGTCTGTGACCTTGGAAATTTTGATGTTGGCTCTGTTGTCTGTTACCTCCGTTCAAGTGTTGGTCACTTGTAGTACTCCCTTGTCCTTGGTGAACTCTGCCTCTTCCTCTGCCTCTCCCTCTGTTGAAGGAGAATTGAGTTTTGAAGGCATTGGTGATTGACTCATCAGTGAGATGCGGTCTGGTCTCAAGTGTCACCAGGGAACCAGTCAGTTCATCTGTTGAAAAACGTGACAGATCCTTGGATTCAAGGATTGTTGTAACAACCATTTCAAATTTCATTGGTAAACTTCTGAGGACTTTCTCAACTATGCATTGATCAGTGATGGCTTCACCAGTCAATATGATCTGGTTCATGATTCCCACGACTCTGGTCATAAACTGATCCACATTTTCAGACTCTGTCATTCTTAAAGTCTCAAATTGTGTCCTCAAGGTTTGCAGTTTGACTATTTTGACCCTGTCATTTCCTTGGTAGGCTAATTTAAGGATGTCCCAACCCTGTTTTGAAGTACTAGCGCCTCTGATTTTTGAGAAAATCGAGTCATCCACTGAATTTTGAATCTAGATTTTAGCTTTATTTTCTCTGTTTCTCTGAGTTGCCTGAGCAATTCTTTGTTGGTTTGTCATGGCGGAAAGGTCTCCTAGATCTGGTTCCACATATCTAAGATCCACTGGATCCCATCACTCTTGTGCTTGCAAGAAGGATTTCATTCGAAGAGACCAAAAATCATAGTTCTTTCCAAGAAGAATTGGACCCTGAGTTGGTCCTAAATTGCTAGACGTCGCCATATTTAAAGAATTTGACAAAATAGGAAAAAAAAAATTGGAAAATTTTTGTGTTTACCTGTTTCTTGCGCTTAAACCAGGTTTGCTAATTTCTTGCAATGACTTCGGAACTCTGCGATTCCATATTTCGCGAGTTTCGTCTTCGCAAGTTTTGTCTTCGCAATTCTGACTTCGGGACTTTGTTATACGAGTCCTCCGAACTCTTGTCTCTCCAACTTTCGATCGCCGAAACGTCGAAGAGAACTTAATGGCCTTCGATTGGCCCTTAGTCTCTGTGCAATGTGACCATGTGCCTAAATGTTAAAGTGCTATCAGCTTTTCACGATTTGGAGAATAGCAATGTTTGTGTCGGTTCTTTATCCTCCGTGCGACCGCAACGCTATGACCAAGGGCTTAACCCAAAGTCCTTTTCGCAACTCGCACCTTCGTGAGTTCTTGGGTTGAACTCCCGTGCCCTCCTGTTGCGATCTCCTGAGATGAAATAAGTCAACATCGGGTTGACTCCTCCCTTGACGCTTTTCGTTATTCGCAACCTCACAGATTGAAGCATCGAGCCTTCACACTCTTATCCTGCGAATCCCCGAGATGCGAGAAATCAACGGAGTGTTGACTCCTTTTTCTAGGCAACGTGTGTCAGCCTATCTATCACACAGGCCCCACCTTATGGCTCTACCACATGTTCCCTCGTGCCTCAGCTCTCGGCACTTCATGACTTCTATAGTCGAAAAGAGATCCCTTCAACCTCCAAACCTATGAGTACGCGATACGCGATGGGGTTCTTGATCCAATAGTCCTCCCATTCTCTGGATCCAACGGTTGTCCTTACTCCTCGCGACTTTGCAACTTCACAACTTCGTGAGTTGGGACACCCAACTCTTGGGCTCTCACTCTATGAACCTCCGAGTTCATGAAATCCGAAACGCCGAAACTTCCCTTTGGACTCTTCAACGATCCAGATCTTCCTGTGATTTGACAGTCCAGATCCTTTTAGGATTTCGTGATTCGTTATTTTGCGACTTTAGAAGTCTTTTCACCGAGTTACCCAAACCATGAATGCCGAGATGCCGAAATGATATGGCGCTTGGATCTTCTGCCACCTGTCCTTTGAGATGGATGGTCCAGATTCTTTCAATATTTCGTGAATCAAAATTTCACGTTTCGGGGTATGGAGTGCAGTCTCCTTTGCTCATCCAACTCCTGATTCCCAATTTTGCGATAGAGTCAGATCGACGACTCACGATCTTTCTCGATCCAATGGTCCAGAATGACTCGGGATTTTGTGATTCACGAATTCTCACGACATTCTTCTGACCTTTACACCCTGCGAGTCAGCAAAATGCCGAGATCTCTGTTGGCAAATATTGATGGTTGTGTTGATGGTTGTTTTCATTGATGGAAATAGCGGAGATGGCAGGATATGAGGGATTCAGATGTAAGAGCTCAGGAGGTACAGCATTGAAGAAAACGCGCGCAGCAAGAGATTACAGAGAAGAAGGAAGACAGAGATCCAGTGACCGTTGGATTCCATTCAAATTCCCCGAAAGGCCGACAACCGTCAGATCTGTAGAAGTTGCGAAGGATTTAAGTCATCGGAGATTCAGGGATTGGGAGTTTATAATGTCCAATCCACTTGACATCGAAAACTCCGAAATCGCGATATGTGATTTCGCGATTTGATCATAGCTGTTAAACCAAGAAGAGATTGTGACCATCCACGTGTAGACAGGAGGCTTCAATCGGAGAATCGGGAATCGGAGTTTCACGAGTCTCGTGAACAATGACAACGAAAACCCCGAAATCGCGATATGCGATTTCGCGATGTAATCGCAGCCGTTGAGCCAAGATTGCATCTGAACCGCTGATTCAACTCATGAAAGCAGACCACGTCAGCAAAGGGACACGTGGCACAACCAGGGAATGACAAGTGTCAGGCAGATTCAACACTTCAGGCACATGAAAGTCACGAATCAGAGTGACACGTGGCAGGATCTAACATGTGTCAAACCACGTGTGACGTCAGCAGAGGCATTGATGATCGGGACCGTCCATCTGAGGGACAAGTGTCGAAGATCAAGGCACCGTCGACATATCGGACATCGGGAAATCGGATTTCCTGAGGATGAAGGAAACGACAGATCGAAAGTCTCGAAATCCAGAAGGTATCGAGACCGTCCATTTGAGGGACAGGTGTCGGAAATCAGGAGCGAGTCGGCATATCGCCAATCGGGAAATCAGAGTTCCCAAGGTTAAAAGAAACAGGACATCGGAAGTCCTGAAATCCTGACATAATCGGGACCGTCCATTTGAGAGGACGCGTGGCAGGAGATTGGTGCCATCGACGAAAGGCCCGATAGGAGGTCGTTCATCGGCTAATCTGAAATCGGGATATCGGAGATCCCGGGCACAAAGGTTTTGTGCATTTCGAAATCGCGATCCGCGAAATCCCAATGAGTGGGGTACAACTGTCAGCACAGCAGTGAAGGAGGACAGAGGATTAGTGGATGCCAGCTGTCAGAGATAAGGATGCGGTTACAGGTAACGGTCACGTGAACCAGGATCAGCCAGGGGGGCTGAAACACATCGGGAAATTGGGGATCGGGAATCCCGGAGGCATGTGCATGGTGACATCGAAAACGCCGAAACCTCGATGAGAAGTTTGACCGAGGTCATGTGTTGACGGTCTTGAGGAGCCAAGGCCTATAGCCAGCAGGGCTAGCGCATGGAAAGGGGTGCATCGGCATCGAGGGTCGGGACTTGGTAATGACAAAGTCACTTGACATCAAAAACCACGATTTCGCGAAATGTGAAATCGCGAGTGAATCTAGACCGTTAGATCCAGAAATGATCAGAACCTTTGATTTAAAAGAGCGCGCAAAGGTTTAATTCAATTTTTTAAAACAGGATCCCGATTTCCTCCAAGCAATAAATATTGGACCCGATGAACGTTGAACTGGTCCTGGACCAATGGGCTTAAAAAGGGGTCGATGCTCTCGGCAGAGGGGGTTGAAGGATGCGGAGGCCATTTTTCTGACAGAAGGGATATCGACTGGTGGGTGAGGTCATCTTTGTAGACAACATGAAAGGTTTGAGGAAAGAGGAACCTCCTTGTGGCAGTCGGGCGGCAGATCTACATTGACAGAGAGATATCGGTTGTGGGTTCAACAACTATGAAATCAGAAGCATCATCTCCAGGTTTATTGAGTGGTTTAATATGTGTCTTTTGGTAACTTCCTGACAGTCTGTAGATCTGTGTTTACTCTTGAGATAATTTCTGTTACTGTCATAATCACTAGATGAAACTGCCTGATCCAGTGTGAAAATTAATGAAACGTGGTCAGCAGTGAGTATGAGGGGTAAATCCTTTACCAGTAGAAGCTGGTGCTATCTTCAGGGGGTTGAAGCTCCCCTCCAGGAAAGGCTGGTAAACGAGAGAAGGTTGTAGCCTTCTGCAGGTAGAACCCTGCGTACTAGTATGAGTCTGCACTAGTACATTGTTGTAGAATGTTTTCTTAATAATATTCATTGAAGACAGAGACAACAGCAGCGGTAGTTTTCTCCCAATTTGGGTTTCCACCTTAAATCCTGGTGTTCATGCGTGCTACTCATCTGTGTTAGTTTATCTTGTTGATTTACTGTTTAAAAGACATCTGATGAATGAAGAAAATCCATAATAAGATCTCTGGATGCACTACTGTTTTCATAA
>ML801082.1:188301-214328 GCA_009831015.1 Picea engelmannii
CCAAGCACATTCCCATCAAATATCATTTCTTACGAGAACAGGTGCTTGAGCAAAAGGTGAAATTGGAGTATGTTCCCTCCAAAGAACAAGTGGCTGATATCTTTACCAAGCCTCTACCCAGAGAAGCGTTCGAATATCTTCGAAAAAAACTGGGAGTAGTCTCTGCCATGCAGAGGATCAGGTCTAATTAAGTACAGACATCTCAATTGGTTGTACGGTGTTAATGAGCATTTTTTTAATGCACTGGCTAAGGGGGAGCTTATTCAGCAGATACAACATGGTTTCAGGGGGAGCAAGGTACTGTCCACTCTTTGCCATTGATGTCAAAGGGGGAGAAAGGAGTTGAGTTCGAATCGAAATGTGGAGTCGAGTTCGAATCGAAATGTTTCGGGCACAGAGTCCAATTTGAATGGACGAATGCAGAGGAGTGTTGAGTCTGAATGCAAGTGTTGCCATCAATGCCAAAGGGGGAGATTGTTGGCAAATATTGATGGTTGTGTTGATGGTTGTTGTCATTGATGGCAACAACGGAGATGGCAGGATATGAGGGATTCGGACGTAAGAGCTCAGGAGGTACAGCATTGAAGAAAATGCGCGCAACAAGAGATTGCAGAGAAGAAGGAAGACAGAGATCCAGTGATCGTTGGATTCCATTCAAATTCCCCGAAAGGCCGACAACCGTCAGATCTGCAGAAGTTGCGAAGGAGTTAAGTCATCGGAGATTCGGGGATCGGGAGTTTATAATGTCCAATCCACTTGACATCGAAAACTCCAAAATCACGATATGCGATTTCGCGATTTGATCACAGCTGTTAAACCAAGCAGAGATCGTGACCATCCACGTGTAGACAGGAGGCTTCAATCGGAGAATCAGGAATCGGAGTTTCACGAGTCTCGTGAACAATGACAACGAAAACCCCGAAATCGCGATATGCGATTTCGCGATGTAATCGCAGCCATTGAGCCAAGATTGCATCTGAACCGTTGATTCAACTCACGAAAGCAGACCACGTCAGCAAAGGGACACGTGGCACAACCAGGGAATGACAGGTGTCAGGCAGATTCAACACTTCAGGCACATGAAAGTCACGAATCAGAGTGACACGTGGCAGGATCTAACACGTGTCAAACCATGTGTGACGTCAGCAGAGGCATTGATGATCGGGACTGTCCATCTGAGGGACAAGTGTCGAAGATCAAGGCACCATCAGCATATCGGACATCGGGAAATCGGAGTTCCTGAGGATGAAGGAAATGAGAGATCGAAAGTCTCGAAATCCCGAAGGTATCGAGACCGTCCTTTTGAGGGACAGGTGTCGGAAATCAGGAGCGAGTCGGCATATCGCCAATCGAGAAATCGGAGTTCCCAAGGTTAAAAGAAACAGGACATCGGAAGTCCCGAAATCCCGACATAATCGGGACCGTCCATCTGAGAGGACGCGTGGCAGGAGATTGGTGCCATCGGCGAAAGGCCCGACAGGAGGTCGTTCATCGGCTAATCGGAAATCGGGATATCGGAGATCCCGGGCACAAAGGTTTTGTGCATTTCGAAATCGCGATCCGCGAAATCCCGATGAGTGGGGTACAGCTGTCAGCACAGCAGCGAAGGAGGACAGAGGATTAGTGGATGCCAGCTGTCAGAGATAAGGATGTGGTTACAGGTAACGGTCACGTGAACCAGGGTCAGCCAGGGGTGCTGAAACACATCGGGAGATCGGGGATCGGGAATCCCGGAGGCATGTGCATGGTGACATCGAAAACGCCGAAACCCGGATGAGAAGTTTGACCGAGTTCATGTGTTGACGGTCTTGAGGAGACAAGGCCTATAGCCAGCAGGGCTAGCGCATGGAAAGGGGCGCATCGGCATCGAGGGTCGGGACTTGGTAATGACAAAGTCACTTGACATCAAAAACCCCGATTTTGTGAAATGCGAAATCGCGAGTGAATCTAGACCGTCAGATCCAGAAATGATCAGAACCTTTGATTTAAAAGAGCGCGCGAAGGTTTAATTCAATTTTTTTAAACAGGAGCTCGATTTCCTCCAAGCAATAAATATTGGACCCGATGAACGTTGAACTGGTCCTGGACCAATGGGCTTAAAAAGGGGTCGATGCTCTCGGCAGAGGGGGTTGAAGGATGCTCAGGCCATTTTTCTGACAAAAGGGATATCGACTGGTGGGTGAGGTCATCTGTGCAGACAGCATGAAATGTTTGAGGAAAGAGGAACCTCCTTGTGGCAGTCGGGCGATAGATCTACATTGACAGAGAGATATTGGCTGTGGGTTCAGCAACTATGAAATCAGAAGCATCATCTCCAGGTTTATTGAGTGGTTTAATATGTGTCTTTTGGTAACTTCCTGATAGTCTGTAGATCTGTGTTTAATCTTGAGATAATTTATGTTACTGTCATAATCACTAGATGAAACTGCCTGATCCAGTGTGAAAATTAATGAAACGTGGTCAACAGTGAGTATGAGGGGTAAACCCTTTACCAGTAGAAGCTGGTGCTATCTTCAGGGGGTTGAAGTTCCCTTCCAGGAAAGGCTGGTAAACAAGAGAAGGTTGTAGCCTTCTGCAGGTAGAAGCCTGCGTACTAGTATGAGTCTACACTAGTACATTGTTGTAGAATGTTTTCTTAATAATATTCATTGAAGACAGAGACAACAGCAGCGGTGGTTTTCTCCCGATTTGGGTTTCCACCTTAAATCCTGGTGTTCATGCGTGCTACTCATCTGTGTTAGTTTATCTTGTTGATTTACTGTTTAAAAGACATCTGATGAATGAAGAAAATCCATAATAAGATCTCTGGATGCACTACTGTTTTCATAAGAATATACAACAACTGATCTCTGTAAAGTAGACTAAGATTTTTCAGTAAAAGAAAAGTTAAAAATTGATTGATAGCTCAAATACTGATTCACCCCCCCCTCTCAGTATTTTCCAAGAATCTCGCCACGTGTCCTCCTTGATGGACAGTCCTAATGATTTCGTGACTTCACAGGTCGAAACTTCTCCTGTGCACTCCAGAGGACTAATCCTCGTGCACTTTCTCATGGATCTGATGGCTATCGGTCCTCTGCGCAAGATCTAATGGCTGTAATTCTTTCACCTTATCTATGCTCTCCTCGTCACTTCTGAACTGGATTTTCGCCTCAGATCTTTTCACAGGATAGATCTTACAGCTGCGATCGCTCATTCTTGGTGGATTTCGGAAGTTCTTTGTTGTTCTTGCAAAGATTTTCTCCTGAGGAAAGAAATTTGTGAATCTTTCAAAGATTTGAAAGAAATTCTTGAGTTCTTTGAAGCATTCTGTTCTCTGCAACAATCTTTGACGAATTTGAGAGATTTCCTGAAATTCTTTAAACGATTATGCCTTCTGCAGGAATCTTTCATGAATTTGAACGAATTTCTTTGAATTCTTCAGATGTTCCTGCCTCCTACAGCTCTTCTTCGTGAATCTTTGATGAATATGAAATTGTACGATTCTTTAGAGTTTCTCCTTATGCAGTCTCTGCTTGCTTGATCTTTTGAGTGTAAAGCGCTCTGCTTCCTCGTGTGAGCTTCCTATGAGGATCTTTTGAAAGTATTACAGACAACTCTCCAAGCCTTGTGAAAAGTATGTGTCGCGTGTTCTCATGATCCTTGTAATCTCTGCGCTGTGAGGATCGTGTTCTCTCCAGCCTGTGTGAAGAGGCTTACTATTGAAGCTCTGATACCATGATAAATTGTGAAGCAAGAAATGCAGAGAGAAAGAATAGAGCATAAAAATGTATTTAGTATATTGAGAATGTAAGAAGAAAGTACAATGAGAAGAGTTAATGAAGAACTTCTATGCAAAGGGAAAATAGCTGAGCTAAATAGGCTCAAGAAAATCAAGAAAAGAAAGTACAACTAGCCAGGAGAGCTGGCAGTGTATAGTCAGCCTGTTGAGGTTACATTATATTTAACAGCAGATACATTTAAGGGTTTAGGAATATCTCGAAAAGAGACAACAATTGTACAAAGTCAAGCATGATCAACATAGGGAGGATCATAAATTTCATTTTGGAGACAAGGTTTGGCTCTATCCTTGTAAGGAACAATTTTGAGCAATGAAGAAACTCAATCCCCTTAGATATCAACCATTTGAGATCGTTGAATAGGTGAATGAGAATGCCTTTGGGATAAAACTTGCACCTTATATGCATATCAGATCAGTAGTGAACGTGGAATATTTGAAGTTGTTCGAACCCTCCATGTTGGATGAGGAGGAAAAAAATCAGGTTCTTCCTACTATGGAAGACCTTTCACCTCATGGTATTAAGGAGTTGAAGGAAGACACGGTTCTGCAACACAAGGTGCAGGAAAATCACAAATGATAGAAAAAAATGTGTCAGATTGGTCTCAAAGAACAGACTGCAAGGAAAGCAAAGTGGTATGAGAGGAACCAGATTGTAAGAAAGTTACCTCATCTATCCTTGGCATATTTTAGGGACCAAAATCCTCCCAATGGGGAGGTGTGATCAGAATCAAATCTGACAAGACCAATTGGCTATCAGCACAGGCTCTAATATGATCAAAATAGGCAAAATTTAAGGATATGGACAAAAAAGGAGATCAAATTGTTGGTGTGAAGGGCCTCATGCCATCATGATTGATGTCATTTTTTGTAAGTAATATATGTAAAGTTGGTCATTATATTTTGGTACGTAAAGAAATAATGAGACTTTTATAAGAACTTTCCACTTGGGAGCAAAAATAAACAAATAAAGAAAACAAGGATAAATGAATTGGAGAGAAGTTGAAGCATTAGGGACGCTTGACCTTCCAACGATCCTCCCAATCGACTCAGTCTTCTATATCATGTTTCCCCACAATCAAAAAGGGGTTCTTTGGATTTGAATGATGTAAAGAGGATACCCAAATTTCACTGAGGAGCATAGAGATGAACCAAAGAGAATATAACTTGCCCATTGCTGAATAATAAAGAACATGGCCGAAGCCAAAATAATGTTGGTTTTTATGTTTGGGTTTCTAAGGTAAATTTTGAGTTCTATGTGTGTTTGTCATATTTGAATTTCGTTGTTTACAGGTGGAAATGTTTACATTGTAATTCAATGAATGGTTAATGGAGAATATTGTAATTTAATGGTTGTTTTCATATTGTTTAGCACAAAGTACTCTATGCCAATTATGGTTGAACTCATTTATATGAAGATGGTCCCCTTCGGTTAGTAAACCAATCAAAAATATCTTTATCCACGCCCATACATCCATTTCATAGATGGAAATCGACGACCCTCTTTTCTAAGTTGTTGTTATTTATTTGGGGGTTGTTAATTTCATTGTAAGAGTCATTGGGGGTTTTCTCTCACTCCCAGAGTCGATTCCGTTGCTACCTCACACTTTTCCCATAGGTCGTGATTCATGTTCTCCACATTACTGGGGAATTTTTCTTTTCCCATGAGTCATATATAGACCATACTTTGCAATCCAGTGTTGTCTGAACATTATTGTTTCCCAAGACATTTTTCTTTGTTGTTGAATATAACATTTGATTTCCAAACATTTTTTATTCGTTGTGGGTTACCAAAATCTCCCCTGGACGTTTTTGTTTTCTGTGGGTTACCAAAATCATCCTCCAAACATTTTCCCACACTGTTGGTTTTCAAGTTCACCTTCTGAGTTATTATCTTCATTGTTGATCAACCTGACTCGTCCCTAAGTGTTTCGGCTTCGTCATTGGTAATTTTCCTCTTCTTTATTTCTCCGAAAACAATTGTTGGTCAACCAAACATGTGTATAGTATACTTTCTCATCATTTTTGGTTGACTCGACCTCTGGGTATTTAACTTGTTTTTTTTTGGTCAAATTGACTTCTGGGTAGTCGACTTCTTTGTCTATTTGGTCGACTTGTCTTCCAAGAAGTCGACTTGTTTATTATTTGCTCGACCCAACTATTGAGTTGTCAACTATTTTTTCTCCTATTCGACTCAACTTTGTCTTAGCTAGTCAAAGTTTCCATAAGCTAATGAGAGATGATATTATAATGGATTGCAGAGGATTCCATGTTGGTGAGATGGATAGGCTATAAGATTCTCATTTACAGATTAATTTTCCTCCTCGATCGTCACGTAGTATATCCATAGTGAAACCACATATTACTCGTCTATGGCTTGGAAATAATTTGTTCCATGCATAATCAATGGGGGAGGATAACACTCTCAAGGTAAGTCAAAACGCCTCAATCCAAATATGCAATCCTGCAAAAGGAGTTGAGGCACAAAAATAGGTACACCAAATATACCCAAAATATTTAATCTCTAATGCCAAAAATATGGGGTGGAATAAATGACATTGTATATGCTCACGCAAAAAAATAGGGCAGGAAGAACCTGCTCTGATACCAATAATGTGGGATTTTCCAAAGAAGTGGAAAATCCCACTCATGAGCCGAATTCATAAATTAAGCCTAATTTTTATTAAATAAAGCACATGTTTATATAACTTTACATTGTTGAGAACTAGCTCAACAAACTAGGAGACAAACATTCAACAAGCTCCTAGATACTAGCATCTAAACATAATAATGGAGATGGTTGGAGAAATATCCATGAGATTAGGAAAACTAAAAGGATTTGGCATACAAATCGGAAATAATAATCTCCTAAAAATCATTGGAGATGATAAATACATATGAAAATGTAAGCGAGTAGAATCCCTATCAAACATTTTGCAGACCTACCTTTTGAATGAACCCATCCAACAACTCACATAATAATGTTGCATATTTAACATGTGTAGATGCATCAAGAGATTTAATAAACATTGTCCCCTTGGTACAATTGACCAAGAAATTAAGAAAGGTATTTCCCTTCTAATGAGTGCAACCATATGGCATCACGGTGCATCTAGTGACTTCCCATAATTGTTTAAGCTCCTCCAATCTACAAGTGCAATCAGCCTTTTGATTTTGAAGAATAGACCATATCAACTTATCATAGGTAGGGACTTGAGACCCTAAAGAAAAAATAGTAACAACATCAATCATAGACTGATAGAATGGGTTTTTCTTGGCAATGCTGAAAGAAATGTCACTCCATATAAAACACCTACCCACAAACTTATCAACTTCTTACTTCTCCTTTATTTTAACCACTGACCTAATAAAGGTTGTGAGTCAGTTGTGGTTCTAGGAAAAAACAAATATAAGGTCGTTGAGGGCATTGTGGAAGGTGAGGCCTATGAAAAACTGTCAATTCTTGCCCCTCTGGTTCTTGTAACTCCTCCTACTACAAGCTTAATTCTTAAAAATTCCATATTATCTCTCTTTATATCCATATTTAAAGTTCTTTGTGTTAGCACTAGAATTCACACCTAAACTGTTGTAGGTGTAAGCATAATACCCATCAGAATGTAAAGGATAAATGTTTATAAAAGGTGTCAAATGGATGGACAACTCAATTAAATATGTCAATCACAGATAAATCTGTGCAATATACACTAGCAAACAAGGCCTTGAGTAGCTTCAAATCAATTTTTAAGAGATAAACTGATAGATGGAAGATTTAACAAGGAAAGTGTAATATGCATATCATTTACATCAGGTAATACTGACACACATATGAAGAAAACTCTCTGAAATAAGAACCTCTTACAATCAAAGAGAAAATACTTCGATACACTTGCATACAATATCACAATAGATCATTTATTGCAACAAAGAAACAATCAAGAATATGAATCATCGAACACAGACTAATATCAAATTAAGATAGAAAAAGACAATAAAAATAAGCAAGATTGGTTTCCACCATTAAAAGTATCTTGGATCTGGTCCATACATTAGGAGAAAAACTACGTTACAAAGACAATATCAAAATAGGAGTTTTTCTGTCACACCATTCGAACCTCTCCTAAGACTTACAATTCCCTTTAAATAACTCAAAACTATCAATGCCATCTTTACAATTCACCCCTCAACTTCATCATAGGATCGCCATGCCTAAGGGAAGTGTGGCAAACATGTGTACAACATAAAAGAAACAAACTGCTACTTCAAAGGAAGATGTTGGCAATGTATGCAACATTCTTTAATAATTGATTATGTGTCCATAAGAGTGAACCTTCTTGAGGTGGGTGGCCTCCCAAAGTGAAATTAACCCTCAGAGTGTTGGTACAAATCCATTTTGAGAGTTGGCAACTCCCTTTTCCTCCAAAATCTCCAAAAAATTGAGTTCGCAGTGCAGCACTGCAAACTGTCTCGAAACAACCAGTTCGCAACAACAATGGTTCTAGGTGTTGCGAACTTTCTTGTAGCGGTTTGCTTCATTTTTTCCAAAATTACAACACCTCAAAACTTATACTAGGTGTCCATATATGCTACAAAACTTCATAATCTTGATATATAATTGGAGGAAAAACAACAAAACTGCTAGTTATGGTTCAAAACTTATAACCATCACCAAAATGTTGTAAATGCATATAATAGAAACTTTGACCAAAATTGATGCTAGTTTTGGAAGGCCAATATCTTTATCTCTTTTTTCTATAGCTTCTTCTGGTAGCCACCTTGGCCAGCATGTCTAAATTTCTCTTTGTCAATTCTTCTTTGAAAGGTTGTAGCGTTGCCTTCAATTTCCCGATTTCAGCTTGATGGGTTATGTTCTACCTATAGAGATTCTTGAGATGCCTAGGAAGGGGTAGAAATATTTTATCCAAGAATATTTCCTTATCAATGGTCTCATTATACATGTCTATTATCTCCTTAAGCTTCATCCTAGAACCCAAGTCTTCCGACTTCATTTTATAAGTTTCATCTCTTGCTTCCTTGAGTTGCCTCTTGAGCATTTTGAAGGTGGGGTTTTTCATGTTGAGGAGTAGTGATGCTGATAAGTTCTACATGTTGTTTAGAAGATTGATATTTTCCTTTTTTCTAGGATGAAGTCTCTATTGTATCATCCTTCATAAGGATATGTTGCTTGGTTGATTCTCTAGTAAAATGCCTTCTAGGTTTAACCTTGTCTGCAGTAATGGGTGGGGAAAAAATAATATTTTTTCCTTTCAAGCCTCTTGGTTTACTTGAGGGAACCTCCATAGGGATAGGATCTACCATTGGTGAAGTTTCTCTATATGGAGGTTTTGAAGGACCTCTTGCTTATGCTTCATTAGTATCTCTGACAGCTTTATCACTCATAATCACCCTTTTCTTCTTACTAGCCTCTGAATGCACAATCCTCTCAACATGAGTAGGACTTTGACTCTTGGACTGTGGAGTGGGGGAAACATATAACTAAAAATGTGATGAAGTCGGGAAGGTTTCCCAATCAATGTTAGTTTTCCTTAACTCTTCCATTACTAACATATTAATAAGGCCAGAGTGAAATACACTGGTATCTACTTTCTTTGACTTGGCTTGGAATATGTTTGACATCTTACCAATGCTTCTAAAAATATAAAATGGAAGGTTCATGGGTTCTTTTCCTTTGAAGTGTAACAGTAACCTAATGTGGTATCGGTACACCATGTTTAACCTCCCCTCACATGTGAAATATATCTGGATAACCCTGAGCATCTTCTCAAAGCATTCAAGCATGTGACTTATAGGTACTCCCTTGGATAAGTTGTCCTCCTGATACTCTGGCTTAAAGAATTCCTTTGAGAAGGAATAATTTAATGACATAGATTTGAAACATTTCTCCCCATGGTTGGGTATCTCTGTTGCAACATAGATAGAATGCTCTGAAACATCAAGCTCTAACATCCCCACTTTGGTTTTAGTCCCATTAAAGTTGAGTGCAAACTCTTTGGCCACCTCTGGATGCCCTCTCTGCATATTTTGACAGAAATTTATACAACCTACCCTCTGAAAATATTCCCTGAACAAAGGTTCATATTTAAGGAGTTGTATATCATAAGGTTATGTCCTCACAATCTCCCCTCTCTTGTGAGTCTTCTTGTATTGTTGACTATCCATAAATACTACTGGAAGAATGCTTTCTATAATTTGTTATAACAGCTAGGTGTGTGAAAATAGAGTACACAAGAATTTAGGGTTTTAATGACATAATTGTTTTCATAGAGCTCACCTTGTCCAAAGATTTATACACATCACTCTATGCACATCAATGGTATGAGATAGAGCACACTTCAAACGGGAGGGATACTGGAATAGTCACTAAGATTTGTAATGAAAGGAAGACAAGTGAGACTTCTTGTATTGTTGATTATCCATAACTACTACTGGAAGAATGCTTTCTGTAATTTGTTATGACAGATAGGTGTGTGAAAACATAGTACGCAAGAATTTAGGGTTTTAATGACATAATTGTTTTCATATAGCTCACCGTGTCCAAAGATTTATACACATCACCCTATTTACATCAATGGTATGAGATATATCACACTTCAAACATGAGGGATAATGGAACAGTAACCGATATTTGTAATGAAAGGAAGACAAGTGAGACTTCTTTGCTAAGGAATTTTACTTTTCTTGAGTCAAAGGAATATAGATCATGATATGCTTTAGTGATTTCTAGACCCAATTCATCCATGACAAAATTAGGCATTAAGTTATGGGATGTTCTTGAGTCCATAAGGAAATTGTGCAAGATTTTATCATGTACATTCAAATAGGTGTAAAAAGGAGGAGAGGAGTCATCTTTGTCTTCTACTAGTGGCCCGAATATAACTGCAGGTTTCTCATCCTAAAATTTAACTCAATCTACTGAATGGGAAGAAAATTCAGGCTCCAGCATTTTAGAAATGGACTTCTTGAAATCTTCATTCTTTATTAACTCTAGGAATGGGACATGAATTTTGATTTTCTGGATTTCATTCTCAAAGTTAAAATAAGATGGGAACTTCAGAATTTCCTTAGTTTCTTGAACATGATCTTTAATTATGGGCTGATTATTTTGTTCCTAATTTCCTTTATTTGGTGCAACCACTATTTTGGTAGAAGTATCTGATTTTTTAGGTTGATTTGATGTACTTGGATTTCCATCTTTTTGTTTTGACCTCAAATTGTATTTGTTTTGAGTTTCATTTGCTTTCTCTACTTTTCTTAACTCATTCAACTAATTGTTCATCAAAGACTCTTCATAAGCAGATTGGGTTAGATGAGGGGAAGTAGAGGTGTCCCCCAGACAATGAATTTCTTGATCTGCTTCTTCATTATCTCCTTCTTCATCATCAACCAAATTGTTTTGGAGAGGGGTTTGAACTTTCTGATCTTCTCTATTTCTCTTATCTCTTTGAAGGATTTGAGGTGTATTATTTTGTCTTCTGAAATTGTTTCTATTTCCAAAATCTTGGGGGTTTCTATTCGCTTTCATTCCTTCAAGGTTTAGTTTTTCCATTTCTGTATAAATTGACTTGAATAACTTTGTCAATTCATCAACCTAATGATTATTTCTTGAAGCATCAGAATATTAAGCTTCTTCCCTTTGTTTCCTTCTATCCCTATTAGATTTTCCCCTTAGCTTATATGTTGCCAATATGTTTGATTCTACCTCTAGATCAACATCTTTCATATGGGATAATGTGGTAGACCTTCTTTCTCTCAACAAAAGAAAAAATTCAAGGTCAAAGGAACTTACACAAGTTATTTTAGCAGAAGTTTCAGTAGGCTTTATCTTAGTAGGAATTTTGTTATGCATATTGTTAAATATCTTTGAAAATTCTGACATTGATTCACCTTCTTTCCTTTTAAGAGCCCCAAATTATGTGATATAGTATAAGTAGTCATTTTTTTCACCCCAATGTCTCAAAAAGGCATCATATAGGGATTCAATTCCAACAATTGAACCAGGAGATAGACTTCTAAACCACTTTCTAGCTTCTCCATCAAGACTTTGCACAAAAACCCTCATTCAGACATCTTCATTCTCAATATTCAAATTAACAGCATAACTATAAAATGTTGCAAGGTGTTCTTCTGCAGTGATATATTTCTCTCCTGTGAACTTGGGCATATAAATTAGGTAATCTCCTATTGGAAGAGAATCCATAGGTTGTGGAAGAACTAATGGGGCATACATGGCAGCCACAATGGCATCCATTATGTTTTGAGGAGGATTAACACGTGCCATTTGATAAGGAAAATGAGGATTTTGAATTCTAGGAGTAGGAGCTCATTTGATAAGTAAAGATAAAGTCAGTATAACATGTAATTTTGGAAAAGGAAGATTATAAGGTGGGGGAATTTCAGATTTAACAGGAAGTGGTTGAGTCTTGGATAAGGATGGAGGAATTTCAATAAAAAATGAGGTTCCTTCTTCTTTAGTTACATCAAATTTAAAAGAATGGAGGGAAGGAGAACCTAAGAGAGGAAAATATTCCAAAATTTCAAGCCTAAACCACTTAAGAATTTAAGGGGATGCAAGAAAATAAAAAAAAATTATACTTTCTGCTTTCCAATCAGGAGAAAAAGTTGAATATTCTACAGGAAAATCTCCTAGTTTTTATTTTACAGGAGTTTCAGCAGTAGTCAAATGAGAAACATGAATAATAGAAACTGGTGTATGGAAAGAAGAGTTAGGTAGATCTCTAGAAGTACCTGAGAATTTGGAAGAGGAAGCTTCTTGCAAAACTTTTCCCTTCTTTAAGATCTTTTATTGATCAGGTTCAGGTGCAGCCAGAGGTGACTGTGGATTAGACCTCGTGTGTCTACTCTTGGGAGACACGTATGAAATTTGGAGTCGCCGGGTGCACTATGCAGTCTTCTGTTTATTGATTTTTGTACACCATGAAAATCAGTATTTTCTTGTCATACAACCAAGGGAAAATATTCAATTTGTTCCCCGGCAATGCCACCAAAAATATTAGCACTAGAAGTCACACCTAGATTGTTGTAGGTGTAAGCCTAATACCCATCAGAATGTAAAGGATAAATGTTTATAAAAGGTGGAAAATGGATGGACAACTCAATTAAAGATGTCAATCACAGATAACTCCATGCAATATACACCAACAAACAAGGCCTTGAATAGCTTCAAATTAGGTTTTAAGAGATAAAGTGATAGATGGAAGATTTAACAAGGAAAGTGTAATATGCATATCATTTACATCAAGTAATACTGACACACATATGAATAAAACTATCTGAAATAAGAACCTCTTACAATCAAAGAGAAAAATACTCAGATACACTTGCATACAATATCACAATAGATCATTTATTGCAATAAAGAAACAATCAACCAAATGAATCATCCAACACATACTGATATCAAATTAAGATAGAAAAAGATGATAAAAAGAATCAAGACTAATTTCCACCATTAAAAGTATCTTGGATCTGGTCCATACATTATTAGAAAAACTTTGTTACAAAGACAATATCAAAATAGAAGTGTTTCTGTCACACCATTCAAACCTCTCCTAAGTATTACGTATTACAATTCCCTTTAAATAACTCAAAACTATCAATGCCATCTTTACAATTCGCCCCTCAACTTCTGCATAGGATCCCCATGCCTAAGGGAAGGGTGGAAAATAGGTGTACAACAGAAAAGAAACAAACTGCTACTTTAAAGGAAGATGTTGGCAACGTATGCAACATTCTTTAATAGTTGATTATGTGTCCATAAGAGTGCATTTTCTTGAGGCAGGTGGCCTCCCAAAGTGAAACTAACCCTCATAGTGTTGGTACGAATACATTTTGATAGCGGGCATATCCCTTTCCATCCAAAATCTCCAAAAAACTGAGTTTGCAATGCAATGCTGCAAACTGTCCTGAAACAGTCAGTTCACAGCGCCAATGGTTCCAGGCATTGCAAACTTTCTTGTAGCGGCCTGTTTTACTTTTTCCAAAGTTACAACACCTCAAAACTTATACCAGGTGTCCAGATATGATGCAAAACATCATAATCTTGATATATAACTGGAGCAAAAACACCAAAACTGCTAGTTATGGTTCAAAAATTATAGCCATCACCAAAATGTTGTAAATGCATATAACATAAACTTTGACCAAAATTGATGTTGGTTTTGGAAGACCAATAACTTTATATTTTTTTTCTTGAGATTCTTCTCGTAGCCACCTTGGCCAACATGTCTAAATTTCTCTTTGCCAATTCTTCTTTGAAAGGTTGTAATTTTGCCTTCAATTTCCTGATTTCAGATTGATGGGTTATGTTCTACTTGTAGAGATTTTTGAACTTCCTATGAAGGGGTGAAAATATTTTAGCCAAGAATATTTCCTTATCAATAGTCTCATGATACATGTCCATTATCTCCTTAAGCTTCAACCTGGAACCCAAGTCTTCCTTCTTAACTTTGTCAATTTCATCTCTTTCTTCCTTGAGTTGCCTCTTGAGCCTTTTGAAGGTGGGGTTGCTTTCATGCTGAGGAGTAGTGACGTCGATAATTTCTACATGTTGTTTAGAAGACTGAGATTTGCCTTTTTGTTGGGCTAAAGTCTCTGTTGTATCATCCTTCATAAGGACATACTTCTTGGTTTTTGATCTAGTAAAAGTTTTTTTAGGTTTAACCTTATCTGCAGCAATGGGTGGGGAAAAAACAAGTTTTTTTCCTTTCAAGCCTCTTGGTTTTCTTGAGGGAACCTCCATAGGTCTAGGATTTGCCATTGGTGAAGTTTCTCTATATGGAAGTTGTGAAGGACCTCCTGCTTCTGCTTCATTAGTAGCTCTGACAACTTTATCACTCATAGTCACCCTTTTCTTCTTGCTAGCCTTTGAATGCACAGTCCTCTCAATAGGAGTAGGACTTTGTCTCTTGGACTGTGGAGTGGGGGAAACATCTAACAGAAATTGTGATGAAGTCAGGAAGGTTTCCCAATCAGTGTTATTTTTCGTTAACTCTTCCATTACTAGCATCTTAATAAGACCAGAGTGAAAGACACTGGTATATACTTGCTTTGACTTGAATTGGACTCTTTTTGACATCTTACCAATGCTTCTAAAAAGATAAAATGGAAGGTTCACGGCTTCTTTTTCTGTGAAGTGTAACGGTAACCTGATGTGGTATTGATACACCATGTTGAACATCCCCTCACATGTGAAATATCTTTGGATAACCCTAAGCATCTTGTCAAAGCATTCAAGAATGTGACTTCCAGGTACTCCCTTGGACAAGTTGTCCTCCTGATACTCTGGCTTAAGGAATTCCTTTGAACCATTTCTTTGAACCATTTCTCCAAACAATTGGGTATCTTCGTTGCAACAAATATAGAATGCTTTGAAACATCAAACTCTAACATCCCCACTTTGGTTTTAGTCCCATTAAAGTTGAGTGCAAACTCTTTGGCCACCTCAGGATGCCCTCTCTACATCTTTTGACAGAAATTTATACAACCTACCCTCTAAAAATCTTCCCTGAACAAAGGTTCAAAGTTAAGGAGCTGTGTATCATAAGGTTTTGTCCTCACAATCTCCCCTCCCTTGTGAGTCTTCTTGTATTGTTGACTATCCATAAATACTGCTGGAAGAATGATTTATGTAATTTGTTATGACAACTAGGTGTGTGAAAACATAGTACACAAGAATTTAGGGTTTTAATGACATAACTGTTTTCATAGAGATCACCTTGTCCAAAGATTTATACACATCACTCTATGCACATCAATGGTATGAGATAGAGCATGCTAGAAAAACAGGACCGCGGAGAAATAAAATAAAACAAATGCGGAAACAAAACACAGAAGATACATAATACAAGAGAGACACAGATTTACGTGGTTCACCCAGTGTGGGCTACGTCCACCAAAGAAATTGCCAGGTCCTTTATTTATTATTATCCAGCAAAATGAAGGGATACAACCTACAGCAAAACCCGTTGTAACTTCCTCTTCCTTCTCTCACAGTCTCCTCTCTCAGAATACAATACTCGCCAACATGCATAGCCGCAATACATTTCCCTCATAAAAGAGGGTTGCCTTCTAGGGAAAAAAACCCTAACATAATCTCTATCGTTAGATCTGCGACCTTATAATGAACGGTCCAGATTTACAATGAAATTACAATATACTTTTACAAGGCAATTTTTGCTTCGGGGGCTTCGCCCCCAAACCCCCCAGCCGGGGGGATAGCCCCCTCGAACCCCGCAGAGGGGGTACCCCCCCTTTGCACTCCCCCGTGTGGAAGAGTGTACACACTTTTGGGGTATAAACATGGTTGAAAGTAAAAGACCTCTAAATCAGGAAGATAATCAGGCTCCACAACCAACAGAGCACACTTCAAACATGAGGGATAATAGAACATTCACTAAGATTTGTAATGAAAGGAAGATAAGTGAGACTTCTTGTATTGTTGACTATCCATAAATATTTTTGGAAGAATGATTTCTCTAATTTGTTATGACATCGAGGTGTGTGAAAACAGAGTACACAGAAATTTAGGGTTTTAATGACATAATTGTTTTCATAGAGCTTACCTTGTCCAAATATTTATACACATCACTCTATGCACATCAATGGTATGATATAGAGCATACTTCAAACATGAGGGATAATGGAACAGTCACTGAGATTTGTAATGAAAGGAAGACAAGTGAGACTTCATAGCATAAATATCAATTTGCAGCACTAATGATGTATGCAATTTAAGCTTGCTTCTACAAATGATCAACCATACTTTTTGGGTTTGATAATGGTTTCCTTCAATGGGTTAAGATTAAACTTCAAATGGATGCAGAAGACGAGGGTTTCAACAATTCTGGAACAGATGGTTCGCAGTGCCTAGTTCGCAGTGTGTGCTAATGATGCAGATTTCAAACAACCAATTCACATCGTCGAGGTATTCAGTGGGATAGGTGTCTTATTTTCATAGGAGAAAATAAAATGAGGTCAAGATAGCAGTCTGGACTGGTGGGAAAAATTTAGGGCGCCGTGGAAATGGATTTGAAATTTGGAAGCAAATGAGTTTGGACAGTTCACAGCGCCAATAGCTAACACAACATAAAACCTTATTTCAACCTTTAAACAATATGGAGGCCATCAAGGAGTACCGAATAAACCTGTCTTTAATGTTGATTCTTGTAAACTTGAGTTGATCTATTAGCCAGTTATCCAAACTTGACAATCCTCTTTAGCCAATCTGCAATGCCAAATTTAAAATCAATAGCGCACTTCAAGGAGACTGTTAGAAATTATGTGACATAACCCTTGAAAATTTAATTAAATGAAGACGTTGAAAACCATAGAATCCCCTTTGACATGTTTCTTAACTGCAATGATGACAAATGAATGCATGAGGTACTCATAAGTACGCTGCGAACTATTCTGGTGAGTTGCCAACAAATACATCTGACTTTTGAATTGACATCTAAATGGTTGGATGGTGACAAAGGACAACTCATGTATAACTTGGAGGAATGACATGTCATGATGATGATTTTAAGATCAAAAGTGTGACTTATAAGGACCATTAACCTAGTCATGATGACTAATCTTATGACATAAAAGAATCTAAACCAAGACTAAACATAACTTTGCTTATTCAAATCAAAATTTTGAGTTATGCCAACAAAAAGACACAAAACCTAAGACCTTTAAAACCTTATGAATTCAAATAAAACAAAGCCAAAGTGTTTTTTACTCCCTACAATTTTATGTGCTAACACTTTGTTTGCAATATGAATGATTTTTTGTCTTGCTTTAGGGTAGATTCCCACTTCATGTCCCAAAATTTGTGCAAGGTGGTATTTCAGCCGAATAATTCCACCCATCATTTGTTTCACAGACAATTTGAAATTCAACTTTTGTCGACTATGCCCATATTAGGATCAACATATTCCCACATAGGGTCCAAAGCTTTCAACATTTGTGATCTTGAAAGTTCAAATAGCAATGATTAAACCTACGATAAAAAAAAATTAAAATGACATTCAAGAATCAAAATACAAAAACACTACATAAAAATAAACAAATCTAGATTCTAAATAAATGGTAGATCTCCCACAATCCACTAAAATCATCAAGAAAAGGAAAAAAAAGATGGGCATTGCAAAACCTAAACAAAATCTCAAAAAACCAAAAAAAAATGTGGAAATTGTTGCATATACCTGCTAATAGAGAAAAAGTTCATATGGATAAATCCCCACTCCACAATAAATTGGGGATGACAAACAAAAACACTCTATGCCTAGTCTTAACCTATAAAAAAAGTGGTGGAGACCTCCTTTGCTCTCAAACCCCTTCACTTTGTTTTGAAAATGACCAAAAAAGAATCACCTTTTACCTCAGTTTGTCCATGGATCAGGTGATATTTTCCATTGAATCGCAATAATATCTTGATGTTTGGAAAATATCGAAATAATTTTGGCCCTTTAAAATACTACATTATTTTACGACGATGTTATTGGCAGCTGCAATATATCACGATTTTTGCAACATTGAAATTTTATATGATTCAGCATGTGTGATAAATTCAAGTTTTAAATACAATGGGATTTTTTGGCCCAAGAATAATATCATCGCTGATGAATTTGCTCAGACATTGACCATGTAGACAAGTCATTGCAATTTTTGAAAATCAAGAATAAAAAGAGTTCCAAACAATGCCATTTTATTTCCAAGCCTTCAAGGATTTTTGTTGCACAGTCCTCATTTTCTGGAAGTCTAGTGGGTTTTCCCAATGAAAACTTTAGGGAATCTTGAGATTTCAAAAACGTGAACATGGTCTAATCTACGATTTATCCTCTCTTTTGTTATCCTCTCTCTAGATGTTAATTAACACATTAAATAAATAGTTGGAAAAAATGATAACAATAACTAAATATGATGAATTTAGAACCAGCTTCCATACAAGAACACAAATTAAGCATATAAAAGAAAGAAAAATGTTGAAAGAAAACAAAGTTTGTTATGAGAAGATATTCAAAGCTCAAATATAGAGATATGAGTAGCAATTGAAATTGCTATTTAACATAACAAAAAAGGCTTCAAAAATTTTCCTCATTTTTTTGTGAGAAGTTTATAACCCAAGTATGATACATACAAGCTTGTCATAAATGTTCTGAGTTATAATGTAAGACATGAACGTTACTGTATATCAATTGAAAGTAGAGGCAATAATCTTGAAAGAAATTAGTGTTGATGTTTGTTGCATCGGATAGGAACTTTTGTACAAGTCTAGTGTAGAATGTGTGGAAGTCGTCCAAAAAGCACCTTTCTTATCTTTGTAATTCACTTTAATTAAAGTTAAATATTAAAGTGAATAGACTTTTATATTGAGTTTGTTATCACACAGTTTGTAGTTAAGGCCAAATTGGCATAACAGGGACCTATCCCACCCAATGTCACCACGATGGGTAGGTTCTTTCTCTTTAGGGAGGCTAGGCCCAGGGGAGACGTCCCTGGTGACTTGGGGTTTTGAAAGGGAAAAGAATAAAGGACAAGGACAAATTCCCCTTTTACAAGTCACCACCCAAAAGATAGTCCCAGCTAAACAGCCAGTAATAAAGTAAATCCCCAATGAAGAACACCTGCCTGGAAAAAAGCAACAACAAACTAATATATGCAAGCTATATTTCAAAGGGTTAGTACTTCATAAGACTATCTGATAAATGTATATGAACAATATAGCAATAAATGTTGACGAAGTCAATGTTTATTGATAGCAATAAAAAGATATGACACTCCACCAATAAATATTAGAACAATATGGCATTCAAGGTAACCAATCAACACTTTATTCAATTAATGCCTAAACCACCATTCAATTGCTCTTAAAACAAGACGTTGTTGCATCAAAGATGAAATAACCAAAGATGACGTCAGCAACTTAGGGTTAGTAGGTTAGGGTTAGTGTAGTTAGGGTTTCAATTCAAAAAAGGTTTGAGAGTGTTTTTAGATCCAATTCTACTTCAACACTAGAGGGCTAACATTAGTGCCTTGGGGTTAATGGAGTCAATTTAGTAGAGGACGCAAGGGTTGAAGGAGGATGGCTAAGGACTAGAGGGAAGAGTTCTGAAGTGTTGCTATGGCAGGGCCTCAGAATCAAATCCCTAGGGGAGAGAGGCTCACTCGGGTGTTGCTAAAGCAAGGCTTCATGATCTCTCCTCCTTCCTTAGGTTGACTTGGCAAAAATGGCTAGCATGAAAGATAAATCAAGACAAGAGAGTGCAATGAGGGAGAGTGTTGCTACGTCAAGGCTCTATCATCAAACCCTAGAGGAAAAACGGCCCAAGGTGTAGATAACCTAGGCCTGGGATGTCTCCTCCTTCTTGACCGCTGGAAAGTACGTCTAGCAAATAGGGGAAGAAAAGGAGAAGAGTGTAGCAAAGACTAGGCTCTTTTCCTTCTTCAATGGCTGAAAAGTTTCTCTTTTAGGGGACTTGAGACAAGGACCTACTTGTGTGCTTGTCACCTAGGGTTTTGATTCAAAAAATTATAAATACATGTAAGAAAATAAGACTACAACCATTCAATCAAGAAGTTTTGCAGAAAAATACTTACAATTCATCAAGAAATAACCGTGCAAACCCTAGTTGTAACACCTTCCTTCAAGAGAAACACCATAAAATGCCAAGAAATGCCTTCATTCAACAAGTGTGCCTCATTAAACCAACAAAATACCCAAGTAGGGTGCTAAAAATCAGACCTCACTAATGAGTGAGTGATGAATCATGATAAAATGAGAGTCAAAACCCTCAATATATAGTGTATCAATGACCTAATTTTACTTTTCAGGTCATAAAAAGGCCAACAAGGCCATAATGTCAAAATAATACTATTTTTACATTAAATTGTCAAATTAAAACCCTAATTGAGCTACAAAGAGAGTAAAATCCCCTTCAAGGAAGGCGCTAGCCCCTTCTAGGGAAAATGAGACACCAAGGAGCAAAACGTTATCCCCCCAGGGGCCTCTCCAACATGCCACACATGCCACTGTTGCCCAGTCTGCCTCCAAAATCATCCATGAAGATGGATGACGTCATGGCGAAGATGGAGACGTCCCAAGCCTTCCAAGGATGGTGTTCCACTGAAAAAGGGTCATCCCCCCTAGGTCTAGTCCTTCTGGAGTGCCTCTGATGGAACATCCTCTTCCTCTCTGGTGCAAAAGCCCATCCATCTCCATCCTGTTTCTACCCCCTGATGGGGTCTCAGCATCCATCTAGTGGGGTCTTCAGCCCCATGGAGGTCTGAACTGGTCATCTCCCCATGTGTACCGGTCCAAATGGTACCTGTCTGTCGGGCATGGTCCTGCACATCAAAAGCTACGCCCTCCATGGGCTCATCAGTCACCGGGATCATACCAATGTTAATCACATCTCATCATCAATATTATTAAACATATGCATGAAAACCCTAATACATCAGTCAATAGCTCAAAGACATTACAAAAACCTGCAATACAAGATTGGAGAAAAAGACAAGACGTCCTATTGGGCTAGTGTCCAAAAGAAAAGGAAAGTTCCCAGGAATATTTCATCCAAGCCATGTAAGTGAGGTGATGTGGCTAAGGGATGTTCAGACATATGGGTGCACTGAGGGCCAAGGATGCATAATGTTATCTGTGGATGCCTTTGTAGAAGGTGAGTTGTACCTGTCATGGATGCATTTTTTCCAAGCCTGTTCTTTCCTTTATTCTTTTTCTTGCTTTATTCTTTTATTTGATTTTTCTTCTTCTTTTTTATTTTATTCAAGGGATAACCAGAGGACACTGCCTTGGCATGGTGACCAGAGCTGACAATGTTACCCACAAGTACTTTCACAGAGATGAGAAGGCTGGCTCGTGATGAGACCCCCTTTCCCTTGGCCATGCAACCAAAGGTCATTGCCCTGGCGTGGTAACCAGATGGTGGAAATGTCATACTGTAAGGTACCCATGAACCTAATAGGCTGGCTCGTGATGAGACCCCCTATCCTCTTGACTAAGTCTTGTTTGTTATTTTCCGGGTCCCTTTTGTTTCTTACTGAGAGGCTTTTTATTGCCTTCTCGGGGATCCCTAGGCAAAGCATCTCGAGGTTTTATTTCAATGCTTTTATCTTTTACCAGTTGCTTTTACCTTCTGGGCCTTTATCCCCTTCTTCCCACAAGATATGGTGCAATCCTACAAACAGGTCAACCCAATGTCCGAACAAGGGGAATGGGATAAATGAGTGGGAGATAAGATGAATCAGTGGTGCTATGATGGGAGCAGATGATGAATTTTCATAAACCCCCCCAGTGGCAAACCAAGACCCATGGGCACAGGCTTGCTAGGGCACCCAGTCAATTTCCCCAAGCATGGTCATGTAGGCTAATGTAAGATCCAAGCAGTTGTTAGAGATAAAAGGAATCAGATGCATATATTTAAAGGTTTCAATGATCAAAAGTGACACATACCATGATACCTGGACCAATTACCTCATGGAGCAAGAACCTTTTCTGATACAAGACAAAGATGATGGTGATGGATGCTGCTGCTGCTGACAAGACAAAGCTGATGGAAGAGGAAAAGGATGGGCCCTCCAGGGCCATGCTCAGGTCAATCTTGCTCTTGGTACTCCATGTCTAGGACTTGTGGGCCTCGAGACATGATCTCCTAGTTATCCCTAAAAATCGGGGATAACATATGGCTCCAACTCGGGGACATGTGCTCACCGTAGAGCACATGAGAACCTCAACATCTCTGGCATAACCTGCAGACCTTCTCAATCTCGATAGGGGCATCAGTAACAAAAATGGGATGGTAATGCCACCACAACACACATATAAATATATACTAAAATAAAGCAATCAATATGTAAGAATGTGAAAGCAAACTTCTTACCTGTACTTACTTGTTGGTTGGATGTTGGGTGTAGTTAAACAACCAGTGAAGCCAATCTAGCAATGTCCCACAATACCTGCCTTTGTGCTTCATCATAAACCAGAACAATGACAAATCAAGCACAAAAATGACATGGGTTAGGGCATATATCATACCATCAAAAATCATAAATTCTAACTCATGGAGGTGGGTGGGAGGGATAAAATCTTGCCAAGTCCATCTCTGAGGAAAGCATTCAATCCACCTCCAGAAAGGGTCATGAAAATCCCAAGGTTCAGAAAATTGACTCAAAAGGTCTGCACACTGGCTACCTAGGATGTTCTCACACTTTGAATCCTGGGAAGGGATTGATAAGGATGTATTAGACGACTGGAAAATTTTCAAGGGAAAGTTGAAAAACTGATATGATAAACTTAAGCTTGTAATATTCAACCAACCCTTGGATTCTAGGGTTTGCCCCAGAGGAAAATTAAAATCAAAAACATAATTCCCAACCACACCTCTAGAAACATAACAAGGTGAAGTAATCATAGGTGGCTGGGGAAAGTCATCACAAGGATCCTCCTTTAAGCCAAGAAGGTCCTTACTTTTATCAAGGCCTGAGCACAACGGTGGTTGATAATCATCTTCATGGAGAGAATCCAAGTGCTCAAAGGGGTACTCATCAAAACCCTTAAGGTAAGACTGAAAATCATCATGAAAACAAGGTATTAGGTCATCCTTGGGTGTTTGAAGAATACAGGTAAAAATCTAATTTCCTTGATGCCACTGATCAAGAGTAATCTGCTGTGACAATTCTAAAGGCAACACTTGGAAATGACTCTCAATGTCATAGATGGAATCCATGTCATAACCAACTATATCCCACCTACGTCTCCCAACACGTATGAACTCATCAATGTTATCAACTATGTCACTATCTGTGTCATAACATGCGGGTTTTGAAAAATTCAAGGACACATTTATTTCCCCCTTATCTCCCCCATCAGGGCAACTTACTGTTTCTTCTTGTGCAGGAGCTTCGAGGACTTTGGTGTTTTCAGCATGCGTTATTTTTTCATCTTCATGGACTACTTCTTTGTCTTTGATTGTACAGAAAGGAATATTCATTTTGTTCAAGGCTTCCATTTCTTCTTCATTTTTTGAATCATGGAACAAGGTGTCATCGGAATCCTGAAAAGGAAAGCAACTAACCTCATCGTCCTTTTTTCGTGCAGGAGAAACAGGCTCTTGGATTGCTTCATTAGAGGGAGGGGCATAGGTTGATACTTCATCATTTTGCTTGGGTTCCATCTCTTGAGCCATGTCTTCAACAATCCCTTGTTGAATGATGGTTTGTTCCCCTTCTTCCTAGAAATCATCAACAAAGTTTTCATGGGAAAACAAACTTTCCATACTAAAAGTACCTGAGGTGAAGAGTTCTTTTATCCCAGATAAGGAGATGTTTCGTTCAATTCCTATAGCCATGTCATAAGCTTCATCGAGCGTCCTTGGGCCCCTTTTACTGAGGGACAAGCCTAGGTGTGCCAAGATCGCATGGGTATAGAGATAGACAATATACTTGTCTTCAGGATGATGGCTTCTAGGAATTTGACATAGAGTGCCCTCAAACCTACTCTGGAAGTCAAATAGGGTTTCATTTTCAGCTTGTTTTATATGCTCGAATCTTTTTAGCAGTACTGAGATATCTCCCAATCTTATGCCCCATACTTTGAGAAAGACTTCTTCTAGTTGGTTCATGGAGGTGATGCTAGCATCGGAAAGATCGTCATACCATCTTTTAGCATTCCCGTGAAGAGTGGTGGGAAAAATTCTCATCACTACATCTTCGACATCATTATCGACAGGATGGAGTCCAAAATAAGAATAAAAATTATTCACGTGAAAGTCATATCTTTCCCCATCGCTACCAGTGAATTTAGGGAGCCATATTTCTTCTATCGGGAGTATTTTCCATGGGTATCCCAGGATTTTTCTCATGTCTAAAGGCTTGTAGCTCCCGGGATCCCATTGTGAATTCATCGTTGGCTTCGTCATCAATAAAGTCGCCAGATAATTTTCTTGAAACTATCAAAAGATAAGGGAAAACACCCTAGTGGAGTCACCATGTAAGCTTGTAAGATAAGGCATCTAGAGGCAAGGCTTATCGAAAAGTGTCGTCTGAGGAGAATTGACTCAGTGTTCTCTGGAAACGACGCCAAAATGTTATCGCACAGTTTGTAGTTAAGGCCAAACTGGTGTAACAGGAACCTATCCCACCCAATGTCACCACGATGGGTAGGTTCTTTCTCTTTAGGGAGGCTAGGCCCAGGGGAGACGTCCCCAGTGACTTGGGGTTTTGAAAGGGCAAAGAATAAAGGACAAGGACAAATTCCCCTTTCACAAGTCACCACCCAAAAGATAGTCCCGGCTAAACAACCAATAATAAAGTAAATCCCCAATGAAGAACACCTGCCTGGAACAAAGCAACAACAAACTAATATATGAAAGCCATATTTCAAAGGGTTAGTACTTCATAAGACTATTTGATAAATGTATATGAGAAATATAGCAATAAATGTTGACGAAGTCAATGTTTATTAATAGCAATAAAAAGATATGACACTCCACCAATAAATATTGGAACAATATGGCATTCAAGGTAACCAATCAACACTTTATTCAATTAATGCCTAAACCACAATTCAATTGCTCTTAAAACAAGACGTTGTTGCATCAAAGATGAAATAACCAAAGATGACGTCAGCAACTTAGGGTTAGTAGGTTAGGGTTAGGGTAGTTAGGGTTTCAATTCAAAAAAGGTTTGAGAGTGTTTTTAGATCCAATTCTACTTCAACACTGGAGGTCTAAGATCAGTGCCTTGGGGTTAATGGAGTCAATTTAGTAGAGGACGCAAGGGTTGAAGGAGGATGGCTAAGGACTACAGGGAAGAGTTCTGAAGTGTTGCTATGGTAGGGCCTCAAAATCAAATCCATGGGGAAGAGAGGCTCACTCCGGTGTTGCTAAAGCAAGGCCTCGTGCTCTCTCCTCCTTCCTTAGGTTGACTTGGCAAAAACGGCTAGCATGAAAGATAAATCAAGACAAGAGAGTGTAATGAGGTAGAGTGTTGCTACAACAAGGCTCTATCATCAAACCCTAGAAGAAAAACGGCCCAAGGTGTAGATAACCTAGGCTTGGGACATATCCTCCTTCTTGACCTCTGGAAAGTACGGCTAGCAAATAGGGGAAGAAAAGGAGAAGAGTGTAGCAAAGGCTAGGCTCTTTTCCTTCTTCAATGGCTGAAAAGTTTCTCTTTTAGGGGACTTGAGACAAGGACCTACTTGTGT
>ML801082.1:240008-252450 GCA_009831015.1 Picea engelmannii
TCTGTGAGCACAGAAAAGTTCTCTTGGTGTAGAGTAACAATGGGCATTGTTGCCCTGGATTGTTGACTATATAATCCCTTGGACCCCTGGATGCAAAGAAAACAACAAGTGGGAGAATGTTGGGTATGTGTTATATTCTTTGCGTGTGTGTGTGTGTGGGTGCGTCAGATACGATAACTGCGTCTGACGATCCCTTCACCTAGAGTTTTGCCGTTGCGCCGTGCGCTTCCTAGGGGGGTCCCAGGGGGGGGCAGGTATGCCCCCCCCTGGTTACGCGCAGCGTTCGGGGCAATGCCCCGATTTTTTTTTTTGGGGCGGTTTTTGCTATTTTTAGCGGATTTTGCTATTTTTAGCTGATTTGTAAATTAATCCCGGATTAAGGGATTAGGGTTTTGGTATCTACGGAATACCTAAAACAATTGTATATATTGTATGATGAATGGTGACATTCAATATAATGAAAATAAGAAAGGTTTTCCCGGTTGAGGGTTTCCGGTAAAAATCTCTATGTACTCTGTGTATGAGCCATTGATTAATTTCTGTATTGCTTAAGAATCTATATGCATTGCTTTACTTCGCAGGTTTAAAACTTACATGAAGAACAAGCCCAAGAGATTGTAACTTTAGTAATTGTAGTAACTGTAGTGCCAGATCAATCCATAGGCATAAAGAAAGAAGTTAGAGTTCAGAGAGATGATGAGTCTACAGACGAAGAGGAATATTACTCCACATCAAAGTGGGTATTTTTTGAGCCACCCGACTTGGATACTCCCATGTAATATGAATATTGAACAGGGGGAGTCAGTGCAGTAGTTACCATAGATCAAAGAACCATCCTTCAAGAAAATTTGAAGTATTTGCAGAGACAGATTCAAAGCATGCATATAGCAGAAGTACGAAATGATAGATTGATCGGTTGAGAAGTAGTGTTCCCATGCAAGTATCAGTTGGAAGTTACATAGGAAGAATTTTGTGATGGTACTTAGGCAAAGATATATTCAATACAGGTTGTTCCAGACATGCAAAGTTTGGTTTGTAGATAAAGAAGACTAGTGGACACATTTGATATGTGATGACCAGTTACAACCATGAAGCCTTTATGATAGTACAGTAATAGATGGGTCAACATTGTGGAAAATTGAGGAGCATAATTAAGGGCATATGGACAGAGATGGATTCATGAGATGTTTAGTAGGTACAAAAAGCATGGGTCAGAGAAGATGCATAGCAGTGTATTAACAATTGGAATCAGTGGAATCAGTTGGAATTAGTTGGTCACAGAAAGGCAAGCAGTGAAAGGCGCAATAAAACAGGGAAAGATAAACTGTCAGCAAAAGCTATATCATCAGTAGGATATTGTTGAACAGTATGGTGAAGTGAACATGACAAGTAAATGAAGGAATCAAAATTTGAATTATTTTTATATATGTCATAGAATTACAAGAGGAAGCACCAATGGAAAATTAATGGCACTGGAAGTGAGGAAAGGAAACATATACAGGTAGTCTTACTTTCATCTACATATTACAGAAAATTCAAGGGAAGAGAAATCATCAGAGAAAGAGATCCAGACAAGAAGATCAGTAGCATGTAGATAGAGGAATACATATCGACAGGGGGAGTTATATTTTATAAAGGAAATAAAGAAAGAACAAAGCCATGGAAACAAAGAGAAAGAATAGATGCATGAAGACAAGGGGAGCAACCCCAAGGAGAGATACCATTTTCCATTGATGTCAAAGGGGGAGAGTCAGAAACATTGATGAGGAGAAATGGCCAGAGGAGAGGAATGAGTGTTGGAGCATTAGTGTTTCCATCAATGTTGGTGTTTCCATCAATGCCAAAGGGGGAGATGGTTGGAAAGTTAGTTGACATTGATGTCAACCCTTAGAGATTGATGTAAACCCTTGGAGAATTCTAGGGATCTTGGACAGTTGATTGACATTTGTATGATCGAGATTGATTATGAGTTAGTTGGGTGCATTTGATGTAGTCTACATGTATCCCCGGAGGTGTGGGTATGGGACCCGAAGTTGATTAAGGAATATGGACAAGAAGGACAGTGTAATTGCAGGGAAGACTATCACATATGTGTAATTGCAGGGAAGACTGTCATAGATGGATAATACATGTTGTGTTGTTTCCTATGATATGTGGAACACCACGTGGTTCCTCATGATTAGGGAGATATGGCCATGTAAATTTGGAAGCCCCGAAGAGTGGTCAAGAAGCCCCTAGTCGGTTAAAAGTCTTAGTCAAAGAGTAAAGTGGTTGCAACAAGAAATCCCTAAAGTAATGAGAGAGGTTACTATGAAAAAAGTATATAAACACCTCAAGGAGTCTCTCATAAGGACACATACACTTACATTGAATATCTATCTTGTGAATGTTATGATTTTTCTTTTTATTGACAAATCTGAGGTTAAATCTGACGTCAAATCTGAAGTTACGAAGGAAGGTTGAAGGTGAAAGTATCAAAGTTGCAGAAACTATGAGTAACCCTATTTTACGAGGCATCCACGAGTTCTAGGTCAGAAGGGTGTGGATGTATGTGGGTTGCAATGGAGAAAAGAGCGGATATCCACGGGTAGTAGTAAAGGAAGTTGTGGATCAGTGAAAAGATTGTGAAAGGGTGAGAAGAGATGTTGGTACCTAGTTGCTAAGGACTATGGAAGAAGTTATAGGTCGGCTACAAGATCAGAGGTAATTTTTAAGGGTTATGGTTATGGTGTTATGGTACACGCATGGTGATGATAGTATGTGATATGATACATCCTGGTGATATTATGGTACATTAATTAGAAGCATTATTGGCTATCTTTGTGTATGGTTTGGTTACATGTTATGGTGCATACTTGAGGCATTGTATATTGTGTTATGAGGTTGCATCTTGGTGATATTGAGGAGCATGCTAGAGGAACGTGTTTGTGGGATTTGGTATATGACTTGAGGCACATCATTGGATGCATGGTACACGTTGGTTGAGGTTTACTTGTTGAATACATTATTGGTGCATTTCTTGGTTTATTGGTCTACTATGTATGGCATGATATGGTATATGATTGGTACATGGCATGGTGTTGACGTACATGGTGTATGTACATGGTTGGTGTGCATGGTTGACACATGGTATGGTACACGTGTTGATGACACAGGTTGATGCATGATACAAGTTGGTACTTAGTTGAGACACATATCTTGTGATGGTATGTTGGTGATATTGATACATGCTTGGTAGAGGAATGTGTCAGTGATGTTGAACATATAGTTGAGAGGTGTCCTTGGTGTATGATCCATGTGAGAGGATCTGGTTGAGTATCGGTGACAATGACAGGTTGGACAGGTTGGATACAGTGACAGGTTAACAGTGACACGTTGATTATTGGTTGGTTGATATATGAGTGGCAATGATTGTGGTAGTGACAGTTTGGTCTACACTTATATTTCAGGGTGTTTGGATGGGGAAAGGAAATGGGGTTGTAGCCTCCTTCTAGTTGGAGTTGGAGAATCAGGGATTTGTATCTTCCTTCAGGTTGGAGCCCGAAAATCGAGGGGTTGTAGCCTACTTCTGGTTGAAGCCAGAGAATTCAGGGAATTGTAGCTTCCTTTAGGTTGGAGCCTGAGAATAGGGGGTTGGAGCCTCCTTCCAGTTGCAGCGGGAGAATTTGGAAATTGGTGCTTCCTATGAATGAATTCTTGATATATATATATATATATATATAAGAAATCATTATGTGGTTTTCTCCCATTTGGTTTTCCACGTAAATACAGGTGTATTGTGTATTTGATGTGGTGTTGTTGATGTGATGTTGCTTATGATTATATGATCATGATATATTGAATGAAAACATAGATGATACATTGATGATAAACTATTGAACATTGTTGTTAAAGTGAGTATTGTGGTTAAAAGTGGTATAAAGTGTTCATATTGATTCACCGCCCCCCCCTCTCTCAGTATTCCAACAATTGGTATTAGAGCATGTTCCTTCAAGGAAATAATTTAACCATAGGAATGTAGATCATGGAGTGCAGTATGAATGGAGTACCAGTGTTCAATGGTCAGAATGGTCTGGACTATGAGATATGGAGCAGAAGAACAAAAACATTTTTCCAGGAAAAGGGATATGATATTTGGTATTCAATTGTTACAGGATATAATGGTTCAAAGAAACCAAGGACTGTAGCCAGGAAGGAATTGAAGAAGAACAACAAAATAACAGTGGATTTCATCATGGAAGGATTACCTAATTCAGTAAAAGACAAAGTGGGAAAATGTTCATCAGCTGAAGAGCTCTAGGATAAGCTACTTAATCTCTATTTTTCCCCCATTATAGAGCCAGAGATTTCTAAAGAAGATATAGGTACAGGACACAAAGAAAGATGTTCATCATGTCAAACAGAGTGAGAAGAAGAAGATCGTGAAGTGGATATTGAGGCAGAATTTAACTACGCCTTCACTCAATTAAGCAAAGCAAAGAAGGAAAACCAGTTTTTCAAGGAGGAATCAATTAAGCTAAAGGGAAGTCCTCAAATATCGGAAGAAGTACATTAGATTATTATGTGTTTATAGAATCAGTTGAAAGAAGCTAAAGAAATTGAAAAAACGCTCAAGAGTTAGAAGCAGTACATGGAAGCCAAAATAGTATCACAAAAGGAAGAAGTGGAAAAGAGAGAGAATATTTTGACAAATCATATTAAGGAAAGAACTGACGAATTTAATCATCTTGAAGCAGAATTTGGTCAAGAAGAGAGAAGACTTGAAAAAAAAATCATATCCTCGAAGATACAACTTGAAGAAGCAAAGAGAACGAAAAAAGACATGAAAAATCAGATGATGAAGAACAAAGAAGAGGTTGAGAAGTTGAAAAAGAAGTTGTCACATTGAGAGACAAGATCGTCAATCTCAGCAAGAATGTTGAAAATACAGAAACATCCACATCAACAACAGAGAATGTTGAAGAGAAACACTCCAGGTTGTCAGAAAAGAAAAATGAAGAAAAGAGTAAGAGTTATGCAGAAGTACTCAAAAGAAGGAATCACGGTCATCCAGAATCAAAGAAAAATGATAGAGATACATCTTCAATAAGACCCTCCACATTCAATCCACAAAGAAATTTCAATTGTGATCATGATCAACCAAGGTAGGAATTCAGAAAGACTACACCACAAAGAAGATCGTTCACTCCTAGGAATGTAAATTTATTTTATGGTCATTGTTTTTATCGTACTAACTTTGGACATAAAGTTGCACATTGTAGGGATCATGAAAGAAATGTTCAAGGAAGAAATACTTATGTGGCCCCACACAATATTGAATGTTACAAATGCCATAATTGTGGTCACATAGCTCGTGATTTTAGAAGCATGATGGATACTTCTATGAAAAAGAACACTGACATCGTATATAAGAAAGTTTGGAAAATAAAACAAGAACAGGTAAAGAAAGATCATATGAATGAAGGACACCCATAAGTCATACTCTCAAGAATGGAAATAGTACGAGATGAAGATAAATCTATGGAGAAAAAGGGAGATGTAAGATACATGAATATTTCGAGAAGAAATGAAAAACAAGAAGAATAGATGAATAAAGAACATGTCCCAGATATTGCAGGATTTACAATAGTGCGAGAAAGAAAAGAAGAGCAGGTGAATAAATATTGGGCCCAAGAGATTGTACTTTTAGAAATTGTAGTGCAAGATCAATCCACGGGAAGAAATAAAGAAGTCAGAGTTCAGAGAGATGATGAGTCTGCAGACGAAGAGAAAGATTACTCCGCATCAGAATGGGTATTTTTCTAAGCCACTCGGCTTGGAGACTCCCAGGTAATATGAATATTGAACAGGGGGAGTCAGTGCAGTAGCTACTATAGATAAGAGAACCATCCTTTGAGAAAATTTGAAGTATTTGCAAAGAGAGATTCAAAGCAGTCGGATAGAAAAAGGTACAGAATGGTAGATTGATTGATCGATTGAGAAGTAGTGTTCCCACTCAAGTATCAGTTGGAAGTTACATAGGAAGAAGTTTTTTATTGTACTCAGGAAGAGATATATTCAGTACAGGTTTTTCCAGATATGTAGAGTTTGGTTTGCAAATAAATAATACAAGTGGACACATTTGATATGTGATGATCAGTTACAACCATAAAGTCTTTATGATAGTACAGTAACAGATGGGTCAGCATTGTGGACAGTTGAGGAGCATAATTAAGGACATATGGACAGAGATGGATTCATGAGATGTTTAGCAGGTATAGAAAGCATGGGTCAGAGAAGATGCATAGCAATGTATTAATAATTGGAATCGGTGGAATCAGTTGGTCACATAAATTTAAGCAGTGAAAGGCACAACAAAAAAGGAAAAGAGAAACCCTTGGTAGAAGCTATCAGTAGGATATTGTTGAACAATATGGTAAAGTGACATGAAAAGTAAATGAAGAAATCAAATTTTGAATGTTTTTTATATATGTCATAGAATTACAAGAGGAAGCACCAATGGACAATTAGCGACACTAGAAGTGAGGATAGGAAACATATACAGGTAGCCTTACTTTGATCTACATCTTGCAGAAAATTCAAGGGAAGAGAAATAATGAGAGAAAGAAATCCAGAAAGGAAGATCAATAGCATGCAGATAGAGGGAGATGTATTGACAAGGGGAGTTATCTTTTATCAAAGAAGGAAAGAAAGAACAATGGTATGGAAATGAAGAGAAAGAATAGATGCATGAAGACAGGGGGAGAAGACCCAAGGAGAGATACCTTTTGCCATTGATTTCAAAGGGGGAGAGTGAGAAACATTGATGAGGAGTAATGGTCACAGGGAGAGCATGAGTGTTGCCATCAATGCCAAAGGGGGAGATTGTTGGACAGTGGATTTTGAAAATTGGTTGTCATTGATGTCAACCCTTGGATAATTCTAGGGATGTTGGACAATTGATTGACATTTGTATGATCAAGATTTATTATGAGTTAGTTGGGTGCATTTGATGTAGTCTACATGTATCCCCGGAGGTGTGGGTATGGGACCCGAATTTGATTAAGGAATATGGACAAGAAGGGCAGTGTAATTACAGGGAATACTATCATAAATGGATAGTACAGGTCATGTCATTTCCGGTGAGATGTGGAACTCCATGTGGTTCCTCGCGGTTAGGGAGATATGGCCATGTAAAGTAAGGAGAGAGGCTACTCTGAAAAAGTATATAAACATCTCAAGGAGTTTTTCATAAGGACACATACACTTACATTGAATATCTATCTTGTGAATGTTATGGTTTATCTTTCTATTGGAAAATTTAAGGTTAAATCTGACATCAAGTCTGAAGTTACGAAGGAAGGTTGAAGGTGAAAGTCCCATAGTTGAAAAAACTGTGAGTAACCCTAGTTTCTATGGCATCTATGAGTTGTAGGTCAGAAGGGCACGGATGTACGTGGACTGCAGTGGAGAAAAGCGCGGATATCCGTGGGTAGTAGTAAAGGAAGTCAGGATCTGTGAAAAGTTTGTGAAAGGGTGAGAATATATGTTGGTATCTGGTTGTTAAGGATTGTGGAAGAAGTTACAGGTCAGTTTACAGTATAAGAGTTCATCTATAGGATCAGAGGTAAGTTTTAAGGGTTATGGTGTTATGGTACATTGTTGATGCATTTCTTGGTTTATTGGTATATGGTGTATGAAATGATATGATATATGATTGGTACATGGTATGGTATTGATGTACATGGTTGATGTGCATGGTTGGAACATGGTATGGTACAAGGGTTGATGACATAGGTTGACGTATGATACAGGTTGGTACTTGGTTAAGACACATATCTTGTGATGGTATGTTGGTGATCTTCATACATGCTTGGTAGAGGCATGTGTTGGTGATGTTGGACATCTTGTTGAGAGGTGTCCTTGGTGTATGATCCATGTGAGAGGATCATGTTGAGTATCGGTGACAGTGACAGGTGGGACAAGTTGATGTGACAGGTTGGATACAGTGAGAGGTTCATTGATATACGAGTGGCAGTGATTGTGGCAGTGACAATTTGGTCTACACTTATATTTCAGGGCGGTTGTATGGGGCAAGGAAAGGGGGTTGTATCCTCCTTCCAGTTGGAGCTAGAGAATCAAGAAGTTGTAGCTTCCTTTAGTTTGGAGCCTAAGAATCAGGGGGTTGTAGCCTCCTTTTGGTTGAAGCCATAGAATTCAGGGAGGTGTAGGTTCCTTTAGGTTGGAGCCTGCTTCCAGTTGCAGATGGAGAATTTGGAAGTTGGTGCTTCCTATGAATGAATTCTTAATATATATAAGAAATCATTATGTGGTTTTCTTTCATTTGGTTTTCCATGTAAATACTGGTGTATTGTGTATTTGATGTGATGTTGTTGATGTGAAGTTGCTTATGATTATATTCTCATGATATATTGAATGCAAACATAGATGATACATTGAATGATCTCATTCCCTTTCATCTTTCTTTTCGCCCGCCATGGACGGTTTCTTGGGTGTGCAAGAGCAGTATTCCTCAAGAGAAACAAGATCGAGACCCAACTCTCTATATCCTGACTATGTCGGGGACATGCATTAAAAAAACGATAAGGAACAGACCGCTATGATACCATTGATCTGGATTTATGAGTGGAATGAAATGAAACCACATATTTATAATATTAACACAAAGACACAATGAACAATAACATAGATACAAAAAAACTTGGTTTCTATTAAATAAGAAATATGCTGAGAATTGTAAAATGCAGACTGAAAACAAGCTTTCTAGAATGGTGGCAGCTTATCTCTGAGAAGAGATATGATGGCTACGCTCATTCAAAAGAAGATGAGTACAATGAGCCTTTGAAGGCCCATTTATAATAAACATGAATTCCAAAACCCTAGACATCCAAAAACATAACCCTAGGATATGAAGTGCCAAAATTCATGTGAGCCCCGTTGGGGTAAGTTAGTACATCAACTTCCTGGGGTCGTAACTTTTGCATACGATCTTCGTTTAGGGCGCACAATAGCTCATTGGAAACATATTGATGAGGAGCTTCATTTAGGGGGCTCAAGAAAATCCTTTGGTTTTCCATAAGGTGTCTGATCACGAAAAAACTTCTTTTATGCCCTCAAAATAGCCCCAAAAGTTCAGGAACCGAAAAACTGCTAAAAATAGTAAGTTGCCAAAAAACTATTTTGAGCTTGTTAGCGATCAATTTAACATTAAAGTTTTTTAACTGTCTTTAGCATTTTAGTGTTAAAAGTTTCAAATCTTTCTACTTATTGGCCTTAGTTCATAACTTCTGAAATCTTCATTGAGCATTGATGAAGTTTTATTCACCGACTTTTGTTTTGAAACCCTATCATCTACCTGTAACCTGCCAAACTAAATTAAACCTTTTGGTTAGTTTTCCTTTGGTTGGTTTCTTTTGGATCATTACTCTATGGTTTCTCATAAAAACGTTTTCTATAAAAAAATACAAAAGGGGTGTCTGCACGTGTTCTATCATAAGTCTAGTCTATCTACCAAGCCATATCACACCAACCTACGTGCCTAATTCTTATACCAAGTTGTCAAGCTAAGCTACGAGTAAAGTAACTACTAAAGTCAAAATCCAGTCCACATGTCAAATTGACATACAAAGCCAAGCTTATTGATCAAATCGCTCAACATGCCAAGTCGACGAGTCAAGCCATGAGTTATGCCATATTTCAAGACATCAAATCCAATCGCCAAGCTCTATAGTCCATTAATTTCATCAACATGACAAACTGAGCCTAGCCTTCGGTTTTTTTTTGGATTTTTGCAAAATTTTGGTTGAGCCCACAAGCCATTTGTCATATCGAGCCAATTCTTAAGCCAAATCGACACATTATGCAGAGCCATGAGTTAAGCTATATGCTCAGGCCACTAGCTAAGTCTGAGTCATCACATAAATCAAGTCATAGGATAAGTTACGAATTAAGCCATATGTAACCAAAGCCCAGTGTTTAATGTCGAGCTCCATAAGAATAAAATGCAGAGACACATGCCAGGTCGACAAGCTAGGTGCAAGCGTTGAGTCCATTTATTCAATTGCAGAGTATCTATGTTTGCATGCTATCTGGATATCGTGTCCTCTGCATATGCAGGAAATGTTAATTGTTGGCTCTAAAAAATGAAAGGTCATCCACTTATACGTTTCTGAAACAGTGAATCAATGAAAACATGTCAAGTTTTATTTGTGTTTTGCTTTGGAGAAAACCATTCAATGGATACATATGATGACAACCACTTTCGAAGGTGTTTACAGAAGTTGTGTGCATTGATGAAAGGAGAGTGGGTTAAAGGGTTATTACCACAGAGCAGTGTTCATGAAGTGTAGAGTGCAAAATCCTTTAAATTTCATATCACTGCAGTGCTATTCAATGATGGCTCACTATTGCTCCTTGAGCTCCAACTACACACTGTGTACAGAGCTATAGATCAGGGATCAATTCATTCAGCAACTAGTGCATCAACAGGTAAATGGATTTCCATCACAACAAGTTGAGAATACAGTCTTTGATCAGCAGCTCACACAAGCTTTTGTGATTTTGTAATAGTAACACTATCAACAATGGATAGAATCACTTTAACAGGAACCTTGCATCTTTGAAGTACCTCACATTTCAGGGTATGAATGCATTCAGTCATAAAACACTTTGACTGTGAATGGAGTCTATAGGAAACAAATATCAATGAGGAAGGATTTATGCCTTGAGCAGTAAAAGGCTGGGAGAAAATGCATTTTTGCAAAACAGAGCTTTCGATGGCTTAGACAAACTTTCACAGTTGTCCTTAGCCACCGAAAGCTATGCTTTTGGTGGCTTAATCATTCTAAATTTTGATCCCAAGCCACCGAAAGCACAGACACAAGCAGAATGTCAATATTTTTGCTCAGACCAAATGTTTTTGCTACTAAATCATCTCAGCAAGGTTCTAAATGAATTATAAAATTAAAAGGGATAGAGATCACTCTCTCTTTTAAGTTTTGAAGCCGATACAAAGGAGATAAGGGTTGAAAATATTTTTCTATTTTTAGTTAAATATATGCCCATGTGTCATAACAGAATCTGGAGCAGCCTTGTCATCATTCAGAAGACTTATGAAGGTATCAAAGACTTCAGATTTAGATAATGATTTGATTCTTTTTATATAAGATCTATTCCTATTGTTTTGTAACTAGTTTGATATTACTATTTTTATTATAATTCGATCCTCTTCTATAGGATCTGAGTTCTTGATGTAAATACTATAAAGTCTATTGTTTTGAAGGACGCCAGGGGGGGTTCAAGTCTGGAGAGACTGAGGCTACACCATATTGTAATAGACTTTTCATATGATATTATACAGATCACAAGTTCCTCTCATATATTAATGTCAGATTTCCATTTCCTATTTTTTGTACTTTCATTGATTACTTTCTCCATCCAAGTTTGTCTAATTGCAGGTGACTGTCATCTCATCCTGTCAATTCATAAACATTGATGGATTTGTAATCACTACTATATGTATTCAACCCATCACCCATCTGATCTGGTTGATAAATTTAGAATTCTTCACCCACCAAGTTAAGTGATTTACCTGATCATTGATTCTTGAGAGCATTGTCTCATATGTTGTATACAATTGACTATCTTGACACAAATCCAGTAGGTCAGTATTTCCCATTTGATCCAAACACAAAGCACAAAATCATTCACATTTTAAGTTACCAGGCTTCTTTGACCTACAGCCTAGAAGGACTCCTGGAGAGATAACAAATTGGCGTTGTTGTCGGGGAAAGGAGATTGAAGCTCAAATTCCTTGGGACACGACATAGATCCAGTTTTGATGATAGATAAAGCCTAGACATTTTATTGGTTGTAATCATCTATCTGTCGACTCCATGAAGGACTAATTTAGTGAAAACTCCATTGCTCTGAAATCTGTTGGTGACTCCACTGGTATGAAATGAACCAGATCTTAGCGAAGAGGTATGCATTTCACGATTTCTCAAGTATTTATGGTTACCCTCATCCAGTACCTAGTAGAGATGAATGGGAAAGTAGCCTTCCCAGATTTCGAGGAGAAGATTGGGAAGTGCCAGCTGAACACTTGCTGGATTTTCATGACTTTATTCATCGGCTTTAAATTGTACATGAAGATGTTCAAATTAAGCTTTTCAGTTTTTCATTAGAGGGAATTGCTCATGATTGGTACCGGTCTCTTCCTATTGCCAGTATCATCTCTTTGGCATATTTTCATGCTTCTTTCCATGTGTTTTGTAAAGACCAATTTCCAATTGACCTTTTATATCCCGAATGTTGTCATGATTTCCATTTATTTAACAAAGATCCAAATATTCATGAAGACTTTGTTGCAGCAGAAGGTATTTCTCATTGTGATCGAGGGATTGTTGATCCACATTATGACAACCATGGTGACAATACTGAA
>ML801082.1:257375-273564 GCA_009831015.1 Picea engelmannii
AGATTGATTGATCGATTGAGAAGTAGTGTTCCCACTCAAGTATCAGTTGGAAGTTACATAGGAAGAAGTTTTTTATTGTACTCAGGAAGAGATATATTCAGTACAGGTTTTTCCAGATATGTAGAGTTTGGTTTGCAAATAAATAATACAAGTGGACACATTTGATATGTGATGATCAGTTACAACCATAAAGTCTTTATGATAGTACAGTAACAGATGGGTCAGCATTGTGGACAGTTGAGGAGCATAATTAAGGACATATGGACAGAGATGGATTCATGAGATGTTTAGCAGGTATAGAAAGCATGGGTCAGAGAAGATGCATAGCAATGTATTAATAATTGGAATCGGTGGAATCAGTTGGTCACATAAATTTAAGCAGTGAAAGGCACAACAAAAAAGGAAAAGAGAAACCCTTGGTAGAAGCTATCAGTAGGATATTGTTGAACAATATGGTAAAGTGACATGAAAAGTAAATGAAGAAATCAAATTTTGAATGTTTTTTATATATGTCATAGAATTACAAGAGGAAGCACCAATGGACAATTAGCGACACTAGAAGTGAGGATAGGAAACATATACAGGTAGCCTTACTTTGATCTACATCTTGCAGAAAATTCAAGGGAAGAGAAATAATGAGAGAAAGAAATCCAGAAAGGAAGATCAATAGCATGCAGATAGAGGGAGATGTATTGACAAGGGGAGTTATCTTTTATCAAAGAAGGAAAGAAAGAACAATGGTATGGAAATGAAGAGAAAGAATAGATGCATGAAGACAGGGGGAGAAGACCCAAGGAGAGATACCTTTTGCCATTGATTTCAAAGGGGGAGAGTGAGAAACATTGATGAGGAGTAATGGTCACAGGGAGAGCATGAGTGTTGCCATCAATGCCAAAGGGGGAGATTGTTGGACAGTGGATTTTGAAAATTGGTTGTCATTGATGTCAACCCTTGGATAATTCTAGGGATGTTGGACAATTGATTGACATTTGTATGATCAAGATTTATTATGAGTTAGTTGGGTGCATTTGATGTAGTCTACATGTATCCCCGGAGGTGTGGGTATGGGACCCGAATTTGATTAAGGAATATGGACAAGAAGGGCAGTGTAATTACAGGGAATACTATCATAAATGGATAGTACAGGTCATGTCATTTCCGGTGAGATGTGGAACTCCATGTGGTTCCTCGCGGTTAGGGAGATATGGCCATGTAAAGTAAGGAGAGAGGCTACTCTGAAAAAGTATATAAACATCTCAAGGAGTTTTTCATAAGGACACATACACTTACATTGAATATCTATCTTGTGAATGTTATGGTTTATCTTTCTATTGGAAAATTTAAGGTTAAATCTGACATCAAGTCTGAAGTTACGAAGGAAGGTTGAAGGTGAAAGTCCCATAGTTGAAAAAACTGTGAGTAACCCTAGTTTCTATGGCATCTATGAGTTGTAGGTCAGAAGGGCACGGATGTACGTGGACTGCAGTGGAGAAAAGCGCGGATATCCGTGGGTAGTAGTAAAGGAAGTCAGGATCTGTGAAAAGTTTGTGAAAGGGTGAGAATATATGTTGGTATCTGGTTGTTAAGGATTGTGGAAGAAGTTACAGGTCAGTTTACAGTATAAGAGTTCATCTATAGGATCAGAGGTAAGTTTTAAGGGTTATGGTGTTATGGTACATTGTTGATGCATTTCTTGGTTTATTGGTATATGGTGTATGAAATGATATGATATATGATTGGTACATGGTATGGTATTGATGTACATGGTTGATGTGCATGGTTGGAACATGGTATGGTACAAGGGTTGATGACATAGGTTGACGTATGATACAGGTTGGTACTTGGTTAAGACACATATCTTGTGATGGTATGTTGGTGATCTTCATACATGCTTGGTAGAGGCATGTGTTGGTGATGTTGGACATCTTGTTGAGAGGTGTCCTTGGTGTATGATCCATGTGAGAGGATCATGTTGAGTATCGGTGACAGTGACAGGTGGGACAAGTTGATGTGACAGGTTGGATACAGTGAGAGGTTCATTGATATACGAGTGGCAGTGATTGTGGCAGTGACAATTTGGTCTACACTTATATTTCAGGGCGGTTGTATGGGGCAAGGAAAGGGGGTTGTATCCTCCTTCCAGTTGGAGCTAGAGAATCAAGAAGTTGTAGCTTCCTTTAGTTTGGAGCCTAAGAATCAGGGGGTTGTAGCCTCCTTTTGGTTGAAGCCATAGAATTCAGGGAGGTGTAGGTTCCTTTAGGTTGGAGCCTGCTTCCAGTTGCAGATGGAGAATTTGGAAGTTGGTGCTTCCTATGAATGAATTCTTAATATATATAAGAAATCATTATGTGGTTTTCTTTCATTTGGTTTTCCATGTAAATACTGGTGTATTGTGTATTTGATGTGATGTTGTTGATGTGAAGTTGCTTATGATTATATTCTCATGATATATTGAATGCAAACATAGATGATACATTGAATGATCTCATTCCCTTTCATCTTTCTTTTCGCCCGCCATGGACGGTTTCTTGGGTGTGCAAGAGCAGTATTCCTCAAGAGAAACAAGATCGAGACCCAACTCTCTATATCCTGACTATGTCGGGGACATGCATTAAAAAAACGATAAGGAACAGACCGCTATGATACCATTGATCTGGATTTATGAGTGGAATGAAATGAAACCACATATTTATAATATTAACACAAAGACACAATGAACAATAACATAGATACAAAAAAACTTGGTTTCTATTAAATAAGAAATATGCTGAGAATTGTAAAATGCAGACTGAAAACAAGCTTTCTAGAATGGTGGCAGCTTATCTCTGAGAAGAGATATGATGGCTACGCTCATTCAAAAGAAGATGAGTACAATGAGCCTTTGAAGGCCCATTTATAATAAACATGAATTCCAAAACCCTAGACATCCAAAAACATAACCCTAGGATATGAAGTGCCAAAATTCATGTGAGCCCCGTTGGGGTAAGTTAGTACATCAACTTCCTGGGGTCGTAACTTTTGCATACGATCTTCGTTTAGGGCGCACAATAGCTCATTGGAAACATATTGATGAGGAGCTTCATTTAGGGGGCTCAAGAAAATCCTTTGGTTTTCCATAAGGTGTCTGATCACGAAAAAACTTCTTTTATGCCCTCAAAATAGCCCCAAAAGTTCAGGAACCGAAAAACTGCTAAAAATAGTAAGTTGCCAAAAAACTATTTTGAGCTTGTTAGCGATCAATTTAACATTAAAGTTTTTTAACTGTCTTTAGCATTTTAGTGTTAAAAGTTTCAAATCTTTCTACTTATTGGCCTTAGTTCATAACTTCTGAAATCTTCATTGAGCATTGATGAAGTTTTATTCACCGACTTTTGTTTTGAAACCCTATCATCTACCTGTAACCTGCCAAACTAAATTAAACCTTTTGGTTAGTTTTCCTTTGGTTGGTTTCTTTTGGATCATTACTCTATGGTTTCTCATAAAAACGTTTTCTATAAAAAAATACAAAAGGGGTGTCTGCACGTGTTCTATCATAAGTCTAGTCTATCTACCAAGCCATATCACACCAACCTACGTGCCTAATTCTTATACCAAGTTGTCAAGCTAAGCTACGAGTAAAGTAACTACTAAAGTCAAAATCCAGTCCACATGTCAAATTGACATACAAAGCCAAGCTTATTGATCAAATCGCTCAACATGCCAAGTCGACGAGTCAAGCCATGAGTTATGCCATATTTCAAGACATCAAATCCAATCGCCAAGCTCTATAGTCCATTAATTTCATCAACATGACAAACTGAGCCTAGCCTTCGGTTTTTTTTTGGATTTTTGCAAAATTTTGGTTGAGCCCACAAGCCATTTGTCATATCGAGCCAATTCTTAAGCCAAATCGACACATTATGCAGAGCCATGAGTTAAGCTATATGCTCAGGCCACTAGCTAAGTCTGAGTCATCACATAAATCAAGTCATAGGATAAGTTACGAATTAAGCCATATGTAACCAAAGCCCAGTGTTTAATGTCGAGCTCCATAAGAATAAAATGCAGAGACACATGCCAGGTCGACAAGCTAGGTGCAAGCGTTGAGTCCATTTATTCAATTGCAGAGTATCTATGTTTGCATGCTATCTGGATATCGTGTCCTCTGCATATGCAGGAAATGTTAATTGTTGGCTCTAAAAAATGAAAGGTCATCCACTTATACGTTTCTGAAACAGTGAATCAATGAAAACATGTCAAGTTTTATTTGTGTTTTGCTTTGGAGAAAACCATTCAATGGATACATATGATGACAACCACTTTCGAAGGTGTTTACAGAAGTTGTGTGCATTGATGAAAGGAGAGTGGGTTAAAGGGTTATTACCACAGAGCAGTGTTCATGAAGTGTAGAGTGCAAAATCCTTTAAATTTCATATCACTGCAGTGCTATTCAATGATGGCTCACTATTGCTCCTTGAGCTCCAACTACACACTGTGTACAGAGCTATAGATCAGGGATCAATTCATTCAGCAACTAGTGCATCAACAGGTAAATGGATTTCCATCACAACAAGTTGAGAATACAGTCTTTGATCAGCAGCTCACACAAGCTTTTGTGATTTTGTAATAGTAACACTATCAACAATGGATAGAATCACTTTAACAGGAACCTTGCATCTTTGAAGTACCTCACATTTCAGGGTATGAATGCATTCAGTCATAAAACACTTTGACTGTGAATGGAGTCTATAGGAAACAAATATCAATGAGGAAGGATTTATGCCTTGAGCAGTAAAAGGCTGGGAGAAAATGCATTTTTGCAAAACAGAGCTTTCGATGGCTTAGACAAACTTTCACAGTTGTCCTTAGCCACCGAAAGCTATGCTTTTGGTGGCTTAATCATTCTAAATTTTGATCCCAAGCCACCGAAAGCACAGACACAAGCAGAATGTCAATATTTTTGCTCAGACCAAATGTTTTTGCTACTAAATCATCTCAGCAAGGTTCTAAATGAATTATAAAATTAAAAGGGATAGAGATCACTCTCTCTTTTAAGTTTTGAAGCCGATACAAAGGAGATAAGGGTTGAAAATATTTTTCTATTTTTAGTTAAATATATGCCCATGTGTCATAACAGAATCTGGAGCAGCCTTGTCATCATTCAGAAGACTTATGAAGGTATCAAAGACTTCAGATTTAGATAATGATTTGATTCTTTTTATATAAGATCTATTCCTATTGTTTTGTAACTAGTTTGATATTACTATTTTTATTATAATTCGATCCTCTTCTATAGGATCTGAGTTCTTGATGTAAATACTATAAAGTCTATTGTTTTGAAGGACGCCAGGGGGGGTTCAAGTCTGGAGAGACTGAGGCTACACCATATTGTAATAGACTTTTCATATGATATTATACAGATCACAAGTTCCTCTCATATATTAATGTCAGATTTCCATTTCCTATTTTTTGTACTTTCATTGATTACTTTCTCCATCCAAGTTTGTCTAATTGCAGGTGACTGTCATCTCATCCTGTCAATTCATAAACATTGATGGATTTGTAATCACTACTATATGTATTCAACCCATCACCCATCTGATCTGGTTGATAAATTTAGAATTCTTCACCCACCAAGTTAAGTGATTTACCTGATCATTGATTCTTGAGAGCATTGTCTCATATGTTGTATACAATTGACTATCTTGACACAAATCCAGTAGGTCAGTATTTCCCATTTGATCCAAACACAAAGCACAAAATCATTCACATTTTAAGTTACCAGGCTTCTTTGACCTACAGCCTAGAAGGACTCCTGGAGAGATAACAAATTGGCGTTGTTGTCGGGGAAAGGAGATTGAAGCTCAAATTCCTTGGGACACGACATAGATCCAGTTTTGATGATAGATAAAGCCTAGACATTTTATTGGTTGTAATCATCTATCTGTCGACTCCATGAAGGACTAATTTAGTGAAAACTCCATTGCTCTGAAATCTGTTGGTGACTCCACTGGTATGAAATGAACCAGATCTTAGCGAAGAGGTATGCATTTCACGATTTCTCAAGTATTTATGGTTACCCTCATCCAGTACCTAGTAGAGATGAATGGGAAAGTAGCCTTCCCAGATTTCGAGGAGAAGATTGGGAAGTGCCAGCTGAACACTTGCTGGATTTTCATGACTTTATTCATCGGCTTTAAATTGTACATGAAGATGTTCAAATTAAGCTTTTCAGTTTTTCATTAGAGGGAATTGCTCATGATTGGTACCGGTCTCTTCCTATTGCCAGTATCATCTCTTTGGCATATTTTCATGCTTCTTTCCATGTGTTTTGTAAAGACCAATTTCCAATTGACCTTTTATATCCCGAATGTTGTCATGATTTCCATTTATTTAACAAAGATCCAAATATTCATGAAGACTTTGTTGCAGCAGAAGGTATTTCTCATTGTGATCGAGGGATTGTTGATCCACATTATGACAACCATGGTGACAATACTGAATCTACAGTAAATGTTGAGGGCAGCCCACATTTTCCAAAATTGCAGATCAAGGGAATTTGCAGTAACCATAAGGAACAAGGTGATATTTTTCCAGATCTGTTTCAATATTTTATTGTTGATCCTGCTATTCAAGAAGCTTTATCTCTGTCATTAGGAGCTTACCTTGATACTCCCATATTTGATCAACACAGTGATGAGGAAGGAGATGTTAAGGTTTGTGACGACTTATTGTTTACTCAAATTTCATCTAGTTCTTCTTTTTAGCAGAGAGATGATAAAAAATGTGTGCATGCTGTGATTGATGCTTGTTACGAATCTACTACTCAAAAGTCCAATGAAGATCTTTTTAGTTTTAATATGTCCTGCAAAGATATTATTGTTGGAGAGGAAATTGTTAGTTGTGATGAGCCACCATATCATCATGATGGATTCAGATTACAAAGATATGGTGAAGGGGAGCAGAGAGGTTTAGATCAGCTGTTGAGCTTTCATTTTTCTCCGACAAAGGTTGAGCAGTCCACATTCAACATTAGATCAGTGAAAGCAATCAACAGCTGCAACATAGTCAATTGGATCAGCAGCATGAAGAGGTATTTCTTTGGGTCTTTCATGACCCTTTTGCTGATTTTCTGGAATCCATGAGCAACATAAATATCAAAACATTTTTTTCAAACGAAGAACAGTCTTATCATCTTTTCAAATTATATTTCTGCATGATATGGCTTCCATTATTTTTCGGGTCAAGATCAAGAACAGGTTCAGTAAATCAGTTTCTGACATGGCTTCATTGGAATAATGAGTTTACTTGATTAAGCATCAGTACAGTAGTTATAGTAGGAATAGATAAGAGAATAAGCTCTTCATATGAGCAGCTAGATTGTTTTTCAGTTGTTTTCATGAATAAGCAGAGTAGGCTACAGGGAGGCTATAGACAGGTTACAGGTTTGTAGAGGATCAGTTCCAAAGGCCAAATGACTCCATACCCCAATTGTAAAGGCGACTGGAACTACTAGGTTCTTGGAAACCTCGCAGGGAGGTCTCCATCCCAGTTGGAGCTAGATGTTAGCGATCAATTTAACATCAAAGTTTTTTAACTGTCTTTAGCATTTTTGTGTTAAAATTTTCAAATCTTTCTACTTATTGGCCTTAGTTCATAACTTCTGAAATATTCATTGAGTCTTGATCTTGATGAAGTTTTATTCACCAACTTTTGTTTCGAAACCCTATCATCTACCTGTAGCCAAACTAAATTAGACCTTTTGGTTAGTTTTCCTTTGGTTGGTTTCTTTTGGATCATTACTCTATGGTTTCTCATAAAAAAGTTTTCTATAAAAAATACAAAAGGGGTGTGTGCACGTGTTCTATCCTAAGTCTAGTCTATCTACCAAGCCATATCACACCAAACTACGTGCCTAATTCTTATGCCAAGTTGTCAAGCTAAGCTACGAGTAAAGTAACTACTAAAGTCAAAATCCAATCCACATGTCAAATTGACAAACAAAGCCAAGCTTATTGATCAAATCGCTCAACATGCCAAGTCGACAAGTCAAGCCACGAGTTATGCCATATTTCAAGACATCAAATCCAAGCGCCAAGCTCTATAGTCCATTCATTTCATCAACATGTCAAACTAAGCCTAGCCTTCGTGTTTTTTTTGGCTTTTTGCAAAATTTTGGTTGAGCCCACTGGCCATTTGTCATATCAAGCCAATTCTTATGCCAAATCGACACATTATGATAGTTCTTGGGATAATCTATTCAGCAAAGAGTTTGTTGAGAAGATGGGAGCGATTATTGTAAAAATTCACAGGAAAAGGGCCGAATACAAAAGCTAGATGGAAAAACAATCTGTCCCATAGGCTATTTTTAGCCTCGTGGACGTTAAACATTCTTTCTTTCTTTCTTTCTTCTTATGTAGAGCGACGAGTTAAGCTATATGCTCACGCCACTAGCTAAGTCTGACTCATCACATAAATCAGCCATAGGCTAAGTTATGAATTAATCCATATGTAACCAAAGCCCAGCGTTTAGTGCCGAGCTCCATAAGAATAAAACGTAGAGACACATGCCAGGTCGACAAGCTAGGTGCAAGCGCCCAGTCTATTTATTCAATTGCAGGGTATCTATGTTTGCAAGCTATCTGGATATCGTGTCCTTTGCATATGCAGGAAATGTTAATTGCTGGCTTAAAAAATGAAAGGTCATCCACTTATACGGTTTTGAACCACTGAATCACTGAACACATGTCAAGTTTTATTTGCGTTTTGCTTTGGAGCAAACCATTCAATGGATACATATGATGACAACCACTTTCGAAGGTGTTTGCATAAGTTGCGCGCATTGATGAAAGGAGAGTGGGTTAAAGGGTTATTACCACAGAGCAGTGTTCATGAAGTGCAGAGTGAAAAATCCTTTAAATTTCATATCATTGCAATGCTATCCGATCATGGCTCACTATTGTTCCTTGAGCTTCAACTACACACTGTGTACAGAGCTATAGATCAAGGATCAATTCATTCAGCAACTAGTGCATCAGAAGGCAAATGGATTTCCATCATAGCAAGTTGAGAATACGATCTTTGATCAGCAGCTCACACAAGCTTTTGTGATTTTGTAACAACAACACTATCAACAACGAATAGAATCACTTTAACAGGAACCCTGCATCTTTGAAGTACCTCACATTTTAGGGTATGAATGCATTCAGTCATAAAACACTTTGACTGTGAATGGATTCTACAGGAAAAAAATATCAATGAAGAAGGATTTATGCCTTGAGCAGTAAAATGCTGGGAGAAAATGCATTTTTGCAAAACAGAGCTTTCGGTGGCTTAGAAAAACTTTCACAGTTGTCCTTAGCCACCGAAAGCTCTGCTTTCGGTGGATTGATCATTCTAAATTTTGATCCCAAGCCACCGAAAGCACAAACACAAGCAGAATGTCAGTATTTTTGCTTAGACCGAATGTTTTTGCTGCTAAATCATCTCATCAAGGTTCTAAATGAATTATAAAATTAAAAGGGATAGAGATCACTCTCTCTTTTAAGTTTTGAAGCCGATACAAAGGAGATAAGGGTTGAAAATCTTTTTCTATTTTTATTTAAAGATATGCCCATGTGTCGTAACAGAATATGGAGCAGCCTTATCATCATTCAGAAGACTTATGCAGTTGTTGAAGACTTCAGATTTAGATAATGATTTGATTCCTTTTATATAAGATCTATTCCTATTGTTTTGTAACTAGTTTGATATTACTATTTTTAGTATAATTCGATCCTCTTCTATAGGATCTAAGTTCTTGATGTAAAGACTATAAAGTCTAGTGTTTTGAAGGATTCCATGGGGGGTTCAAGTATGGAGAGACTGAGGCTACACCATATTGTAATAGACTTTTCATATGATATTATACAGATCACAAGTTCTTCTCATCTATTAATGTCAGATTTTCATTTCCTATTTTTTGTACTTTCATTGATTACTTTCTCCGTCCAAGTTTGTCTAATTGTAGGTGACTGTCATCTCATCCTATCAATTCATAAACATTGATGGATTTGTAATCGTTGCTATATTTATTCAACCCATCACCCATCTGACTGGTTGATAAATTTAGAATGATTCACCCACCAAGTTAAGTGATTTACCTAATCATTGATTCTTGAGAGCATTGTCTCATCTGTTGTATACAATTGACTGCCTTGACACAAATCCAGTAGGTCAGTATTTCCCATTTGATCCAAACACAAAACACAAAATCATTCACATTTTAAATTACCAGGCTTCTTTGACCTATAGCCTAGAAGGACTCCTAGAGAGATAACAGATCTAATTGTACAATTTGGGTGGCCACGAAGTTCCTCCTGGATCAATACTCCCCCCTTAGGAAGCAATGGTCTCCATTGTGTTGATTGCCCCCATTAGATGAGTAAATTTTTGTTGATTTGGCCCCCAGTGAGCCAATTGCCTTGGTGCAAGAGCTTCCCTACTTTGATAACCCGATAAAGATGGATCATTTGTTGGCGAGTGCCCTTGACTTGTGTGTCCACAATCTGATCATTGAATGCATGTTCCATGCAGTCAGGGTTAAGCTCTGTTGGTGTCAATTGTTCTTCTATATCTGAGGTGTCCAATAATGGTGGAAAATAAGGTCGAAGGAGGTCCACATTAAATATTGGGTGCAAGCCAAGGAATGGGGGAAGGTTTAGATCAAAATCATTTTCACCCACTACCTTGGTTATGGTGTAGGGTCCATAACAAAGTGGGAGAAGCTTCCGATGAGGCCCTGTAAGACGTTCTTTCTGCAAGTGTAACCAAACTTTGTCTCCCACCTGAAACTAGTGTGGCACCCGGTGTTGATCATGGCGTTGCGTGTACTTGGCATTGGACTTCTGTAAAATATCCTAAACATGTTGGCGGATGTGCTAGATACGCTCAATGAATCGGGTGGCCTTGTCATCTTCAGTTGGAGCATGTGACGAGTCTTCCTGGGTGGCCGCAAGGGGTAGTGCAACATCCATGGGACACAATGGTTGAAATCCCAACCCTACGTGAAAGGGGATGTGGCTGGTTGAGCTATGTATGGATCTGTTGTAGTTGTGTTGAACATAGGGAAGACTCTCATATGAGGTGCGGGGGTGCTTGGAATTGTACATGCACAATATGTGCACAATCATCCAGTTGACGACCTCAGTTTGGCCATCTGTATGGGGGTGGAAGAAAGTGGACTTGGTGAGCTTGGTGTCCAGCAGTGACCAGAGGCTCGACCAGAATGTGCTAAGGAACCAACTATCCTGATATAAGATAATATTTTGTGGGATCCAAAAGTGTACCCACACTCATTCAAACAAGAGCTTGGCAATGGCCTCCGTTGTGATGCTCTTCTTACAAGCAGCCATAATCGCCATCTTGGAAAAGCAATCAACAACCGCAAAAACACAGTCATTTCTCCACTTAGTGGATAGAATGCCTGACATGTAGTCCATCGAGATGGATTCCCAGGGCCTGTTAGGAGTAGGAAAATGAGTGTACAAGCCTTGTTTCTTAATGTCCGGTTTGGAAATAGCGCAAGCAATGCATGATAGGATATACTTGCTGACATCATGTCGAAGTTTCATCCAATAGAAATGGAACTGCAACATTGCCATTGTATTTTCCACTACGAAGTGTCCTGCCACCCGACTATAGTGGGATTCCCAAATCATATTTTTTATCGCATAGTTTGTAGTTGGAAGTAAAGGAAAGATGAAAGAAGGGAAAAATGAAAAAACTGGAGGCTGTCCCACCATTGTCACCTCGATAGGATAGGTCTTTCTGTTTAGGGTGGTAGGCCCAGGGGAGACGTCCCTGGTGACCTGGGGTTTTGAGAAGGCAAAGGTTTATGGATAAGTAAAAGTTTCCCCCCTCACAAGTCACCACTGATCAGAAGGTCCAGATAATCAGCCAATAAATATAAAGATAACCAGAAGTGTACCTGCCCAAAACAAAGCAACAAGAAAACTATATATGTGCAAGATCACTTGCTGGTTAGTACTTCATATAATCAAGGAATTTCTTATATAAAGAAATTGACCAATAATATTGATGAAGCAAATCAATGATGTACAATAGCAATGATTACAATATATCACTTCACAATAAATGCTAAAGAAGCATCACAATGAGCAATAATGATTTATCATCAATGTCAAATACCAACATTCATTAGAAGCAACAATTAGCCAATATTTCAATTGCTCATAAAACGATTAAATGTTGCAAAGTATAAGTATAACTCAAATGGATAATGGCAATGTTAGGGTTAGTAGGTTAATCTAGACTAGGATTAGAAGATGTTAATAATTGTTCAAGAGTATTTGGAAGTTGTGATCAAGAGCACTCAAGTACAAGGTCTTAGACTAGTGCGTTATTAGGGAAAATGGAGTCAAACTAGCTGCAAAATTTGAAGGGCCGAAATGATAATGATAGGGCCAAAGACAAGAGGGATATGATGGTTGAAGTGCTTTTAAGACAAGGCTTCAACCTATCAACCCTAGGGGAAGACGGCTCACTAAGGTGTAGTAAACCTAGGCCTTAGTGTGTCTTCCTCCTTCTTTAGCTCAAAGGACAAATAAAAAACGGCTAGCTTGAAGAGTGAATGGTAAGGTGTTGCAATGGCAAGGCCTTAGCATTTATCTTCAACAAATAAAATGGCTCTTAGAACAACTTAGTAGGGACTTAAAACAAGGACACCAACATGTGCTTGTTTCCTAGGGTTTTGTTCAGCAAATTATAATAACAAAATGCAAGTAAAAATACCATAACTATTCAACAAAAGAAGGATTCCAGAAATTCACTTACATCCACCAAGCATTCATTGAGCCAAACCTTAGTTGTAAACCTTCCACCAAGAAAATGCAGAAAATAGCCAAGAAAAGCCTCCTTCAACAAGTGTGCATCAATAATTTCAGCCAAAAACCCTAAGGAAGGCGCAAATTTCAGACCTCACACAAGTGTGAGTGAAAGATGATGAGAAAATGAGAGTAAAAACCCTCGATTTATACCATACCAATGACCTTAAATTAATTTTAGGTCACCAAAAGGCTAACAAGGCCAAAATACATATAATATTTTTTTACACTAAATGTCATAATTTAAAAACCTAATCAAGCAAAAGTGAAGACGCCATGCCCTTTTAGGGTGATGTTATCCCCTTTTAGGGAAATGTGGGCCTCTTGGAGAAAAACATTAGCCCTCCTTGGGCCTCTGGAAGCTGCCACATGTGCCAAACATGCCACAACTGCCTCCCAAAACTCCCATATCGTTGGATGATGTCATAAGATGCCATGGATGATGTCATGGGCCTTCCAAGGCCAATGTCCCAGTGGAAAGGGCACAACCCCTCTGGGTAAGTCTCTGCCAGGCTGCCTCTGTTGGAACTTCCTCTGCTCTGGTGCAAACCCTCTTATCTATCTTTGCCCCCTGTTAGGGTCTAAGCATCCATATGATGGGCTTCTAGCCCCATGGAGTCCGAACTAATCATCTCCCCATGTGTACATGTCCAATATGGTACCTGTCTTTCGGGTATGATCCTGCACATCAACAGATATGCCCTCCATGGGCTCATAAGTCTCAATGATAATATCAATGCCAATCACATCTAATCATCAATTTTGTTAAACATGTGCATAAAACCCCCTTTACCTAGTCAAGTGCTCAAAGACATTATACAAATTTGCAAGCCAATTTTGGAGGAAGTGACAGGGTGTCCTATTGGGAAAATGCTCATTGGATGTGGGATGTTTCTGGAAGAAATAAAATCCAAGCCATGTGAGTGGATGAGGTGGTAAGGGATGTTTGAACAAGGGGTGCAGTGATAGCAGGGAAATGCATGGCTTACCTATGGGTGTCTTTGTAGAAGGTGAGTTGCACCTGTCATGGATGCAAATGTTTCCAAGCCCATTATGCCTTTTATCTTTATTCTTATTGATTTTTCTTCAAGAATCTAGTCAAGGGACACTGCCCTAGCGTGGTGACCAGTGGTGGAAATGTTACCCAAAAGCACTTTCACATAAATGAGAAGGATGGCTCATGATGAGACCCCCTTTCTCTTGGCTATGCCACCAAGAGCCATTACCCTGGCATGGTAACCAACTGCTAGTAGTGTCATACCTCTAGATGCCCATGAACCTAATAGATTGGCTCATGATGAGAGCCCCTATCCTATAACTAGGTCTTGTTTTATTATTTTTATGGGTCCCTTTGTTTCTTGTTGATAATCCTTTTACTTCTTTCTTGGGGATCCCTGGGCGAAGCATCTCAAGGTTTTATTTTTAGGCTTTTATCTTTTGCCAGTTGCTTTTACCCTCTGGGCCTTTATCCCCTTCTTCCCACAAGGAAAGGTGAAACCCTTAAATAATTGGCCAACCCAATGCCCAAACCAGTGTAATGGGATGGATGAGCAGGGGTAAGATGGAAAGTGGTAAGTATGATGGGAGTGGACGATGACTTTTCATGAATCCCCACAGTGGAAACTCAAAACCTATGGGCACAAGCTTACTAGGGAATCCTGCCATTCCCCCCATACATGTTCAAGTGGATAAGTATAAGGTCCAAGCACCCGTTAGAAACAAAAAGAACTAAATGCACATATTCAAAGGTTTTTAGGATCAGAGTGACACATACCATGATACTCGGATTCATTACCTCATGGAGCAAGATCCATCTCTGCTACAGGACCAGGTCGAGGTGATGGATGTTGTTGCTGCTGACAAAGTGGAGGTGTTGAAGGAAGAAAATATGGGCCCTCTAGGGCCTTGCTCAAGTCGATCTGGCTCTCGGTACTCCATATCTAGGACCTGTGGGCCTCGAGACATAATCTCCTTAATTATCCCTAAAATGGGGGGATAACATCTGTCTCCAACTCGGGGACATGTGCTCACCGTAGAGCACATGAGAACCTCGACATCTCTAGCATAACCTGTAACCTGCTTGATCTCAACATTAAACTATTAACAATCCTTTGGGGTGGTGATATCACCCCTAACTCACATATATAAAAGAGTACAAGAATATATACAAATGTGAAAGCAAATTATTCTAGCATGAAATGAAAATGGTATATACAATGAATGCAAATGCCTACTTACCTGTACTTACCTATTGGTTGGATGATAGGTGTAGTCAAATGACCAATGAAACCAATCCAGTAATGTCCCACAATACATGCCTTTGTGCTCCATCATAAACCAAAACAATGAAAAGTCAAGCAAAAAAATAACATGGGTTAGAGAATGTATCGTATCGTCAAAAATAATAAAGTCTAACTCATGGAGGTGGGTGGGAGGGATAAAATCATGCCAAGTCATCCTTTGAGGAAAGTGATCAATCCACTTCAAGAAGGGATCGTGAAAATTCAAAGGTTCAGAAAACTGACTCAAAAGGTCTATGAGATGGCTACCTAGGACGTTCTCATAATTTGAAGCCCTGGAATGGATTGACAAGGATCTAGTAGATGACTAACAAAATCCTAAGGGAAAGTTGAAGAGCTGAGATGATAGACTTATTCTTGAAGTATTCAACCAACCCTTGGACTCTAGGGTTTGCCCTAGAGGAAGCTCAATACAAAATACATGTCTCCCAACTACACCTCTAGAGACACAACAAAGTAAGGTAATCGGAGGAGGCTGGAGAAAATTGTCACAAGGATCCCTCTTTAGGAAAACAATGTCCTTACTTCTATCAAGACCTGAGCACAATGGTGGTTGATAATCTTCTTCATGGAATGAATCCAAGTGCTCAGAGGAGTACTCATCAAAACCCTCAAGGTAAGACCGAAAATCATCAAGAAAACATGGTACTAGGTCATCCTTGGGTGTTTGAAAATAATGGGTAGATATATCATCTCCTTGTTGCCACTGATCAAAATCAAAAGTATCATGTAGTGATAACTGTGAAGGAAACACTTGGAAATGATTCAAAATGTCGTAAATGGGGTCCATATCAAAATGAACTACATCCCATTTACATCTTCCAACATGTATTAACTCATCAATTTTATTAACCATGTCACTATATGTTTCATAACATGCAGGATTTGAAGGATTCAAGGGCTCATCTATCTCCTCCTCGTTTCCCAAATCATAAAGTAGAGAATCATCAAAATTTTGGAGAGGAGGGTGACTTACTGTGTTTGTTTCTTCTTGTGCAGGAGCTTTGAGGACTTGGGTGTCTTTAG
>ML801082.1:279067-323501 GCA_009831015.1 Picea engelmannii
GCATCTTGTAACACATCACCTGTTACATTTGCTTCCCGATTTCTCTCATGTTGTCAATCTCTTTGTTTCTTTAGAGCTCTGCAGTCTTTCTTCAGATGTTCTTTCTTCCCACAATTCCAGCACTCTATCTTTCCAAGTCTGGATTTGGATTTTCCCTTCCTATAATTCCTGTGGTTCCCTTATCCCTTTCTTCTATCCTTTTGTCTTACCCCTGTTCTCCATGTGCAACGCATTACCTGATGTCTCACCTGTGTTTTTCCATCACATTTCCTCACTAACGATAACACCAACAACATCATCAAATTTTAAAGTATTTGAACAAGAAACAAAGTTACTTACAACCATGACCAAGTCATTCCAGCTTTCTGGCAATGAGCACAATATTAGAAGAGCCCTAACCTCATCATCAAAGTCCACTTTTACAGAACTTAATTGATTAGTAACTGTATTAAATTCATTTAAATGATCTGCAATAGAACCACCTTCTGACATCTTCATATTAAATAATCTCTTCATTAGAAATACCTAATTAGACATTGAGGGTTTTTCATACAGTTTATCTAACGCATCCATCAAATCTTTCGTTGTATTTTCTTTTGAAATATTGAAAGCCACCGATGCTACCAAGCTCAGTTGTATCGTTCCTAGAGCCTTTCTGTCAAGAATCTCCCATTCTTCGTCCTTCATAGCCATCAGCTTCTTTGCTACTCCGCCCAATGGTAGGAATAGATCCTTATGATATAAATAATCTTCCATCTGCATCTTCCATAACTGGTAGTTTTGGCTGTTAAATTTCTCGACCCTAAACTTTCCATCTTCCGACATTTCTCCCACTCGAACCAAGAACCCTTTTTTCCTGCGAGTTATCTTTCGCTCTGATACCAGTTGTTAGAAAAATAGGACCACGGAGCAATAAAATAAAATAAATGTGGAAACAAAACACATAAGATACACAATACAATAGAGACACATATTTACGTGGTTCACCCAGCGTGGGCTACATCCACCAGATAATTTTCCAGGTCCTTCATTTATCATTATCCAGCAAATGAAGGGATACAACCTATAGAAAAACCTGTTGTAACTTCCTCCTCTTTCTCTCACAGTCTCCTCTCTCAAAATACAATACTCGCCATAATGCATAGCTGCACTACATTTCCCTCATGCATAGCTGCACTACATTTCCCTCATAACAGAGGGTTGCCTTCTAGGGAAAAAAACCCTAACATAATTTCTACTGTTAGATCTGCGACCTTATAATGAACGGTCCAGATTTACAATGAAATTACAATATACATTTACAAGGAAATTTTTTCTTCGAGGGATTCACCTCTGAACCCCCATCAGGGGACGCTTCCCTCAAAACCCCGACGGGGGCCCACTTTCCCTCGAACCCCCCAGTCAGGGGGATAGTCCCCCCGGACCCCATAGAGGGGGTGCCCCCCCTCTACACTCCCCTGCATGGAAGAGTGTACATACTTCTAGGGTGTAAAGTCTTCACGGGGTATAAACATGGTTGAAAGAAAGGACCTCTAAATCAGAAAGATAATCAGGCTCCACAACCAACAATAGTCATCTCTTTCCCCATCACTACCAGTGAATCTAGGGAGCCATTTCTCGTACTTCAAGGGAATTTGTCGAGGATATCCTGAGATTTTACTCATGTCTAGGGGTTTGAAATTTCCCAGGTCCCATTGAGAAGTCATGGTTGGCTTCGTCATCAGTGGAGTCACCAGATAACTTTCTTGAAATTATCAAAGATAAGGGAAATCACCCTTAGTGGAGTCGCCAGGTAAGCTTGCAAGATAAAGACTCTTTGAGGAAAGGCTTACCGAAAAAGTGTCATCTTTGGAGGAGAATGGACTCAGTTTTCCCCGACAACAACACCAAAATGTTATCGCACTGTTTGTAGTTGGAAGTAAAGGAAATATGAAAGAAAGGAAAAATGACAAAACTGGAGGCTATCCTACCATTGTCACCTCTATAGGATAGCTCTTTATGTTTAGGTTGGTAGGCCAAGGGAAGATGTCCCCAGTGACCTGGGGTTTTGAGAAGGAAAAGGTTTATGGCTAAGTAAAAGTTTCCCCCCTCACAAGTCACCACCGATCAGAAGTTCCAACTAATCAGCCAATAAAGATAAAGATAACCAGAAGTGTACCTGCTCAGAACAAAGCAACAAGAAAACTATATATGTGCAAGATCACTTGTTGATTAGTACTTCATATAATCAAGGACTTTCTTATATAAATCAATTGACCAATAATATTGATGAAGCAAATCAATGACGTACAATAGAAATGATTACAATATATCACTTCACAATAAATGATAAAGAAGCTTCACAATGAGCAATAACAATTTATCATCAATGTCAAATACCAATATTCATTAGAAGCAACGACTGGTCAATCTTTCAATTGCTCATAAAAAGATTAAATGCTGCAAAGTATAAGTATAACTCAAATGGTTAATGGCAGTGTTAGGGTTAGTAGGTTAATCTAGACTAGGGTTAGAAGATGTTAATAATTGTTCAAGAGTATTTGGAAGTTGTGATCAAGAGAACTCAAGTACAAGGTCTTAAACTAGTGCGTTATTAGGGAAAATGGATTCAAACTAGCTGCAAAAGTTGAAGGGCTGAAATGATAATGATAGGGCCAAAGACAAGAGGGATATGATGGTTGAAGTTTTTTGAAGACAACGCTTCAACCTATCAACCCTAGGGGAAGATGACTCACTAAGGTGTAGTAAACCTAGGCCTTAGTGTGTCTTCCTCCTTCTTTAGCTCAAAGGACAAAGAAAAAATGGCTAGCTTGAAGAGTGAATGGTAAGGTGTTGCAATGGCAAGGCCTTAACATTTTTCTTCAGCAAATAAAATGGCTCTTAGGATAACCTAGTAGGGACTTAAAACAAGGACACCAACATGTGCTTGCTTCCTAGGGTTTTATTCAGCAAATTATAATAACAAAATGCAAGTAAAAATAACATAACCATTCAACAAAGGAAGGATTCCAGAAATTCACTTACATCCACCAAGCATTCATTAAGCCAAACCCTAGTTGTAAACCTTCCACCAATAAAATGCAGAAAATAGCCAAGAAAAGCCTCCTTCAATAAGTGTGCATCAATAATTTCTGCCAAAAACCCTAAGGAGGGCGCAAGTTTCAGACCTCACACAAGTGTGAGTGAAAGATGATGAGAAAACGAGAGTAAAAACCCTCAATTTATACCATACCAATGACCTTAAATTAATTTTAGGTCACCAAAAGGCCAACAAGGCCAAAATACATAATAATAATGTTTTACACTAAATGTCATAATTTAAAAACCTAATCAAATAAAAGTAAAGACGTCATGCCCTTTTAGGGTGACGTTATCTCCTTTTAGAGAATTGTGGGCCTCCTAAAGCAAAATGTTAGCCCTCCTTGGGCTTTTGGAAGCTGCCACACGTGCCAAACATGCCACAACTGCCTCTCAAAACTCCCATATTGTTGGATGACGCCATAAGATGTCATGGGTGATGTCATGGACCTTTCAAGGCCAATGTCCCAATGGAAAGGGAACAATCCCCCTAGGTAAGGCTCTGTCAGGCTGCCTCTGGTGGAACGTCCTTCTCTTCTCTGGTGCAAACCCTTTGATCTATCTTTTCCCCTTGCTGGGGTCTCAGCATCCATCTGATGGGCTTCCAACCCCATGGAGGTTCGAACTAATCATCTCTCCATCTGTACCTGTCCAATATGGTACATGTCCGTCAGGTATGATCCTGCACATCAATAGATACGCCCTCCATGGGCTCATAAGTCACAAGGGTCATAGCAATGGCAATCACATCAAATCATTGATTGTATTAAACATGTGCATAAAACCCCTTTTACCCAGTCAATTTCTCAAAGACATTATACAAATATGCAAGCCAAGTTTGGAGGAAGTGACAGGGTGTCCTATTGGGCAAATGCTCACTAGATGTGGGATGTTTCCAGAAGAAATCAAATCCAAGCCATGTGAGTGGATGAGGTGGTAAGGGATGTATGAGCAAGGGGTGCAGTGATAGAAGGTAAATGCATGGCTTACCTATGGGGGCCTCTATAGAAGGTGAGTGGCACATGTCAGGGATGAAAATGTTTCCAAGCCTATTGATGCCTTTTTTATTTATTCTTATTACTTTTTCTTCAAGAATCTAGTTAGGGGACACTACCTTGGCGTGGTGATCAGTGCTGGAAATTTTACCCACAAGCACTTTCATGAAAATGAGAAGGTTGGATTGTGATGAGACCCCCTTTCTCTTGGCTATGCCACCAAGAGCCACTACCCTGGCGTGGTAACCAAATTATAGTAGTGTCATACCGCTAGATTCCCATGAACCTAATAGGTTGGCTCATGATGATACCCCCTATCCTCTAACTAGGTATTGTTTTATTATTTTTATGGGTCCCTTTGTTTCTTTCTAGGAAGCATTTTACTACTTTCTCGGGGATCCCTCAGCGAAGCATCTCGAGGTTTTATTTTTAGGATTTTATCTTTTTCCAGCTACCTTTACCCTTTGGGCCTTTATCCCCTTCTTCCCACAAGGCAAGGTGCAACCCTTAAATAATTGGCCAACCCAATGCTCGGACCAGTGTAATGGGATGGATGAGTTGGGATAAGATGGAAAGTGGTAAGTATGATTGGAGCGGTTGATGACTCTTCATGAATCCGCCCAGTGGAAACTCAAAACCTATGGGCACAAGATTACTAGGGCATCCTGTCATTCCTCCCAGACATGGTCAAGTTGATAAGTATAAGGTCCAAGCACCCATTAGAAACAAAAAGAACTAAATGCACATATTCAAAGGTTTTGAGGATCAGAGTAACACATACCATGATACCCGGACTCATTACCTCATGGAGCAAGATCCATCTCTGCTACAGGACCAGGCTGAGGTGATGGATGTTGTTGTTGCTGACAAAGTGGAGGCATTGAAGGAAGAAAATATGGGCCCTCCAGGTCCATGCTCAAGTCGATATGGCTCTCAGTACTCCATGTCTAGGACCTGTGGGCATTGAGACATAATCTCCTTAGTTATCCCTAAAATGGCAGGATAACAAGCTTCACTCACTTGCTTGATGGAATTCATAGATGGCCCAGATGGCACAACAACCCGTCCTAAAGATGGGAATTGATGACAGTTGAGTTTGCACCCAAAACCTGGTAGGTGTTGGCAAAGTCAGGATTTGTCTCATAGAGGTGGAGGAATCTGGAGGTCTCATGGCCGAAGGAAGCGAGCACTGTGGCGAGTGTCGCAAATGGACGTCAGCTAAGGAAATCAACAACTCGGTTGGTACTTCATGTTTTATACTTGATTTTGAGTTGTAATTGCTGCAAATATGTGGACCACTTCTGATGGTTGTCATTCTACAATTTTCCTCGTGTCTGCATGAACTGTAGCAGCTTATGATTAGTGTGGATGACTGTCTCCTTCCCGAGAATGTCATGCCTCCACTGGAGGTAGGCATGCACAATGGAGTACATTTCTTTGTCATAAGTAGGGTACTTACTGAGGACATATGATAGTGTCTCTCTATGATATGCCACAGGGTGGTCGTGTTGAGTGATGACTGCACCCACAGCATAGTCTGAAGCATCTGTCTCGATCTCAAATGGTTGTTGTAGGTTAGGTATTAAAAGAACTGGGGCGGAGCACAAGTGCTGCTTCAGATCATCAAATTATTTCTGTTAGGACATGACCCTAACAAATTTTTCCTTACCACCACCTCCGGTTATTTGGTTGAGGGCCCATGCAATATGGGAGAATCCCAACATGAACCTTCGATATAAATTGCCAAGGCCTAAGAAGCTCTAAAGCTCAGTGAGTGTGGTTGGGGTTGGCCAGTCACGGATGACTTGGATCTTGGTTGGATAAACATGCACACCTTGCGCATCAACAATGTAGCCGAGGTACTGGACCCTATCCATGCCGAAGGAGAATTTTTTCAAGTTGGCATATAGCTTGTGTTGTCACACAGTGTGTAGAACCTGTTGAATATGTTGCAAGTGTTCTTCCCAAGTCTTGTTGTTGACAAGGATGTCATCCATATATACCACAAAAAAATAATTAGTGAAAGGTCGCAAGATATCGTCCATCATCCTCATGAAAGTTGTTGGGGCATTTGTCAAACCAAAGAGCATGACCAACAATTCAAAAAGACCTTCTTTTGACTTGAAGGCAGTTTTCCATACATTTATCAGTTCTATTGGGACCTGATGGTATCTATACTTTAGATCAATCTTAGTGAAGTATTTTCCCCCCTTGAGTTGATCAAGGAGATCGTTAATTTGGGGAATTGAGTATCGGTTCATGACTGTGATTTTATTTAGGGCACGGTAATCAATGCAGAATCGCTAAGTCTCGTCTTTCTTCTACACCAGCACGATTGGGATTCCACAGCGTGATGACCTGGGTCGGATGTGCCCCTTGTGGAGAAGTTCTTGGATATAATGATTTATCTCCTAATTTTCCTTCAGAGAGTGGCAATAGACTGGCCCTTTGGGTAGGAGTGCGTCTGGGGTCAGATCAACGGGATGCTTGACTTAATAGTGAAGAGGTACCCCAGTAAGTGATGAGAAGATGTCGTTGTATTCTTCCTCGATATTATCCACTTGCTTCTGTTGTGTGGAGAGGTAGGTCTCGGAGGCCATGGATGTGGTTGCAACCTTTCTCCCACTCTAAGAGCGAATCACGAAGAAGACAAACTTCTCGGTTTGAGAAATGACCTTCTTGCATTTCTTGGCAGAGATCAAGGAAATAACACTAGGTGGGACTGCCTCAGGATCCTGTACAATTTCCTGTTCAAAGTAATAATAACAATGTGAGGCATAGACTCATATACAACATGATGTTTCCATAAAAAAAGTTGGTCCAAAAAAACATCACAAACTTCAAGGGGAGAAACATCACACAATACATCATCTCTGAATGGCTTGATGCCATATGAAAAGCATCATTGTTGGCTGACGTGAAGATTTATTTCTTGATGGAGCCATCTGATGGTGTAGGGATGCGGATGTAGTGTTGTCAGCAGGGATAGCCGCTTGATGATTTTTGCTGAGATGAGGTTCTTCTTGCTACCATTATCAATGATGAAGAGAAGTGGATATCCTTTTACCCACATCTATGAATGAAAGAGGCACTCACCTTCCCTTGGCTCATCATGTTCACCGAGATGGATCTTGGTGGTAGAAACGGTGGAACTGGGTTCCATGTCAATGATTTGTCTCCCCATTTCTAGTTATGACTCAGATTCAGAACCCAATTCTGATTCAGATGATTTTACCTTAGCCACCAATGACTACTTTGAGCAGAAATCAACAGTGTTATGATAGGGGCTCTTATGGAAGTCGCACCACTTCCCGGTATCTTTCTTCATTTTCCCATTGTCCTTCTTTGCTTGCGGCTTGGACTGGTTGTCCTGAGGTTGCCCATATTTTTTATTTCATTTGTTCTGTAGTTCTGGGCTTCCATTTTCGCTCTTCTTCTGTGAGGGGTTCCCAGACCCAAAATTTCATGGCTTTTATTTAAACTTCTGCTCAATTTTGACGGCATATCGATAGGCTATGCCCAAGGATGAGATGTCCAAAAACTCCATTTTTTTCTGGATGTATCTATGCAGATCATCGTGGTACTTGAGCACTAGATGTCTCTCAGAATATTTGATACCCAACTTGGTGCGGAAGGTATAGAAGACATTAGTGAACTCTAGCATTGTTTTATCTCTTTCCTGCCGCAATGTGGTCCATCTTGTACAAAATTCATCATAACTTCCAACAGGGTAGTATTGTTCCTTAATAACATCACTGAAGGAACCCCAAGTGGGTGCAACTACAAATAATGCGTATCCCGTTATTTCCTTTTGCTCACAGAAAGTATCCCTCCAATATTTGACATGAGGGACGACCTTGAGGAGCACAAATAGAATATTTTCTCTATCGGAAACATTGTGGATAGAAAAATACCCTTCTAGAAGGTTTAACCATTTATCTACGGCAATAGCATCTATTTGACCTTCAAATATAGGAATATCAAAGTTTATTTGTACCTTGAAGGGGGTGGTGCTTCCGCTTGAGGTGAATGTGTTGCTTGTCGGTAGTCATCGAAGGATTTGTGCAAAGTTTTTCGTCATCTCGTTCCTCTGTTCCTCAAGGGATTCCTCGAGCAACATTTTGAAAGGATCTCCTATCTTGTCATATTTCTTTTCGCCTTCGATGAATAGTTTCTTGCGCATGCAAGAGAATTTTTCCTCAATAGAAACAAGCTCGATACCCAACTCTCTATACCCTAGGGACGACTTCTTATTTATGGGTCTTCAATTTCTTTATTAATTTCTTGTGGGGATGAATTCTCTTCCTTGGTCTTCTTGTAATGGTATAGATGTGTCTTCTTGTATTTTCTTGTGGATAATGAATGCTCGAAGTTGTAAATCTCCAACACTCCCTCTCAATGAGGGATACATTCTCCATGCTTGGATTTCTTATATCATAAAAAGGTTTTCTTCATGAGCCATGTTGATGAGCCATCTCTGAGCATGCCTTCCATCCTGGAATGTGCATGTCATAACATCTCGATTCTATCCACTTCTTGTCAGTAGGACTATACCTAGGCCATTCACCACTAGAAAATCCCCATGGATGATGAATCATTTACCTTTGGTCATATCAGCACTAGCTTAGCCCCGTGCATGACCAATATAGGATAATGTATGCTCTATGATATGGTCGAGTCACTACTAGCAGAGCCCCATAAGTGAATGAATCATTCTCCCTTGGTCATATTAGCACCAACATATCTCTGTGCATGACCAATTTGGGAGAATGTCTACTCGATGTTATTTCTTGGAGAACATCAACATACCTGGGCCATTAACCACTAGAAGATCCCCATGAGTGAATGAATCATTCTCCCTTAGTCATATCAAAACTAGCATAGCCCCGTGCATGACCAATATGGGAGAATGTCTGTATGATTTCATTGCCTAGAGAAAATCAACATACTTGGTCCATTCACCATTATCAGAGCCCTGTGAGTGAATGAATCATTCTCCCTTGGTCATACCAGTACTATCATAGCCTCATGCATCGCCAATCTGGGAGAATTTTTTCCCAATGTTGAAAGATCAATGCTCATCACTAGCCAAATCAACCTGGCTAATCCTATGTATCATCCTCTTCACTCGAATTAGCATGGCCACTCTAGGAGGATATATACAATCTTCTCATTTGTGGATATGTATTGGAGCTTCACAACTCCCTTTTGTACCATATGTCAGATGAAGTCCTACAAGAATATTATGAAGTTGCACCACTTCATGACTTGCGACATTGGTTGTGACATGCTCTGTCTTTTCTATGTTGAGTGCTACAGAAGCTTGCTTTTAGCAAATCCCAGAAATTGTAATTGATTCCAAGTTGAAGAAACACCTTGAGGTGCTCAATCTGTCTATTGCACTCCTGCTCAATCAAAATATGTATATCTTTGCAGCCTCAATTCATCACCTGAGACAAACCATATCCAATTGTACCATGCTTCGCTGCCACCCACTGGAATTGCCTTGGCTTCAACCAAATATTGGCTCAGGGTACTCACTATAAAGAAAATATTTGGCCTGGCATTAACTGGGTACATCAAGGATTCAATATACTGCATCTACATTATGGAATCCAAAAAATATGAATCTGAAGTAGAATCACTCAAATTCTTCAGATTTGTCATCATAGGTGTAGTCATGGCATTGTAGTCCATCATATCGAATCTCATCAGTATCCCCTGAATGAGGAAGATATAATATGATATAGTCACACCTCTAATCCCAAGAGTACATCTGGTCAGGATCCTCCATCTCGAAATATGAGACCAATTCCCTCTGTCACTGGAGTAAGTCCTACTGTCCATTTTGCCTCACTGGATGCTCCCTTTGTTACTGAGACAAAATCCATACCCGGTCCTCCTAACTGGTTGTCTCCTCTGTCATTGTAGAAAGATCACATCTCATAGAATCCTCTTTCCTTTGAAGCTTCTTTCTGGCTTCCTCAATGCATGACACATGTGTGTCAGTCCCAGGAGATGTCTCTCTCCCACATGGATATGGGGGGAACAACCTCTGAACAATCATCTCTCTTGAGCCAACCAACTCTCTCTGAGATCAGGCTCACTCTATACATTCTTGGTTAAAACCAAACTCATCAAGTATCGATCGATCCTAGAGTACCATTCTCCCTCCAAAACATGATTCTCTCTGAGTCTATACAATCTATGGAGACATCTTCTCCCTCTGCATCTTCTGAAGTATGATCTCCAATGAATTGTCCTGTAATGTCCCCACTTTTAAACATTATCACATTACAGAGTATTATGCCTACCAGAGTAGCCAGATATGGGTGACAATGATTTCTGGAGATATTGAGGGGTTTTATTGGGCCCGAATTTCATCATCAGGATTCATTCCGCACAGCTTGGCTTTGGTTATGTTGCATTCCAATGATTTTCATAATTTTGAGTTATTATGGGTTATATTTTAATTAAATCACTAAGAAAGGCATAATGGGCATAATACTTGGAGAATCCTCTTAGTGTAATATCTCATCGGAATCGGGAGGAAGATCACTATAGGATAATATGATGAGAAGTGACTTTCAGTGACTGGAGAATCCATAAGGATCGATAAATCACTTTTTAGGAGTAAAATGATTAATTAATTAATAAAGTGATTTAATTAAGAAATAATAAAATAAAGTAAAAGTCACTTGGAGAGAAAAGGTGAACAAAGGGGATAAAAGATATATAGGGGCCTTTATTCTCTGAGGATGTTGTTTTTCATTTTGATGTATGGCTTCTTGCTAGAGAGCTCATGCACTTGTGGGTTTTGAGGATTTTGATTGAACAAACCCTAGAGATCAGCTCGGTGGTGAAATATTCCACCTAACCTGGTCCAAGATTGGTCATAGAGGTGAAATATTCCTCCCTCACCATTCTACATCAGTTCTATTCAATTCTGGGAGCATTTGTGGAGGCGGGGCGTATTGTTGGAGGTTTTCTACAGAGCTAGGGCGCACCCATCTTGAGAGACTGGTTCGATTTTCTCAGAGGAGACTAGATCTTTGGGGGATCTCATTCCAAGATTGTTAGCCATCACCATATCTCCCTTTTACTTCTTTGTGTGAGTGGATTCATCAACCCATTCATTCTATCACTCAAGAGGGTGTGGGTCTCTTCAGGAGGGCGTATTTTGCATAGTAGATCTTGTGAGTTGGAGAGGGAGATCACTCCCAATTTCTTGGGGTTTCATCAGAGGGTTTATCTAACCCTCGATATACATTTTGGCACTTGGTTTCAGTGGATTAGTGATCATATCAGTTAAGGTCTATTTCTTGGCTTATTACAGCTAGTGAGGAGCGCATTCTGTTAGGGAGGATACCACATATCAACTAGGGGCGAGTTGGAAATTCCATATATTTTGGTGATAGGCTTGAGGAGGCTCTTGGAATCCTATATCTTCATCTCTATCTTGTATCTTGGAGGCACCATCATCCACACACTTTATTTCTTATATGTATTCCAAATTTGTTCCATTTTGTATGAGGATAGCCATTGTTATGAATAAAATCAGATCTGAGGTATTTGTGGTTATTTCTTGTGTTTTTTATCTTGCATATTGATGAGTATATTCCCTCGCCATATATTCATTATTTATTTGATTCAAAACACACAAAGAACCACCATTATAAACCCTAGAATAATTCAAGAGACTAAAATCAGCAAAGTGTTTGAAAAAATATCACAACCAGAAAACTCATAAAACTCAATAAAACCCAATGTTCCAATTAGATCTGGTTGGGTGGGAGGTTGCTCCTCCCTATTGGATATTGAGTGATGGCTCCCTATGAACAATAGATTCCTTTAAACTGGTACTAGGTGGGACCGTATGCCTCACCACTAGTGGAGTCACCTGCTCCTCCTCATCAATCTCCATGTGGAACACTTTGTATCCCACAAAGGTATCATTATTTTTGAAAGGTTCTAACTTTGTCTTCTTCGCCTTCATTATATGGATGTATATTATCATGTATACAATTCGATGTCTAGATAGCCTGCTCATGTATCAAACTAGAGATCATCTAATATGTTACCTCCTGCATCATCTAATAGGTCTAGATAGCCTGCTCATGTATCAAACTAGAGATCATCTAATATGTCTAGATAGTTTGCTCATGTATCAAACTAGAGATCATGCATCAAACTAGAGATCACGCATCAAACTTGTGACCTTCCTGGAACAAGCACAATAACAAAAAAAATAACAGACAAGAACAATATTCTTATGATAAGGAAATAGGAACAAGAATTAAAAAAATGGGAAACGGGAACAACACTTTTCCATTGTTGTTACCAATCATTCATCCATGGTAACCATCGAGTTGATCTCTAGGGTTTTAGTCACAAAACCCTAAAAACTGCTTGTGCTCAAGAGCTCCAATGCAAAATATGATAATCATCCAGAATGCCTTAGAAGTGTGCCCTTCCTTTATTTTATACCTCTAGTCTATTATTTTGTTGAGTTAGTTAATCCCTAGGGTTAACTCTTAGCTTAAATCCACCTTTTCTTTTCTTTCGTTGAGTTACCCTTTTTGACACAAAGTCAACTCAGTAATATAGCGTTGTGCTTATGAAGTTTCTTCTGGTTGACTTTGTCCCCATGATGCATGAGACTAAATTCTAGTGGTGATAGCTAGACTATTGAGTCTCTCTAGACCTCTTCATCAAGAGGTGGGGGATATTACAGTCTCCCCTACTATAAATTGCTTGCCCGCAAGAAATTTTGGACCTGTCTCCTGAATCATTTGTTCCCCTTCCCAAGTGGCATCCTATATGGGTAGGTTCTTCCATTTGACCAAATATTCTCTAATGCTTCTTTTTCTCAACTTCTTCTCCCGGACTTCTAGTATCTCCTCTGGTATCATTACCAACTGTCCTTATTCATCCAAAGGTGGCAATTCCTCAATAGAAATGATATGTTTGCCAATGGCTCTCTTCAAACAGGACACATGGAAGACATTGTGTATCTTGTTGCCCTACGTTGGATCAAGCTCATATGCAACGGCCCCTACACTCTTGTTGACACTGTATGGACTGGAAAATAAAGGTTGGAGCTTTTTTGGTGCCACTTCTCTTAATGGATGTCTTTCTGTATGGTTGAAGCCTCAAATAAACCAAGTCACTGACCTCAAATCTGCGCTCCACCATGTGCTTGTCTTCTTGTACCTTCTGTTGATTATGTTCCCTTTGCAGGTGGTCATTCAGTTCCCTGAGTATGTCCTGACTCTATTGAATCCAGTCCTAAACCATGGGAGCCTTATTGTCGCCAAAGAAAATCTCCACAAATGAGAGGGGGTCATAGTTGTACAAGGCTCTAAATGGTGGCATACCAATGGACATATGATGGGTGGTGTTGTAGCAATACTCCCCCAGTTGAATCCATTTAACCCATGCCTTTTACTGCCCTACCACATAATTCCTGAGGTAGACTTCAATCCATTTGTTGACTATCTCTGTTTGGCCATCTGTTTGAGCATGATAGCTGGTACTAGGTGTTAAGGTTGGTCATTGCATAAATTGATGGTCTTCTGGATAAGGCAACTGCCACCACATTATTCTTCCCTTTGACAAACTCAATATCAAATTCATAAGCCTATATTTTTCTCACCCACTTTTGTTGCCTCTCATTAAATTCCTTATGATCGAGGAAGTAATTGAGGTTGTTGTGATTTGTCCTCACGACGAATTTTTCCCCGACCAAATATTGCCTAAACTTATCCAATGGATGCATGATGGCTAGAATTTCTTTTTCATAGATGGTGTAGAGGAGCTCATGACCTCTCAATTTTCAGATTTCATAAACAATACGGTGCATATTTTGCATAAGAACTTCCCCAATGCCTTCCCCTGAGGAATCACACTCTACTGTGAAAGGTTGTGTGAAATTGGGTAGGGCCAATACTGGGCACGTACTCATCACCTTCTTCATTTTGTCAAAGTTCAATTGTGATTCTGGGCTCCACTTGAATTCCTCTTTCTTGGTCAATTCGGTCAAAGGTGCACAAAGTTGAGACAAACCCTTGACAAACATCCTATAATAGCAATAGATTCCCAAAATTCCTTTCAATTCTGTGAGTGTCTTAGGTGTGGGCCAGTCAAGTATAGCTTGTATCTTCTCGTGGTGTACCTATACCCCCTTCACTCCAATGATGTGCCCTAAATAAAGGACCTTTTTCATTCCAAACTCACATTTTTATTCCTTAGCATATAAGGATTTCTCTTCCATGATAGCCAAAATATGTTCTACATGTTGAAGGTGCTCCTCCCAAGTTTTGCTATAGATCAACAAATCATCAAAGAATACCAAGAGGAACTTCCTCAATTGCTTGTTGAACAAATGATTCATGCAATATTGGAAGGTGGTTGGCGCATTAGTCAGCCCAAAAGGAATTACCAAGAACTCATAGTGCCCATAGTGACATCGGAAAGCATTCTTGGAGATATCTTTCTCCCTCATCTTTATCCAATGATAGCCATATCGTAAGTCAATATTTGTGAAGTATACAACCCCATGGAGCTCATCCAATAGCTCATCAATCCTCGGGATGGGGTATCTATTTTTTATTGTCTTCTTATTTAAATCCCTATAGTCAATACACATGTGCATTGTCCCATCCTTCTTTTTCATCAATACCACTGAAGATGCAAAGGGACTGGAACTTGGCCTAATGTGTCCCATGTCTAATAATTCTTTAATGGCCTTCTCAATATCATTTGTATACTTCTTGGGGTGCCTGTAGGGAGTGGTGATGACAGGTTTCGCACCCTCCTCCAACTCTATTATGTGCTCAAACCCTATATCTGGTGGTGCCCCTGGTGGTATGGGCTCAAAGACCTTGTTGTGTCTGTCAATGATTCTCTGGATCTCTGGTGAGTAGTGAGTTTCCCCCTTCTTATCCACCCTAACTGATATTCTACACTCTACTACATAAGAAATGTATTCCCTCTTGAATATGGCCTCTATGAGCTTTCTTTTCACCACTCTCATTGTGTTGCTTGTCATGCCCCTGAGAACCACCTTTTTTCCCATTTTCCTTTGTAAAAGACATTTCCATGGTCTTGTAATTTGTGGTGATTGGCCCCAATGTACTAAGAAACTATACTTCAAGTATGATGTTGGTGTCTGGAAGGTCCATGACATAGAAATTATGTGCCAAATCATGCATTCCCAATGTAAGCTTCATTCCTGGAATGTATCTATCACAAGGCATGGTGTGCCCCCCTTCTACCTCCACACAAAATCCCTCAAACTCAATTGTAGGTATGTGTCTCCTTTGAAGTAGGGATGAATCAATGAAGTTGTGTGAAGCACCCCCATCAATGAGAACTGAGACTTTATGCCCTTATAGCACCCCTCTCATCATGAAAGTGTTGAATTTAGGTACCCCACTGATGGATGCTAGTGTCACCTTTTCATCAGCTGCAAGGATGTGACTTGCATCCTCCTCTTTTGTGTGTCATGTGGCCTCTCCCTCTTTTTTCTCTAGATGGTCGAAACATTCCTCCTCATCATCATCCGAGATCACCTCAATGTAGTGAGCCTTTCCCTTTCCCATGCATTTGTGTGTTGGATACCAAGGCTCTTTGCAAGTGAAGCACAATTTCTTCCTTCTCAATTCCCTCCTAGTGGGCTCATCCATCCTACCTCTTCCTCGATCAAACCAACTTTGGTCTCTCCCTCCTTGGTTCATAGGAGTTCTTTGGTCTCTACCCCCTTGTTTTAGAGGAGGTCGAGGGGTAAATATCATATTTTTTGTTGATCCTAAGACCCTAGTCTTCCATATCACATCATGCAAGTTGGCTTGCTTAAAAGCCTTGACCCAACCCCTCAAGCCCTCCATCAACCCTTCTGTGAAGAGCATCATAAGTATCAATTGAGACACATCCTCTACCATAATTGTTGTCCTGTGAAACTCTTATTTTTAATCCTCTAGTGATCTTGTCTATCTAAGTTGGGTGAGTTCCCTAAAAGGTAGCTCCAGATCCCCCTGGTCAAACTTATCAATGAGACTCTATGTAAACTTTGTATAAGATGTGATCTGCTTGTGACCCATTGTGGTCAACCAATGGTACCACCAATCATGAGCCTTTCCCTCCAAGTACATGGTGGAAAACTTGATGGAATCCATTTTCCTCATGGGGTTAAGTTGTAGGTAGGTATCAAGTTTATGTACCCATGCTTGCGCAGTCACCTTGGAAGATCCATCAAAATAGGGAATTTCCATCTTGCCTGACCTTCAATTCATGGTTAGGTCTTTGATACTGTTTAGGCTTACCCTAGAACTTGATTCCACAACACTGATCTAGCGTGACTTGCCTCTGGAACCCTGCACTCAAGGCATGATACTCCCTCGCATACTGCTCAAAGTTGTCCTCAATTTCATCCTCATAGTTGTGTTATGGTTGGTTATCTAGGAATGTGGGTAGGTAGGGTCTAGGGGTGGTCAAACTGTGTGTTGGCCCCTGAGATCCACTAGCTTCCCTGTTTGCATAAATTTATGGTTGTTGGCACAGGGGAAAACCCAGGGTTCAACGCTACAACAGTGCACCAATAAAACCCTAACTACCGGCCCTTTCAGCAACACTTGCGAAGCAGATGAAGTCTCACCCGAGGTGGAGACAGGGGTGGTTGCAAGACTCATGTGTCTGCAACCTTAGCTGGGACACAGATCTGTGATTATATTACTTACAGAACACTTAGCATTGATTATTCATCAATATTCAACCCTTATTATACTTCGCAGATAGCACAGAGCATCACAACATTTACTTAGATCTAAGGTATTTTAGCACTTAGCAACAACAAAACAAATCAGATCCAGTAGATCAACACTAAGCATCTTTGTACATGTCAGATATATCATTCACACATATCTAAGAAGCACCAAGCATAAGTAGATCTATCTAAATATATCAAAGCACTTTGCAAAAGCAGGGACAATACATCAAGTCAAAGCACAAAGCATAACACACAGATTTATGTGGTTCACCCCCTTCACGTCCACCAACTCTTCTTCTTTATTAGCATCTCCAATCAGTTACAGGCACAAAGCCACCAAAAACCCTTCCTCGCATAGGACAAAAGATCTTCGCAGCTCGCTAGATTCTTCTTCCTTGCACTTACAACACAAAGCCTTCTATAAATTCTACAACAACTTGCACTTACCTCTGTAAACCTTCTATAGTCATGCACATAGCACTTACATATTCTATTAGCACTTAGCTTACATCACATAGATACAATCCTCCTCTACTAGATGCCTAGATGTTTATTTATACATTACAAAAGTGGGCCTAAATGTGGGTAAACCTGTGGGTCGACATCCCTTTCCCATTACATTGTCCCAAAACTCAAAAAGGGACCCGAAAGTGGGCCAAGATCCCTTGATATCTGCTTCGTCTAGCGCTCCATCTTTGACAGGCTGTCGAAGTCCCAAAAATGGTCAAATATGACCAAGTAACTTCAAAACTTGGTCAAGAGCCAACAAGCCCCCAACACTCACCTGTGACTCATCCCAAGTCGCTCTGGTCTGAGCAATTCTGCTTCGAATGCCTCGAGCTTGGCTCGAGCTGCTTCGACCTGCTACAATGCGACAGCCTCTTGTTCAGTGAATTCATGGATGAGTGCATCATTGATTGGTCCCTCTAGGCGATGTTCTGCTATACTCACAACCTGTTCAAGTTTTACTCCTTGGTTTTCAACTTCAGTGAATAGTTGACATGCCTTCTCTTGCACTGGTTGAAGTCGTTGAGAGACTTCCATTACTCTACTCTGAAGTGTGTGTACCTGCTTCTAGGCTGTGCATTGCTCTGGAAACCTCTTCATTCTCTTGAATGGGGGCAAAGCCTTCAGCTGCGATTGTAACGTGTCTGTCTGCTGCTTTGCGTGTTGGAGTTGCGACTCTAACTCCTGTAACTCTGGATTTTCCATGAGGTTTTCATATGTCTGAGCACTTCTGGAGCTCAGCTTCTTGTATTCCAAGGCAAAGGATTTTAATCGGTCAATTGCGCTATGGGAAATTGCCTCTCTTAGATCTATTATTTCTTGAGGAGTCTCGGGCACAGTGCGAAGTTCCAAGTCTGTGATGCGCTGCTGAAGCTACTGGATCACTCCTTCTAGTTGTACCACCTATTTTGGAACCTATTATTTTGTCTGGACTTTGATGATTGTCACAGAGCGAAGTTCTCTGTGAACCCGTTCTTGTACTTCGAGTTTCTCTGTGAGAAATTGTTCCTTGTCTTGCTGTAGCACTGCTTTCTCTTCCTCCCACTTTGCTTGAAGAGCTATTTTTTCTCATTCTACATTACTGTGTTGTTCTAGCAGATCTTCTTATGCCTGCGCCAAAGCTTGGGTGGCTTGTGCTGTCTCTTCCTGATCTCTTCGAAGGCGAGCTTCAACTTTATCAGCGATCTAGTGAAATTGGGTTGGCTCATCTCCTAGTTCTTCTGTTCCACTTGTCGAGGGTGAAATAGAAATTGCATGGCTATATTGTAGTGCCTGTTGCACCTCTTCAAGTTCACCCTTGATTTGGCTGAATACCTCCTCCTGCTTCACTTCTTTCTTTTCTGCGATCTCCAGTGAAGTGACATTCAATGCAACAACTAAGAAGTCGAAGTCGTCTGGGGTGAGGGTAGTCTTAAACATAGTCCTGGTCGCTTTAGCTTTGTTTTGGGACAAAGGCTTTGGTGGGGTAACCTTCCTTTTCTTGGATGGATCCTCCTCCTCTCTAAGTGGAGTAACTTCTCCTTTGTTTTGCTCAACTTTTGTGCCACCTAGCTCTCCACCATCATTTCCCTGCTCAGGTGAGATGGAAGTGGTATTTTCCGATGTGCTATGGACATCATGTACTTCATCATATTTCTTTGTCTTGCTTGGTCCAGGTGTGTCCAGCATAGTTTTAGGGCTATCCACATTAGACATCTCTGCGGGGTCCACTGGAACAAGGAGGTCCGCCGACCATTCCTTGGTAATCTCCTCCAAGTCATCTTTTTTCAACTTGTAATATGACTAGAGTTGTTGTTTATGCTCATCAGCATGCGTTGTAATATAGGTGAAGTGGCGGTCCACGTTGAATTTCATTAAGGGTCTAAACCTGTAAAGTGTGTTCAAGATGATGCGCAGTGTAAACTTGATTGAAATCTTCAATTGGTTGTAATAGGCATGGTAGACGACATTGGACAGCCATTGCTTGTTCATGTCATTGGAGTACCACAACGTACATAACTTTGGGGCCAGTGGTTCAAAGGGTTCGATATCCAGGAAAGTGATCAGTATGAGAAGCCAACTAAAGTGGAACTCATACCCTTGGTCTTGTGCTTCTCTGCAATCAAGCTCTAGTTGATTGACAAGGTACTTCGCCCAGTTCATCTGTAGTCCCTTTGTGCACTTCCCTGCGAGGTCGACCACGAATCCGGTCACTTGAGTTGGTCTATTCTTATGAACTAGCTTGCCCGTGATCAACTGATAGGAAAGTCACACTGTGCCACTCTGGATAGAGGCTACCTTGTAGCCTCACATGCCCTTCTCAACATCGCCATAAGTTTATTTAATTCTCTGCGCTAATGCTCGGTCTGAGGTCTTTCCAGGGTAGAACTCCTGTAGGTCAGGGCCTTGCATACTAAGCTCTGTGATCCGATTGATCAAGGTCGGATCCATAGTGATGCATCAGTTCAACCATAGGTATCTGTCGTGATAGCACAACAGCAGTAAATTTACACATGCATTCACCTCCTAATGTCATATGAAGTGTGGAATCTTCATCACGTTGAGCAACATGGACTGCGCAAGGTTCTGGGTCCATTTCTGCAGTATGATCTTGGAATTCTTGCCTTTAGTCCTGGTTAGATACTTGTGCAGGGTGAGCATGTTGTAAGCCTTTCAGTCGCCAAGGTTGAAGTCACTAAAATTCAATGCTGCGAGCTTATCTTGGTTGGAACGAACTGCACGCACCCCTTTCGGAAGGTACGCAGTGATCAAAGTATACTCAAAGTCTCAAGGGACACGGTCACAGTTGATGGTGCTACTAATAGATGGTAGGTAAGCCAGAAGAATGCGCGGAATAATCTTGGTGTTCACAATGTCGTCTCTATGCTTTGTTCATTTCTCATCAGTCAGTCAGGATGGACTGGTGCGAGCAGTGGAAGGAGAGGCTTGCAGTCCTCTCGTTGATGATTCTTGGACTCCTGAAGATAACCCTCACTCTGACATGACTCTCTCAGTCACTAATTCAATCAAAAATTCTTCGACTACTTTCTCTACGACGTTGAGCTCATCCTACATACAAGCTCAGGGTCAATTATATCGGGTTTGAACTGAATTCAGAGACTACAATGGAGGGTATGGGAACAAGGTGATGATCACAGTGAAAAATAATCTCAGGCTGTGGGCTCAAATTCTTAGTTAGCAAAAAGTATTCTCTATGCGTGGCACGGTGGACTAAGTAAGAAAATTAGCAACGGTCTTCTTGCAATGGGTATGAGGAATCATTAACTCATGTTATGTTCATTATGGCGTGGTCCAATGGTTTAGTGGTGAACAATCAATGTTTTCCAACCCGTTCGGGGTGACAGTCGAACGGTTATATCGGCTTCCAACGGCTATATTGCTTCGCCTCAATGAAGTGGCCTATGTCGTTGGTCTTATATCTCGGTGAAGTTCAATTTCTGCAAGTTTTCCGTTCTGCGAGGTTCCCTCTAGAATATTTTGTAGCCTGTCGATCTTATCTCTCTTTTTAATTAGCTTCCTAGCCTTCTTTCCAATGAGCTTCGTCTCGGTGATTCTCTTCCCTTTCTGATTCTTATTTTCCTTGGACATAGTCACTTCGTGTTGCTGAGATTCTCTCCTAAGACTTAGGGGTAATACTTCTTCTATATTTGAGACATATACTGCAATCTTCTGTGAGTCCTCTAGTGCTCTTGCAACTTTGACATCTAGGCTCCGGGTGTCAAATAGCTTCGATTTGTTCTCTTGTTCTTCAATCAACTGCACGATCCTTCTGGTCATGAAATTTGTTAACTCTTGTCTTTGTTGTTCTAAAACCTTTTCTTCTTCCTTCTTTCTAGCTTAATCTCTCTCAATCCAAGGTTTTCCAAGTAACATAGTAAACGGGGCATTGTCCTCAATAAACTTGATAATCTTGAAATCTTCCTCTGTCGAAATTCCATTAGCATTCATATATATCTGAGTGAGCCTTCCACATAGGTTCACTAGTTTTCCTCTGAATAGCCCTATTCCTCTTAATGAAGGGATCATAGCAGGCCTTCATATAGCTTCGCAAGTTCTCTCTGGCATATGTTCACTGGTGTTTCTTCATCAAGAACACAGTCAATGTCGAAGTCCCCTATTCTTACTTCGATGCATTCTTTTTCTTTAAAGATCTCTGATAACCTAAAATGCAGGTGGTCGTTCAAGGTGTCTTTCATCTATAGTAATACCTTCTCGGATTCTTTCTGGGGTTCGACTATTTCTAGAGTTGCCTTAGGGTTTTCTTCACTCAGATTCATTCTTTCAATCTTAACAATCATTCTAGGGAAATCCAATACTTCATGGTCCAAATCTTTGCAAAATAAGAAACTAGATCTTCCACTAGGGCATTCCTTAGCAAGATGTCCCGGTCTTCTGCAACTGTAACATAGGGTTAATCCTCTCTTCCTTTTAAATGATCCCCAACCTCTATTGTACTGCACACTAGGATCATGGTAGCTAGCCTGCAAAAAATTCTTTATAGGATCCTGCATCCATTTGTTAGTCCAAACATTCTTTCTATACATAGATATAACATAGCTATCATTGTACTTATCAGATCTATTCATATCAAGATTTCTTTTATCTATCAGAGCCCTAGTATTCAAGCTAGGACAGAATCTATCAAACATACCTAGATCCATACTCTAGAAACAAAAAATTTCACTTATTTTACTTTTGCAGAGCACAAAGCTTACAGATATAAAAACTTTTGACTATTCTTACCTTTATCAGAGCATAGAGCTTACAGATCTTAAATATTTTCTGCATATTTGACCTCTTTTCTTCATAAACTTCCACTTTTACCTTTCTTAGAGCACAAAGCATTCAGATCTCGCTTCTTTTCTTCAGATCTGGCCTTCTTTATTCAACACAAATATTTTCATATCAAGTGGAATACTGCGCAATAGGGCATAGAGCTTCTGCAGTTTCAGGATGAATCTTTGCACAAAGCTTCCTCTTCCTTAGTTCCCAGCAATCACAGTTTCAGGTCCCAGCAACATAACCATTTTTTGGCACAGGGGCAGACCCAGGGTTCAACGCTACAACAGTGCACCAACAAAACCCTAACTACTGGCCCTTTCGAAAACACCTACGAAGTAGATGAAGTCTCACCCGAGGTAGAGGCAGGGGTGGTTGCAAGACTCAGGTGTCTGCAACCTTAGTTGGTACATAGATATGTGATTATATTGCTTACAGAACACTTAGCATCGATTACTCATCAATATTCAACCCTTATTATACTTCGCAGATAGCACAGAGCATCGCAACATTTACTTAGATATAAGTTATTTTAGTACTTAGCAACAACAAAACAGATCAGATCCAGTAGATCAACACTAAGCATATTTGTACATGTCAGATCTAGCATTCACACATATCTAAGAAGCACCAAGCATAAGTAGATCTATCTAAATATATCAAAGCACTTTGCAAAAGCAGGGACAACACATCAAGTCAAAGCACAAAGCATAACACACAGATTTATGTGGTTCACCCCCTTCCCTGTGGCTATGTCCACCAACTCTTCTTCTTTATTATCATCTCAAATTGGTTACAGGCACAAATCCACCAAAAACCCTTCCTCGCATAGGACAGAAGATCTGCGTAGCTCGCTAGATCCTTCTTCCTTGCACTTACAACACAAAGCCTTCTATAACTTCTACAACAACTTGCACTTAGCTCTGTAAACCTTCTACAGTCATGCACAGAGCACTTACATAGTGTATTATCACTTATACTACATCACATAGATACAATCCTCCTCTAATAGATGCCTATATGTTTATTTATACATTACAAAAGTGGGCCTAAACGTGGGTAAACCCACGGGCCGACATCCCTTTCCCATTACATTTTCCCAAAACCTAAAAAGGGACTTGAAAGTGGGCCGAGATCCCTTGATCTTTGCTTCGTTTGGCACTCCATCTTTGACAGGTTGTTGAAGTCCCAAAAACGGTCAAATATGACCAAGTAACTTCAAAACTTGGTCAAGGGCCAACAATAGTCCCTTTCCTCCATGGTTCATCTGTAATAGGAGTTGTGCAAGCCTTTCCTGGCTGGAATTCACTCTTTCTAGAGTCTCCCTCATTTCAAACTGTCCCCTACGGATTTCTTCCTAGTTCTCCTATAGATGGTGCACAAGTGCACTTTCTATCTGATTTATGGAGTGTTGTAACTCATTGGAAAAACCTGCTAGAATATGTGGCTTATTGTCCTCACCTAAACCCTCCATCTCTACCTATATTTCACCTATCTGCTTCCTGCATATGCCCATGTAAATACCACTGAACTTCTGCATGCACTAATCTCCACTGGCTGGGAGGATCAACGTTCCAATACCACTGTAATGTTCCCAAGCCAATGTTTTTGCCTAGAACACTAATTGCTCACTGTTTGTTTGTGTTTGCTTATGTGTTTACAGGTTTACTCATGGAATTTCACATTAGGGTTTATATGATGATGATTCAGTAATGAAACAACATATCTGAAGCATATATCATAAGAAATACAAGATACAATAAGGAACACCAATATAGAGCCAATAATGTTAGATATGGCCTTTATTTAGATAGTAGATAGATCCTTGTAGAAAGAGATCTGCAGATCTGAAAGAAAACCCCAATAATATCCAAAATGGGATTCCATCTGCTACAATAATAGTCAATACAATGATGATAGCCTTCCAAAGGCCCTCTGAAGAGAATGTCCAAGCCTTCAAAGGCCAACAGTTGCAAGATAAGACTAATGAGATGAGACCCTGATCCAATATAGTGCCAAACCCCTCCAACTGGCTAACTTGTGCACTGCCCTGGTTGTTGCAGAACCCCTAAGTTTCAGACCTAGATCAGGATACTAGTATCCCCCTAGAAAAGTATCAAATTGAAGGGTGAAGTTCTGACCCTCCAAATGACCAAACCCTCAACTTGTTTGTGCCCCCTAGTTGATTGAATCTCCAATATTTTAGCCTCGCCTCTAGAAGCCTCCAACTGCTACAAAAATCATTGGAATGATAGATCGGGCCAAGACAATCCACCGAGTGAAGTCTCAAGATGATCTATGAATATTTGGGCCACCAAATGATGAAAACCTCCTTGTGCAGTGTGCCCTTCTATCCTCCAAGTCATGCCAAGCTCCAGGAAATAATCTGCTGGGAAAACCTCCTCCTGAATAGAATATAAATTATGCCCTAGAACATACGAATAAAAACAATATGTTCCTTTGCCAAAAATCTTACTCCTTACATCATATTGAACTGATCTTCTCAAGTTGGTGCACCCTCCTACTAGAAACCCCCTAGGTTGCTCACTAGCTTGCATCTGCCAATAGATCTGGCCCCTGTAACACTGTAGAATGGTGTGGGAGGATTGTGCACCTCCGGGACCAAACTTGGATCAAGAAAGGTGGGATCTTTCACCACCAAGTTTATCTCTAGGGTTTTAGTCACAAAACCCTCAAAATTTCTTGTGCTCAAGAGCTCCAATGCAAATATGATAATCATCAAGAATGCCTTATAAGTGTGCCCTTTCTTTATTTTATACCTCCAGTATATTATTCTCTTGAGTTAGTTAACCCCTAGGGTTAACTCTATTGGACAACTGAGAGGGGGGGGTGAATCAGTTGTTACTGTGCTTAAAAAATTATATCCATTTTTAAACTCATTACAAAACACTCGATGATGATCAAAATAAATAAGCAATAGAGTATTCAACATCAATCACACACATGTATAATGCAGAGACGGATATTACTGAGGAAACCCATAAAGGGTGAAAACCTCTTTTCCTTTATATGATAATTATTTTCTATACATTATCATTCTTATGAGCACCGACTCATAATGAGGCTACCACCTCTGTTTTTCAAGCTGCTACTTGCTAAGATCACCAAATCTATGGTTTCTCTAGCACCCACTAGAAAGAAGCACCAACTCCCTGGTTTCTCTAGCACTCACTAGAAGGAAGCAACAACTCACTATGTGTTCCAACACCAACTAGATGGAAGCACCAACTTCCAATCACACAGGCACCAACTTGTATAACAAAGAACAACAGTTCTCCCTTGCACCACCCTGCCACCCTAGTTTCTTTGGATGCAACCAGATGGAAGCTACAACTCCATGTGTTCAAGCACTGACTTGAAACTCAGAGGACAACAGTCCTCCCTAGCACCTCACTACCACCCTGAGATATAAATTTTTCTATCAGTAAATTTATCACAGTGATACAATATTTATCAATGGCTTACCAATCTCATCACTGTTCTACTACACTGCTCTACTCTGCTCTGCCTGCATCAATGTATTCCTGCACACATTCCTTGCGCTTTCTGTTCTTCTGCCTTTTATGTTCCGTGCACCATGTCCCTTCTATGCACCATTCATCTTCTGTGCATTTCAACTGCTGCACCCTGTCTCCTCCTACATGCATGAATGACTCTCAACAGAAAAACCATCTCTTCTCTGTTCTGCATTTTTATAGTCTCTGTGCACCTTGTGCATGTTGCATGCACTATCTTTTCATAGCTCCACTAACCTTCACTTCGGGATGTGCATGTCGATCTCACACTGAGTCCTCTTCCAGATTATCCTCACAAGGCTTCATTCTCTCTTGCAGTTCCTCCATGTTTGTTCTGCATGTATGCCCATTTATTCTGAGCTTCTTTTCTTTTCCTGGCAGTAACAGTATTCCACCCATTTCCATCTGTCAATCGACTCTATAATGAGTCTACACTCTATTTGAAGTTGCCTCAAGACACTTCACCTTCTCTGGCGATCACCCTTAAGTCTCTTTGAGTCCTCTGGCAGAAACCATCAGTGATTTCTAGTAGTTACACTGCGAACCTCTCTAGCCTTATGCCTTTGGCACCTTTCACCTTTCCTTTCACATGTGGCATCAGGTGGTGACCAAACGCCTATTTATGAGGCACTTTCATGACTCGCGTTTCGTGGATCTAAGGATGAGGCATATCGACTCTCCAAGTCGCGATCTCCGAAATGGAGCTTAGTTGTATGCTAGCTCCTCCCTTAAACATTCGACAATGTGACCTTGGCTATGACCACAGGCCTAATCAAAAAGGCATTTCACGATTTTGCATTTCGGGTTTTCTCTCGTGAGTCTCCTTGACTCCTCATATTGCAAAAATCGAAATGGAACCTAGCTATGCTAGCTCCTTCCTTCACGTGCCCACGATGATGACCAAGCGCTTATCCATAAAAGGCTTTCACAATTCGCAATTCGGGAATTTTTTCATGAGTCTCCTTGACTCCACCACTTCTAGTACCCGAAATGGAGCCTAGCTATGCTAGCTCCTTCCCCTCACATAACCATCGGTGGCGACCATGAGTTTCGCATTTCGGCATTCCTGTGATGAAGGGTCTCGACACTCCAAGTTGCAATCATCAAAACTCTGAAAATGGAGCCAGATCAACAGTTCACGCTTTCTCTTGATCGACGACTCAGATTGAATCGTTGTTTCATTTTTCGCGATTTCGGCAATATTGTGGTGAGAATTCACGACTCTCCATATCGTGATCTCTGAAATGGAGCTTAGATGTTAGCACCTTCCTCCAACTCTCGACGATGTGACCCCAACCTATGACCACTCGCTAATCATTTGATCTCTTCACTCTTCAGATCAACAATCCACATTTTGTGGTGATAGGACAACTATCCACCACCCCGGAACTTCAGCTTTCGGGACTTTGGGGGAGTGTTGATACTAAAACTCCCGAAACTAAACTCACAGAGTGACATCATTCTTGCATCACTCAATGATGTGTCACAAGCCTATTAGTTTCCAAGTGTCATTCATATTCGTGACTTTCATGTTCCTGAAATGTCGAATCAACTTGACAATTGTCGTTGCTTGATCGTGCCATGTGTCATTGCTGACGTGGGCTACCACCTGTCCTTGTTGATGTGGTCTATCACGATATACATCCTCGATCTAGTGGCCCAGATTCATCCTTGATCCAACGGCTAAGATTGTTTTGTGATTTCTCATATCGCGAGTTAGAGAGGTTAGGAGCCTCCTTCCTTTGACCTTTCAGTCAGCGAAAAAACTATCACTTTCCACGTGTCCCTTTTGGATCAAGGATCAAGATTTTATCATGATTTTGCAACTTCACGAGCCTTCATTTTTCCTGATCAATAGTCCAGATCAATCCTCGATCCAACGACCCAGATCATTTTGGGATATCGCATATCGTGAGTTCAAGTGGTTAGAGCACCTCCTTCCTTTGGATTTCCTGATCTGTGAAACTCCGAAATGGAGTCTTTGACATGCCCTAATATTTTTCCACGTGTCCTCTTTGATAATGGATGGACCACCTGCGTTCAGGATTTTGTCAGCCCGCTTCTCCTTTCACTTAAAAGAATGTGTAGGTTCTCCTGGATCCAATGACGGTCGGACCTCGTGCTCGCATCTAACACTCGAGATCTATTCTCCCTTTACATGCTCCTCCTCCTAAGCTTATCCTTTCTAGGTGTTCTTTCCATCAATGACAAGCGCATCATTGTTGTTCCTGTAAACATGCCAACAATCTCCCCCTTTGGCATTGATGGCAACCCTGAATGGCTGCACTATTCTGCTTAGACCTTGATATCCAACTTTAGCATCCAGTCATGTTGTTATTCTCCCCCTTTGACATCAATGTCAAAGAAATACACGCTCCCCCTGAGTTGTTGCAGTAACTTTCCAGAGGTATCAGATATTCAAATAACAGAAACTCCCCCTAACAGGATGGACTCTCTTAGGTGTGAGTCGGGATGACACCCAACTTCTGATGGAGATATTCAAATGGTGTCTTAGCTAGGGTTTTAGTAAATATGTATGCAATTTTTTCTGTGGTGGGAATGTAAAGAACCTGAACAATCTGATTGGTGACCTGCTCTCTCAGAAAATGGTATTTTATGGGAATATGCTTGGTCTTGGAGTGGAATATGGGATTCTTTGACACACCTATGGCACTAGTGTTATCACAATGAATTGCGATCGGTGTAGTATATTTTACCTCCAAGTATGCAAGTGTCTGAATCATTCATAATATTTGAGTGCAACAAGTAGCAGCAGCAATGTACTCTGCCTTTGTAGTTGATAAAGAAGTGGAACCTTGTTTTTTACTCAACCAGGCTACTAGAGAATCTCCTAAGTAGAACGCACCTCCACTCATGCTTTTCCTTTCATCCATGCAGTTATCCCAATCAACATCTTAGTAGACTGATAATTGAAAATTCAGATTCTTTGGATACCATAGGCCATAGTTCATTGTTTCTTTCAAATATATTAATATCCTTTTGACAGATAGCAAATGACTCTGTTTAGGTGCAGACTAATACCTTCCTACCATTCCAACAACATGCATTATGTCTGGACGAGATGTTGTGATGTATAATAGGTTGCCTATCATTGATCTATATGAACTTTGATCAACATTAGGTGAGTCATCATCCTTGCTTAATTTGCATCCAGTAACCATAGGTGTGCCCACAGGTTTAGAATCTTCCATTTTCAACATTTCTCTTAGATATTTTTCTTGAGAAAGAAACATGCCTTCATACCTCTGAGTAATTTGCAGACCAAGAAAAAATGACAGTTCCCCTATCATAGACATTTCAAACCCAGACTCCATGGCAGAAGCAAACCATTGAACCAATGAATCATTATGACAGCCGAATATGATGTCATCTACATAGACCAACACGATGAGAAAATCATTACCCTCTGTTTTGATATATCGATTGTTGTCACTTGTTTCTCTCTTGAACCCTTTGTCTTGGAGATACATATCCAGTTTGTGATACCAGGCATGAGGGGCTTGTTTCAACCCATATAAATCTTTCTTCAACTTTCATACAAAGTCGGGGTTATCTGATAGCTCGAAACCCTCTGGTTGTTCCATATATACTTCTTCTTTTAAATCTCCATTTAGAAAAGCTGACTTGACATCTATTTGATAGACTTTAAACCTTTTATGACAAGCATAGGCAAGAAATATTCTGATAGCTTCTAATCTTGCTACGGGCGCAAATGTTTCATCAAAATCCAATCCTTCTATTTGAGCATGGCCCTTACATACCAATCTTTCTTTGTTCCTGACAACTTGTCCCTTCTCATTCAATTTATTCTTAAAAATCCATTTGGAGCCTATGACATTTTTACCGTCAGGTCTAGGAACCATCTCCCAAGTATTGTTTTTTCTCAATCATTCATCATTCATGGATTTAACCCAATGGTCATATTTAATGGCTTCATTAAATTTCTTGGGTTCCATCATTGACATGAAGGTTATATGGGATTGCTCGGTGTTTTTTATTATCCTTCTCCTAGTTTGTACACCTTTGTCTTTTTCACCAATTATCTGACTTGCAGGATGATTCTTTTGAGTGATTCTGGAGGAGGAATTTGATGTTGTATGTTGATTTGAGTCTGTCTAAATATTTGCATCTTCATCTGGATCAGAGTCTTCTTGTTCTGATTCTTGGACCTGTTCAGCTTCAACTTCATCTATATCCTTTGTTGTTGATTCAGTATTGTTTACCTCTCTTACTGGGATTCCTTCATCAACTTTTATGTCAATATAGTCAACCAATCTATGCGGCCTCTTATTATAACATATGTATCCTTTATTGTTTGTAGCATACCCTAATAAGATACCTTCATCAGCCCTATCATCATACTTGCCAAGGTTCTCATCATTATTCTCTATGTAACACTTACTTCCAAAGACTTTGAAGTGTTTGATTGAAGTAGGTCTCCCATACCACAGTTCATAGGGTGTCTTGTCGGTGTGTGGTCTGAGGTGGGCTTTGTTAAGAACATGGACTGCTATGTTTATTGATTTTACCCAGTAGGTTTGACCAATTTTCTTCTCATTCATCATTGACCTATCCATTTTCTACACTGTTATGTTTTGCCTCTCAACTACTCCATTTTGTTGTGGAGTTCTTGTGATTGTGTATTCTCTCTTGATCCCATGTTTATCATATAATTCCTTGAACTCACTTGACATAAATTCGCCTCCTTTGTCTTCTCTTACTGCCTTTAACCTCTTGCCTGTTTGATTCTCAGTTAAAACCTTAAATATTTTAAATTTCTCAAATGCTTCATCTTTTTCCTTGAGAAAGGCAACCCAAGTAAGTCTGGAGTAATCATCAATGATCAGCATGAAGTTGTTTTCTTTCCCCATGCCTTCCTATTTTGATGGTCCACATAACTCCATATGGACTAGTTGGAGTGGTTTCTCTGCTGAAGTAGAACTCTTGGATTTAAACTGTGTCCTGGTTAGCTTTCCTACTTGGCAGAGTTTACACACAAACTCTTGTGGTTTTGATATTCTTGGAATATCTTTTACTACCTCAAGATTTTTGAGCTTGATTAAGTGATCAAAGTTTAGATGTCCAAGTCTCCTATGCCATAACCAGCTCTCATCATATTTTTTTAGATGACACTCTTCTCTATCTTCTTTCATCACATATACAATATTTTCTATCCTTATGCCTTTATCCACCACTTTTCCTAAGTTTACAGACTTTATCTTGCAGTCCTTGGAAGTGAACACCACTTCACATCCTTTGTCACACATTTGACTTACACTAAGCAGATTATTTTTCAGCCCATCTACAAGCAGAACATCTTGAGCTTTTCATTTTCCATTACTTAAACTCACTATCCCTTTACCCTTGATTTTACTTGGAGCATCATTTCCAAAGGTTACGTTTCCTGATTTACTTTCACTTAAAGATAGAAACTTACCTTTGTCTCCCGTCATATGTTTGGAGCATCCACTGTCAATATACCAAGGGTTCTTTTGTCTTTGAACTGACAACACTAATCCACACTTGTCACTTTCTCTCTTCTTCCAAACCTTGTCATTTTCAACAGAGGGATTCAAATCTGGTTCATAGTTATTTAAGCGACAGTCAACAGCTTTATGTCCAAAATTATGACAGATGTGACATTTTGATTCGTTGAATAAGGGATCATAACGATTTTTATGCTTAACCTGTGTCCTTTTCCAAGCCATCAAGTGATTTGCAGTCTGTGATGGTTTGTTACTTCGTTGTTTCATTCTTTGTTGTGAAATATACCTATACCTTGAATGTCTTGATTGCTCATATCTAAAATTTAAAGAACAGTTTACATATTTGTGACCAAAATTAGAATAGAAAAAACAATATCCATAGAAAAAACCTTGGTACCTGGAAAATGGTTGTCTTCTTTGAGAAGGTCGATTTCTTCCATGCTAATGATTTCTTTGAGTAGAGAGTGTATTATTTCTTTGATCTACAATTTCAATTCTGGTACCTTTTTCTTTACTCCTCCTGGGCAGTCGATTATCTTCTTTTGTTTATGCAGGTTTATTGTTGTCATATGTTGTAGATTTGACAAACTTGATGGGTTCATTGTTACTTGGCTGACCATTGTTTGATCCCTCTTCATAACCCAGACCTGTTTTTAGCTTTCGGTTCCTTTGCTGATTCAGAATGGTGGCCAATCCTTTTGAGGCTTTGATACTTGACAGATTCTGATGATACAAGGCTTGAAACTTCTCCAGCTCTTTCCTAGTTTTCACTACTTCTTCCTCCAGAGCTTCACGTCTTGCCTTCTTTTCTGATAATTGTTGTTTCAGAATGTCTTCGATTTTGTTTGCCTCTTATAATTCCACTTTTAGCAGGGAAAAGTCTTCATCAAGTTCTTTACTACCTTTCTTGAACTGTATCAGCAATTATTTTTGTTTTCTCATCTTAATTCTGAGTCTGTCAAGCTCTTCTAGTGCACTGATCAGTTCTCCTTTAAGGTCAACCACAACTTCTTCTTCATTAGAATCACTTCCTATTCTTTTATTATCATAATCTTGTTTGTCGATAAGCATGAAGTCATTTAGTTTATCTTCAATAGAAGAGTCACTGTCTTCAATATCTAAAGGATCATTATCATTGTTTACACAAAGACTTTTCTTCTTAAAATTATTCTCTTTAAAGATTTTTTTGTGTTTGTGCTTCTCCTCGTCATCATATGTCTGATCCTTTCTTTTGTGAGGAAATTTATTTGCAAAATGACCTATCTTACCATAGTTGAAACATTTGAAAGGCAGTTTACCTTTGTATTTTCCTGATCCCTTCTTCAGTCTTCTCACAAATTTTGATTCAATTTCATCAGGCTCAGAATCCTCATTCTTGTCTTCTTTAAATGATGCTTCTCTGGAGGTGGGTTTATCTTTAACTATTCTCATTCCATATGCAATCAACGTTCCTAGAAGTTGATCAAATGCCAAGGATTTTAGATCATTAAGTTCTTCTATAGCAGAGACCTTCGGGTTGAACCTATCTGGTAGAGATCTCAAAATTTTCTGAACTAAGGAGGGTTCCTCAATTTTTTCACCAAGTGCTTTCATTGCATTTACCAGTTCTTCAACTCTTAGAAAGTACTTTCCAACAGTTTCATCCTCTTTCATCTTCAGTTGTTCAAACTGTATTCTGTAGGTTTGAAGCTTGGCATCCTTTACCTTCTCATTACCTTCATAACTATTAATGAGTTTGTCCCACATTTCTTTGGCAGTTTCTAAGTGCATAACTTTTACAAATTCTGCCTCTCCAAGCCTGCTCAGGATAACATTCATAGCCTTAGCATTGAATTTGAATTCTAGCGTGTCATCCTTATTAGCTAGTACAACTGGCTTTACATAACCAGTCTCTACCACATCCCAGACATCTACACCTAAAGCCATTATGTAGGTTCTCATTCTAACTTTCCAAAAGGAAAAGTTTGTTCCATTGAATAGTGGGGCCTTATTGGTTGAAGTTCCTTCACAGCTTGACATGTTTAAGATCTAGGAAAGGGGCCAGCTCTGATACCAATTGTTGGACAATTGAGCGGGGGGTGAATTAGTTGTTACTGTGCTTAAACAATTATATCCATTTTTAAACTCATTACAGAACACTCAATGATGATCACAATAAATAAGCAATAGAGTATTCAACATCAATCACACACATGTATAATGCAGAGACATATATTCCTGAGGAAACCCATAAAGGGTGAAAACCTATTTTTCTTTATATGATAATTATTTTATGTACATTATCATTCTTATGAGAACTGGCTCATAATGAGGCTACCACCTCTGTTTTGCAAGCTGCTACTTGCTGAGAGCACCAACTCTCTGGTTTCTCTAGCACCCACTAGAAGGAAGCACCAAATCCCTAGTTTCTCTAGCACCCACTAGAAGGAAGCAACAACTCCCTATGTGTTCCAGCACCAACTGGATGGAAGCACCAACTTCCAGTCACACAGGCACCATCCTTTATAACAGAGAACAACAGTTCTCCCTTGCACCACCCTGCCACCCTGGTTTCTCTAGATGGAACCAGATGGAAGCTACAACTCCCTGTGTTCAAGGACCAACTTGAAAATCAGAGGAAAACAATCCTCCCTACCACCCTGAGATATAAATTTTTCTATCAGTAAATTTATCACAGTGATACAATATTTATCAATGGCTTACTGGTCTCATCATTGTTCTGCTACACTGCTTGCATCAATGTCTTCCTACACACATTCCTTGTGCTTTATGTTCTTCTTCCTTTTATGCTCTGTGTGCCATGTCCCTTCTATGCACCATTCCTTTTATGTGCATTTCAATTGTTTCACCCTACCTCCTTCTACACGCATGAATGACTCTCAACAGCAAAACCATCTCTTCTTTGTTCTGCATTTTTATAGTCTCTGTGCACCTTGTGCATGCTGCATGTGTTATCTTTTCACAGCTCCACTGAGCTTCACTTTGGGATGTGCATGTCGATCTCATGCTGAGTCCTCTGCCAGTTTATCCTCGCAAGACTTCATTCTCTCTTGCATTTCCTCCATGTTTGTTCTGTATGTATGCCCATTTATTCTAGGCTTCTTTTATTTTCTTGGAAGTAACAGTATTCCACCTATTTCCATCTGTCAGTCGACTCTATGATGAGTCTACACTCTACTGGAAGTTTCCTCGATACACTTCGCCTTCTCTGGTGATCACCCTTAAGTCTCTTCGAGTCCTCTGTTAGAAACCATCAGTGATTTCTAGCAGTTACACTGCAAACCTCTCCACCCTTATTCCTTTGGCACCTTTCACCTTTCCTTTCACATGTGGCCTCAGGTGGTGACCAAACACCTATTTATAAGGTGCTTTCGCAACTCGCGTTTCAAGGATCTGAGGATGAGGCATCTCGACTCTCCAAGTCGCGATGTCCAAAATTGAGGTTAGCTACATGCTAGCTCCTCCCTTAAACCTTCGACAATGTGACCTTGGTTGTGACCACAGGCCTAATAAAAAAGGCATTTCACGATTTTTCATTTCTGGTTTTCTCTCATGAGTCTCCTTGAATCATCATATTGTGAACCTCGAAATGGAGCCTATCTATGCTAGCTCCTTCCTTCATGTTCCCACGACGATGACCAAGCGCTTATCCGTAAAGGGCTTTTGCAATTCTCAACTCGGGAATTTTGTCGTGAGTCTCCTTGACTCCTCCACTTTAGGTACTCTAAATGGAGCCTAGCTATGCTATCTCCTTCCCCTCACATAACCACCAGCGGTGACCACAACCTACATGAAAAAGGCGTTTCGCATTTCGACATTCCTATGATGAAGGGTCTCGACACTCTAAGTTGTGATCGTCGAAACTCCGAAAATGGAGCCAGATCAACGGTTCATGCTTTCTCTTGATCAACGACTCGGATTGAATCACTGTTTCGTGTTTCATGATTTCGGCAATATTGTGGTGAGACTTCATGACTCTTCATATCGTGATATCTGAAATGGAGCTTATCTATTAGCACCTTCCTCCAACTCTCGACGATGTGACCACAACCTATGACCACTCACTAATCATTTGAGCACTTCACTCTTCAGATCAACGGTCCACATTCTATGGTGATCGAACGACTATCCACCTCCCCAAAACTTCATCTTTTGGGACTTTGGGGGAGTGTAGATACTAAAACTCCCGAAACTCCTATAAACATGCCAACAAACTCTTATCTTAACCCCACCTTTTGTTTTATTTCGTTGAGTTGCCCTTTCTCACACAAAGTCAACTCAGTAATATAATGTTGTGCTTATGAAGTGTCTTCTGGTTGACTTTGTCCCTATGATGCATGAGACTACAATCTAGTGGGGATAGCTAGACTACTGAGTCTCTCTAGACCTCTTCACCAAGAGGTGGGGGACATTATAAGACAAAATACCATACAGAGAAGATCCTCCCCAAGGATAGTGTCTCTAAGACCTAACGCCTCAATAAGATGATCCAAAATAACCAAGGAAGAGATTATCCAAGTGTGGCGCACCCTCCAAGATACCATAAAACCATAAATAACGAAATTACCAAAAATTGCAGTCGCAACTGCCTTGTGCGCACTGCAGAAGAATTTGTCTGACTGTCCAAATTGAATGAGCCAGTGTTGTATTTATACTAATTTGGGCGCCAGTCTAGGGCCGACTTCTTATTTCCGAGTCCTCAATTTACTTATTAATTTCTTGTGGGGCTGACTTCTCTTCCTGAGTCTTCTTGTAATGGTATAGATGGGTCTTCTTGTACTTTCTTGCAGAGAATGACTACCCGAAGTTGCTAATACCCAACATCTTTACGATTATGGATTTGCTAAAAAATTCATCATGTCACATGTAGACTGTGGATCATATTTGTGCTCTTAAGAAGTCGGATTTCCTAAGGAATTAACATATTTGGACTTGCAAGTTTTTAAATCAAGGTTTTGCAGAAGAGATATGGGTTTGAAGTAGGAACCTATGGTGCTCAAAAACCACAACTCTAGCATATGGGCACAAGACATGGAGACTTTGCTAAAGAGAAAAACATTGTGGTAGTTAACAACAACTCCCTTTCCCAATCTTAAAAATGAGCATGAGAAGTTCGCAGTAATGGAAGAAAGATGATGTTATAGGTGTTATAATGAACTACATCTCAAGAGAGATTCAATTTGATACCAATCGAATTAACTTCCCTTATGAAATTTGGAAGAAGATAAAGAATTTATTTGAAAAGGTTCACTGCCCAAATGAAGTTTGGGAGATTTGATTCCATACCAGAGGAATTGAATACACAAATGAAGTCTAGAAGTTGAAGAAGTTATTTAACAAGGTTGATAGAATCCATGCAACTTGACAAAGAGTTGATATCTCTAGAACCTCTCTATTTTGATAGGATTGAGGATTATTTTGCTTATGTAAAGGACTTGCAATTGAAGTTGAGTGAATGTGGAAAAGACTTTGTGAAGAACAAAAGGTCACTAATATAAATGATTTTGATAAATATAAAACACCATATGATATTTTATGTTCCACATTTCAAGCAATTTGGGCTTCGAGAAAAGAAAATGGTAAGAGTTATATCTTGTATTTCTTTATTTCTCTTTATTGATTAGGGCATAGGAAAAAATGTTTCATGAACAAAAGATTAATAATAGGTTGCAAGTGTATTTCACTAAGGGAAAGCATTGACATAATTATAAAGAAATAGGTCAAGATGGAAATCAAGAAAGATGCCATGGTGGATACTATCATTGTGAAGATCAAATTGACATAAAAAAAAAGGAGGTGATAGTCAATAGAAAGGAAGTCGACACAGGTTATCATCGTAGAAATATATATCAGATTGATAGAGGAAAGTATGGAGGTGGCAGTCAACATCATACAAGGAAAGTTAAGGATAAGAAGAATTTTTATTATTGTGGAAAGACAAGGCACTTTAAGAAGGTTTGTGATCTTGAGAAGAAGTTTAGGAGGCTTGAAGGTGGATAGCCAACCAATCAACCAAAAATAAACTTAAGAAAACAAATGTGATTATAAACCTAAGTAGCACAAAACATGGAAACATGTTCAAGTTTCCGAAACAGGAATTCCTAGAAACATGACCCCCCCAAAATGGGTACGTGGGGGAAATGCGGTATATATAAAAAAAAAATGTAGGTGTATAGTTTTTTTTAAATAACGCATTATCTTGCAAGAAAATAATAATGATACACAAATGACATTTTAGAAGGAGATCCATCTCTATAATAACTTCATTGATGGTTACATGATGCCAAATCTCATAGTTGGTGGTCTTGACTAATGCCAATCACATACCCTCATACATGATAGAATCCAGTGGAAATGCTACAATCTTGTCAATCTTAAAATCTTGAAAAATATTAAGTCTACCAAACTCTGAATGGTATATGAAATTCTACTTTCACCATATGAAGTCCGATGAGGTTGGAACCACCCTAAAACATCCCAAAACAATTAATGGTAATGTTAAAAATTTAATTAAAAGGATATAAAAGGTAAGATAAAGGAGAATGCCAACTTTTACTTTAACAATTCAATATTACCTTAACAATTCAATATTACCATTAATTACCAAGGTCACAATCTCCTCAAATCTCAATCCCCTATATTTTTTTGGTCTTAAATAATCATTGTCACGAACAAGAAAACATTTTTATATGGGTCTCATGCCCTTCTCGGGCACTTAGGTCAGCGCGAAAACTTCCAAAAAGTGCCTGAAACATCTTGGAAATGTTGTCAGTCATTTCGTATGACATTTCCAAAATTGGGAACATCATACGGTATGGTTGACGACGTTTCATACTTGTTTTGACGTTTCCAAGTATTTCAGGTATTGGTTTGCCTATTGGGGGGTGTTGCCTGCAACATAGTTATAATCATACATTTTATGTTAGTTTATCTCGACCATTATATAGTGACACTTCTAAAAAAGAATGGATAGTTGATTATGGTTATTCACATCACATGGATAAGGATAGTTCTTTCCTTTCTTCCTTCAGTAAGGCTAAAGAAAGGAAGACATTTGTTGAAAATGGATATGCACTCACTATTACTAGTAGTGGAAGGTTTGATTGTGAAAATGGTGTAATAATTATCATTTACAATGTACCTAATCTCAATGCAAATACCTTTTTTTTACCATATCTCATTGAGACTAGAAAGAACATTGAATTCTAGCTAGACAAGTTTGTTGTGAAGAATATTGGCAATGATTTTGTGGTGGTTGTTGAGGGTATTCTTGATCCCATGGACATATTGTATAGATTTTATGCCTTCAAGGGTGAAAATAAGAAATAAACTAGACCATTTGCACTTATATCTAGCATTGATGATAGAAGTAGAATTTGTTATGAAAGACTAGCACATTTGAACATTAGGAGCATGAAGTTGATGGTTTCACTTAATATATTTCATTGCAATCCCAAAATGGTTCCTCCATAATGTGTATGTGAAGGATGTACTCTTGATACACATCACCAAGAAAATTTTGAGAACATGGAAGTCTTGGAGGGAAAAGACATCACCGGAGCTTGTGCATAGTGATCTTTATACAATGAACCATCCTTCTTTTGCATGTGCAAGGTATGTTCTTACCTTTATTAATGATTCTTCCAAGTTTACTTGGGTTTATTTTTTCAAAAAGTGGACAAGGTCTTTGATAAAATTTAAGGAATTTATAAAATTAACTAAAAAGAAATGTGGTCGACTCATGAAATGTTTGAGTTTCGATAATGGAGGAGAATATGTGAGTAAGGCCTTTGAAGGGTATTTATTTAAGAACGATATCTCATGGAAAATATTAGTACCTTACACACTTTAGCAAATTGGTGTTGCTAAGATAGAATATGTCTTTGATTGAAATGGGTAGATATTTGCTTCAAGCAAAAGGAGTACTGACTAGTTTTAGCTCAGGGGTTGTATGCTCAAATAATCCTTTGAGTAGAGTCTTGACCAGAGTAATGTGGGATATCATTCCTCTTGAGAAATGATATCAAAAGAAACCATGGATTGAAAACCTAAGGACCTTTAGATGTAGATATTGGCTCATATTTTGGATGAGAAGCAGAAGGTGTAGTGCAAGAGTCAGTATTTCATAATGGTTGGTTATTATGAAGAGTCGAAAACCTATTGACTAATTGATCCACTTAAGAAAGCATTGATATGTTAACAATGTGTTATCTTTGATGATAGAACTTTAAATGTTACCTAATTGGGGTTTTAGGTCGTAATTTAGTTGAAATCTTGAAGATCTTTGAATTCAATAACCTTCACTCTAAATCGACTAACTTGGTTTCTAAATCGACTAGCTTAAATTCCAATTGAATTTCTACTATTAAATCAACTATAGGTTAAATGGTCCAGACGGTCATTCCCTAGGGTAGATTCATTCTCTCCAGGTTTCACTTTGCTTAGTGTCATAGGAATGGACCAGATAAGTGAATGTTCTAGGTTCAACAATCAGGGATAGGCATTCCCTAGGGAAGACTCATTCTCTCTAGGTTGCACTTTGTTTAGTGCCGGAGGAATGGCCCAAATAGGTGAATGGTCCAGGCTCATAAATCAGGACAATTATTCTTCCTTGCTTGAGAAGAATAGTCCAGATATATCATCATTGATGTTTTACCTTTTGAGGGAAGATGCTCTTCCAGATCTCACAAATGTGAGTGGAAGAATGGCCCAGATGATTCAGTTTATATCATAACATTGTTTTATGTGTAGGTTGATATCAGATGATATGATTGTTATGAAGAATGTATGTCTCTGGACAGTAGATGTATGCTATTTTGGTGGATGTGTTCCACTGATTATGACTACATGTTACTGATCAAGTAATTGTGTGCTACTTGGTGTGGTAGTATACCACTGGATTGTAGTTGTGTACTACTATGGATAGACATGGTTGTGTTCTATTGAATGACATTGTTCTGATTGCCTTGTAGACTATCAGTAATGTTAAAAATGATTATCAGCTAGATGGATGGTCAGTGTGCTGGTGGACTGACATTCTCTAGGAGGAAAATGGTCTAGGATAGTTATTCTTCTAGGATGTATGTCCAAATTAGAAGAATAGTCCTTCTAGCCCGTGGTGTGGCTTCCAGCATCTGTTGGAACAATTATTCTTCTAGGACATATGTCTAGATTAGAAGAATGGTTATTGTATCACTCTGTGGAGCGAGTGACTTATTCAATATCATGTTTGATTACTCAGATGGAGTATGGTTTCAAGACATGATGCAGTTGATCTTGTCAGATGACACTGATAGTGATTATGGTGTTCGTGATCTAATCATGAGATAGTCTATACGACTATGATGATGCTACGAGGTGAATGGTATGTTTGTGCTCAAGACCATTACCTTCAATACCTCCCTAGCTAGGAGGGAGTGTTGATATTATGGTAGCTATGGGAGGTATTTACCTCCACGTGTAAACCTGACGAGAATAGAATATTCTAGGAAGCAAGAAGAAACCCTAAATAAATGGTTAAGAACCCTAGAAGACAAGTCTGCTCAAGAGAATGATTTGTATTAGGTTATTAGCCTCCAAGAGAATAAGTTGGCTAAAGGAAATGTTATATACTAAGTAATTGTTGAGACCCTAAATTGACATCCCCACTACCCTATTTTACTCCTCATCTATACCTTTTTGGCTTACCTAAGCTTGGGTAATGACAAAGAATACTACCATTAGCCATTGATAAGGTCATGAGGTAACGTATAATTAATTCATGCATTTTTTTGGTTTATTGAGCTAGGAGATTAAATGTTTCATGTATTAATGCTTCAACTTGCCATGTATAATCTTTGACCTCTAGATAAATCCAGCCTTCCTATACCAGCTCAGCTATCCGGTACTTGTGCACCAGACTGCCATTGTCTGAATCCAGTACTAAGCGCATCTGGTACTGAATCTCACCTGTCGTGATCCGGTACCAACGGCTGTGGACTATCGAGATCTGGTACCACCATTCGTGCACTGTTCGGATCCAATACCATCTACCTGTCACAATCTGGTACCAATTCACGAAGCCGAATGTACCAAGTTTAGCTCCAGATCATGCCCAAGACAACTGTTGAGTGTTTATTGAATCATAAATGTTTTAGCAAAGCTATGTTAGGATATTTTGTTGTTGCTTCATCCTCATGAACTTTGTGTCATGAGGATGAAGCTTAAAATATGTAACCGAATAATTAAATTTAACAATTGATTGATTTGCAAACGATTTCACCTCCTTGTGTTTCACGACTAAGACTGTTTAAATAGTCATGGCAAGGATGGTGGAAGTAGTAGAGAGTTAGCATAATACAGATGTGAAGCAATGTTATATATTGCAGAACATATTTTGGGTGAAGATTAATAGAAGGACGTCATTTATCTTTGTGCCTTGATCGTCTATGATTGAATGTGAGTTGAGTTGTTAGCATAGTTTGATTCTATGTTTTGAAGTTTGAATGAGAGTAATGTGTGAGTTGAAAACAAGTTTACTGTAGACTCTAGTTGCTGACCTGTTGAAGCGGCAAGGGCCCACTGCCCAACAAAGGTCATCACCTTCGTAGATTAGTATTAGAATTTGATTTCAATAGTGTGAATGTTAGATTAGCTTAAGCTTTAATTCCTTCAAATGATAGCAGTATAGTTTAGACTAGAATTTTAATTATATGATCGTTTAGAGAGCTTTACTCACTCTGTTTTGCATATGCTTTGTTTTAATGAATTTGATTTTGTTTCATAGACATGAATGTTGGTAGCAGTAGTCAGACATATTTGAAGGAGAACTAGTGAAGTTTACAACAACACATTGTGAACCACAACATACTCAGTATATTGACTATTGAACTACCCATGCTATGTCTTGATGATTGATGTGTGATTTCCCTTTCAGGAGTGTGGTTGCATAGTTAATTCTCTGGGTTAGATAGTAGAGTTGATATGTCATAAGAACTCCATCTCATACTTGCATGTGTCATAATGGAGTAGATAGCCTCTCTGTGAAAGACAACCAAAGTGCATTTCAGTTTGCTAGTTTGTTTTGTTTCCAGCATACATAATCTAGAACAGTTCTATACTCATGACATTAGAATTACCTTTCTTACTGGTGTCTTGTAACTCTGTTGATTACGAATCCCAGATTGATAATTAATGAGTGCATTATACTAAACATATAAGCAGCACAACAGTAATTAGCACCCAGAATGAGAAGTTGGCCCAGGCAGTCTGGCAGAAACAGTATAAATATAGGAGGCTAGTCTTCATTCTGGCCAGTATTCTCATAACTGCAGACGTACACTTGTGCGCACTACAATTGACCAGCTTGGGCACAAGTCTTGGGAGGAGGAGTTGCCACCAGTTCTGCATTCTGTATTTTCGGTCTCTCTGTGGGTTGGACACTCTTATCAGTCTTGGTTACTCTTGCTTGGTGCGTTATCCCTGGAGAGAGGTGTGCTATCTTGTTTGGCTATCTAGCCTAGAGTTTTCTTCTAGAATGATTCTCTATCAAGGTTAACGGTGCTCAGGGGTGGCTTTGGCCTATGGTTGGGTGACAATATTACTATATTGTCTATGGTTAAATGAGTGCATCCATTACATGGATAATACATGTCATTTTGTTTCCAATGAGATGTGGAACACCACGTGGTTCCTCACGATTAGGGAGATATGGCCATGTAAATTTGGAATCCCTGAAGAGTGGTCAAGAAGCCCCTAGTCAGTTAAAAGTCTTAGTCAAAGGGTAAAGTGGTTGCAACAAGAAATCCCTAAAGTAATGAGAGAGTTTACTATGAAAAAGTATATAAACACCTCAAGGAGTCTCTCATAATGACACATAAACTTACACTGAAAATCTATCTTGTGAATGTTATGATTTTTCTTTTTATTGAAAAAGTATGAGGTTAAATCTGACGTCAAGTCTGAAGTTATGAAGGAAGGTTGAAGGTGAAAGTCTCAAAGTTGTAGAAACTGTGAGTAACCCTATTTTATGAGGCACCCACGAGTTGCAGGTCAGAAGGGCGTGGATGTACGTAGGATGCAATGGAGAAGAGCGCAGATATCCATGGGTAGTAGTAAAGGAAGTCGTGAATCTGTGAAAAGCTTGTGAAAGGGTGAGAAGAGATGTTGGTACCTAGTTGCTAAGGACTGTGGAAGAAGTTACAGGTCAGTTTACAGTACAGAAGGTCAGCTATAGGATCAGAGGTAAGTTTTAAGGGTTATGGTTATGGTGTTATGGTACATGCATGGTGATGATAGTATGTGATATGATACATCTTGGTGATATTATGGTACATTAATTAGAAGCATTATTGGCTATCTTGGTGTATGGTTTGGTTACATGTTATGGTGCATACTTGAGGTTTTGTATATTGTGTTATGAGGTTGCATCTTGGTCATATTGAGGAGCATGCTAGAGGAAAATGTTTGTGGGATTTGGTATATGACTTGAGGCACATCATTGGATGCATGGTACATGTTGGTTGAGGTTAACTTGTTGAATACATTGTTGGTGCATTTATTGGTTTATTGTATACTGTGTATGGCATGATATGGTATATGATTGGTACATGGTATGGTGTTGACGTACATGGTGTATGTACATTCTTGGTGTGCATGGTTTCCACATGGTATGGTACATGTGTTGATGACACAGGTTGATGCATGGTTGATGCATGATACAGGATGGTACTTAGTTGAGACACATATATTTTGATGGTATGTTGGTGATCTTGGTACATGCTTGGCAGAGGAATGTGTCGGTGATGTTGAACATATATTTGAGAGATGTCCTTGGTGTATGATCCATGTGAGAGGATATCATTGAGTATCGGTGACAATGACAAGTTGATGTGACAAGTTGGATACAGTGACATGTTGATTACAAGTTGATTGATATATGAGTGGCAATGGTTGTGGTAGTGACAATTTGGTCTACACTTATATTTCAGGGCGGTTGGATGGGGAAAGGAAAGGGGGTTGTAGCCTCCTTTTGTTTGGAGCTGGAGAATCAGGTATCTATAGCTTCCTTTAGGTTGGAGCCTGCGAATCAAGGGGTTGTAGCCTACTTCTGGTTGAAGCCAGAGAATTCAGGGAATTGTAGCTTCCTTCAGGTATGAGCCTAAGAATAGGGGGTTGGAGCCTCCTTCTAGTTGCAGTTGGAGAATTTGGAAGTTGGTGCTTCCTATGAATGAATTCTTGATATATATATATATATATATATATATATATATATATATATATATATAT
>ML801083.1:18078-35913 GCA_009831015.1 Picea engelmannii
TTTAGACAAGCAAGAGACTGTCGGATTGGGAATATCAGGTAATGAGAAGTGGAAAGCATGTTCCAACACAGTGATTTGGGGAGCCATTGGGGAATTAAATACATTCAAAACAAAGACTCTTGTAAGGATAGATTGTCAGTATTGCCTACCTTATAGTGCATTTCAAGATAACACAGAAGAATAATTTATAAATCTCGAATTATGACAAGATGAGGGGTAAAACATTTAATCATTAAAATTACCACATCCCTCCTTCTAGCGCCATTTGTTGACGAGCGTATGTGACACACCGTCAACTGGAAGGTCAGATCTGAACCGGGGTTGTCTAATTAACCCAATCCGTTTGGAATGAACTGACCTGACGGGTTTAATGGTTTCGTTAGCCAACTAAGGTCCTAAAAATAATAAAAGAAACAAAGTAATCTAAATCTATGATTCTAACAATTTATATACTAATTAAAAGTGTTCAAATAGAAACATGAATATACAAATGATTATAAACAATCTATATACAGTTTGCAAGGTTTACTTGTAATCTTGCGAAATGAATTTTCATAATACGCTTCTAAACAAGATAAAGAAAGGACGGAATTTTTTTTTTATTTCTTTTTGAATGTTTAAATATTTCAAACTAATAAATACTAAGCAAATACAATTGAAACAATGATACATACACAGTCAAAGCTAATTAATGAAATCATTGTCTCATTCATATATAAACAAATATGAATAAAAGAAAGCAGTGCACCTACTAACCTCTCACTGATCAGCAGTACTAAGCTAAATTCATCTCTTTGTATTTGTATGACCTCCTCTTAACCTGTGTCAAGTGTAAACCTATGACAAAACCAAGCATACTACTTCCTGAAGAAATTCAAGGAAGTGTTTCATATTCTAGAGCGAGTTTATAATGATAGAAAGACAAATAATTATATATCTTGTGACCTTGAAATGTCCAATAACTGAAAATGAAAGAAATTCCAATTCTCGGGAATGGTGTTACCATCTATCTAGCATCAGATGTAAACTCAAAATACTTGAATAGATGATCAGTCACAAATATAAACTAAACCAAAAGATAATGAACAGAATTAAATAGCTAGAAATGGCAGATGAACAACAATATAACCAAAACAACACCAAAATGATACTAGAATAACACCAAAAAGAGCACTTCGATTACTGAGAGCAATGTTCACTTGCCTCTTCGAGGGGGAACCTCCAGCAAAGTAGATCTCTATTATAGTAATATCCAATACAAAAGTTCTCATACCCTCGACTCCTAGTTATACTAAATATGTCTATCAAAAGAATCATCTAGAAGAAGATCCTTCTAGAAGTGGAGGCTTCTATTAGGTCTTCTTACATTTGACTTATTATTTCTTATTGCTAGGCCTTATTAATATTGACCTTTATTACATTGGAATATATTATTCTACCTATGTGAGGGGTTAGGTCCCTAACATGTCCTCCCCCTTAAGTTTTGACTGTTTACTTAAATACAAATGACCTTTGTATCGAAGATCATCATGGAGCCAGGAGTACCCTAGGGAAACTGGAGAATTGGATTGCAATTGTTGTATCAGATGTGAACTTTTGGGATCATGTAGCCATTCTTGGTGAACAGCTTGGAGCCAATCTGGTACAATGAAGGAGAGAGAAAAAAGGGACCCTTCATCTTCACATTTTTGGGAAAGTGCATCTATAACCACATTGTCTTTTCCTTACTTGTAAATGATCTCATAATCATATCCAAAGAGCTTAGTCACCAATTTTTGTTTCTTTAGGGAGGAAATGCATTGTTCCATAAAATACTTGAGGCTTTGATGATCTGTCTTAATTTGGAATCATTGCCCCAATAGATAAGGGTGCCAAAGATCAACAACATGCAAAATAGACAACATTTCCGTTTCATAGATTGATTTTCCCAAATTCCATTCAGACAGTTGTTTGTTGGTAAAGGCCAAAGGTCGACCCTCTCGCATAAGAATAGCGTCAATTCCTTTCCCTGAAGCATCACATTCCAGGAAAAAGGTCTTTGTAAAATCAGGAAGGCCCAAGACTGGAGTGGTACACATGGCCATCTTCAAGGTTTGAAAAGCTTGAGCAGCTGTTGGATTCCAAGTGAAATAATTCTTTTTAAGGAGTGCAGTGAGAGGTGCCACAATCTTTCCATAATTCTTAAAAAACTTGCAATAATAACATGTTAAGCCCAGAAATCCATGCAAGATTTTGAGAGCCTTTGGGTGAGTCCAGTCGTGCATAGATTCAATATTTTTAGGATCCACCCTAACGTCGGCCTTGCCAAAAAGATGACTCAAGTACTCGACTTCTCTAAGGCGCCAAAATCACATTTAGATTGTTTCAAGAAAAGTTGGTGTTAAGAGAGTAGATGGAGAACTCAATCCACATGAGCAATATGGTCTATCCAAGTTTTTCTATAGATGAGGATATCATCAAAGAAAACTAAGACAAAATGATGGAGAAAAGGACGGAAGACATGATTCATGAGGCTTTGGAAAGTGGAGGGAGAATTACACAAGCCAAAGGGCATGACCAAAAAATCATAGTGGCTCTCATGAGTTATATAGGCAGTATTAGGAATGTTTTCCTCTTTCATACGGATCTGGTGGTAGACAGAATAAAGATCAAGTTTAGTAAAGAAATGGGTGCCACTCAATTCATCCAAGAGATCATCAATGACAGGAATGGGAAATTTGTCTTTAATGGTGAGTTTGTTGAGGGTGAGGATGTTAGGACACATGTGCCAAGAACCTTATTTCTTAAGGACCATGACCACAGGAGAAGAGTAGGGGCTCATAATAGGGTAGATAACACCTGCGTTAAGTAGTTCTTCAACCATTTTCTCAATTTCATTTTTTTGTGAAAATGGGTGATGATAGGGATGGATATTGTGAGGAAGGCTTCCTGGGACAAGGGGAATGGAATGATCATGAACACCACGAGAAGGAGGGAGACCCTGGGGAGTGGAAAAAACCACTTGTTGTTTAGAGAGGATGGATTGGAGGTCCTGCAGCACAGAGGGTGTCTCAGTTGCTTGTATGGCATGGAGTTGGGAAATAACACCAGAATGACCTTTTTTTAGAATCGTTTCCATGTGATGGGAACTAATGATCTCAAGGGAATTGGTGGTGATGCATTGGAACTTATATTGTTGGTTTTTGGCATAGGGGAAAACCCAAGGTTCAATGCTTCAACAGCGCATGTTGGCACAGGGGCAGACCCAGGGTTCAACGCTACAACAGTGCACCAACAAAACCCTAAATACCAGCCCTTTTGAAAACACCTGAGAAGCAAATGAAGTCTCACCCGAGGTAGAGGCAAGGGTGGTTGCAGGACTCAAGTGCTTGCAACCTTAGTTGGGACACAGATCTATGATTACAATACTTAATAGAGAACTTAGCACTGTTAGTTTGTTATTATTTAACCAATATCTACTTCGCGGATAAAACAGATCATCACAGCATTCACCTAGATCTAATGTATATAAGCACTTAGCATAAGGGATTAGATCAGATCTAGAAAATCCAAGCACTAAGCAAGTTCAAAGGAGTCATATCTAGGATCCATATTCATCATAAGCACAAAGAAAAAATAGATCTATCTATCTATCTGTATCAAGAACTTAGCAAATAACACATAAATACATCATAACATCGCACAGAGCAGAATAACACAGTATTTACGTGATTCACCCCCACCCTAGGGATACGTCCACAAACTCTTCTTCTTTATTAGATTCAATCATTCATCTACATGCACAGAGCCACAAAAACCCTACTCCACATAGGACAGGAGATCTGCGCATCTCACTATATCCTCCTTCCTTGTGTTACAACACAAAGCCCTTCACAGACTCTTACAATGACTTGTGCTTAGCTCTACAAGTCTCACACAGTATGCATGAAGCCTTACAATTCTTGATCACATAGATCCAACTCTTAGCACTTATCCAACTTGCACACTACTTCTTACATTGCCTATCCTTCTATTTATACATACAAAATAGGCCTAAACATGGGTAAACCCATGGGCCAACATCCTATACCCATTACATATTCCCAAATCCAAAAAAGGGGTCGAGATCCCGCGATCTCTGCTTGTTCTTGCGCTCCATATTCGACAGGCTATCGAAGTCCCAAAATAGGTCAACATGACCAAGAATCTCCTGAAACTTGGTCAAGGGCCAACATGCCCCCAACACTCACCTCTGACTCATCTCGAGTCACTCTAGTCTGACTAGCTCTGCTTCGAATTCCTCGATCTTGGCTTGAGCTGCTTCGACTTGCTGCTATGCTACGACCTCCTGTTCAGTGAACTCTTGGATAACTGCATCATTGATAGGTCCCTTTAGACATTATTCAAATGTAGTGACAACCTGCTCTAGCTCTTCTCCTTGGCCTTCTACTTCTGTAAACAATTGATAGGCCTTGTCTTGTATGCGTTGGATTTTCTCAGTTACCTCCGTAACTTTGCTATGGATAGTATGGATTTGATGTTGTGCAGTGCGTTGCTCTTGGGAGAGCTTCATTATTTCCACAACTGACAAGGACTTCAGTTGCGCCTGTATCTTTTCGGCTTGATACTTCACCTATTGGAGTTACAACTCCAGTGCCTTCAATTCTGGGTTCTTCGTGAGTTTTTCATAGGTCTGGGCACTACAATCGGTAAGTTTCTTGCATTCTAGGGTAAGATCCTTTATCCTTTCAACTGCGCTTCTGGCGGTTTCTTCCCTTTGGTCTTTTACATCTTGCGGGGTCTCAGGTTCTTCTATGCATTGTTGTAGCTACTAGATGGCTTCTACAAGTTGCTTCACCTGCTATGAAACTTGGTCTTCTGCCTTGATTTCTAAGACTGTCTCAGAGTGAAGTGATCTGTTGACTGCTTCCTTTACTTCGAGTTGCTTCGTGAGAAATTGTTCATTTTCTTTCTATATCTGCACTTTTTCTTCATCAAACTTCACTTGGAGAGCAAGATTTTCCTGTTCTACGACACTTCTTTGCTCTACGAGTACTCATTATACTTGTGTCAAAGCCTGGGTTTCTTGCGTTGTTTCTTCTTGTGCTCGTCGAAGGCGAGTTTCGACTATATCGGCTAGGTGGTGGAGTTGAGCTGGATCATCTCCTAATTCTAGTTCTCCGGGCACAGTGGAGATTGCACGAATGGACTGTAGGGCCTATTCTACCCCTCGGAGTTCAATCTCGATTCGTTCATACATATCCTCTTGCTTTGCATCTTGTTTCTCTGCTATTTCCAGTGAAGCATCTTGCAGGGCTACTATGAGGAAGTTGAAGTCATCAAAGGTGAGAACAGTCTTCATCTTATTCATGGTGGCCTTCACTTTCTTCCAGAGGTGAACCTTTCCTATTTTTCAGGGGATCAACCTTGTCTCCCTAATTATGTTCGACTTCTTTGTCATCTAACTCTTCACCATCACCTCCTTGCTCTAGTGATATGGAAGTAGTCTTCACGGATGCATTGTCTAATTCTTGGACCTCTTCGATATTCTTTGTTCTGCTTCATCTGGGTGTATCCTACATTGTTTCTGGGTTGTCTATGTCAGATATCTCTACAGGGTCTACTGGAATAAGGAGGTTCACCAACCAGTCCTTTTTGATCTCATTCAATTCCTCCTCCATCAGCTTGTAGTAGGATTGAAGTTATTGCTTGTGTTCATCGGCGTGCACTGTGATGTAAATAAAATGTTGATCTGCACTGAACTTTATCAAAGGCCTGAACCGGTGTAGAGTGTTTGGAGTCATGCGAGGCTCGGACTTTATGGCTATATTCAAATGATTGTAGTAGGTATGAAAAACAACATTTGATTGCCACTGTTTATTCATGTCACTTGAGTACCACAGTGTACTGAACTTCGTGGTCAGTGGTTCAAAAGGCTCGATGTCTAGGAAGGTCATACCTTCCGGAATCTCCCAGGAAATAAAAGATATAAGGATCAAGAGCTAGCTGAAATGAAATTTGTATCCTTGATCCTGTGCTTCTCTGCAGTCGAGTTACAATTCGTTCACCAGGTACTTCGTCCAGTTCATCTTAAGGCCTTCTATGCACTTCCCTGCGAGGTCAACTACAAAACTGATGACTTGGGTGGATCGGTTCTTTCACACTAACTTCCCTGCAATCAACTGACAAGAAAGGAGCACTGCTCCACTCTATATAGAAGCTACCTTGTAGCCTTGCGATCCCTTCTCGACATTGCCATAAGTGTCCTTTATCTTCTATGCTAGAGTGTGATCCATGGCTTTTCCTAGGCAAAACTCTTTTGGGTCAGGTCTTTGCATACTCAAGCCTGTGATCTGATTGATCAGCATTGTATCAACTTTTATACAGCAGTTTAGCCACAAATAACCTCAATGGTAACAATATAGAAATAGCTTGACACATGCATTCACCTCCTGGTATCGTCCTAAGTGAGGAATCTTCATGACGTTCAGCAGGGTGGACTACGCGAGGTTCATATTCCATGACTGGGGAATTATCTTCGAATTCTTCCCCTTAGTTCTGGTTAGGTACTTATGCGGGGCAAGCATGTTATAGACTTTGTGATCTCCAAGGTTTAAGTCGCTAAACATCAACACTGCAATATTATCTTGGTCTGCTCGAACTGCGTGTATCCCCTTCGGGAGGTACATCGTAACCAAGGTGTATTTGAAATCCCTAGGTACACTGTCTTGATTTACTGCACCACTCAGAGGTGGAATATAGGTGGGTAATATACTCGGGATCAATTTGGAATTTGCTAGATCATCCATGTGCTTGGTTCATTTTTCATCTGATAGTCGGGATGGTCTGGCTCCACAAGCAGTGGACGGAGAGGCTAGAAGTCCTCTCGTCAACGATGATTGTACACCTGTATACATCGACATGACTCTCTCAGTCATGAGGTCGATCAGAACTTCATAAACAACTTTCTCTACAGTTCTCAACTCGTCCAACATACACACTCGGGGTAAACAATCTCGGGTGCGGAAGGTGACTTAGACACAGTAATGGGATAGAGAGAAAGAGCATGATGATCACTATGCAAAATAAACTTTTTCTGGGGGCTCAAACTCTCAGTTGGAAAAAGTGTTCTCGGTGCATGGCGGGATGGGATAAATAGGTAACTCGACAATGGTTCACTTGCAATGGGTATGAAGCCTTCATTAACTTTATTTTGTCTGTTATGGCACGGTTCCAACAGTCGGATGGAAAGTTGTCTATCCATAAATGTATTTCTACCCATTCGGAGCATTGGTCTAATGGTTATAATGTCCCAAATGGATAAATTGCTTTGTCATGGTGAAGTGCCATGTGTCGTTGTTCTAATATCCCAACGAAGCTCCAATTTTGCAAATTTTTCTTCTGCGAGGTTCCCTCTGGAACCTTCTACAACTTGTCGATCTTAGCTCTCTTCTTACTTATATTTCTAGCCTTCTTCCCAGTCATCTTTGTCTCGGTAGGCCTTTCTCCATTCTGATTTGTATCTTCTTTTGGCATAGGTACTTCGCGATGTTGAGATTATTTCCTAAGATTCGAGGGTGATCCTTCTCCTTTATCTGGAATAGGTACTTCAATATTTTGTGGGTCTTCCAGTGTTCTTGCAACTTTGACATATGGGTCTCTGGTGTTAAATATATTTTATATGTCCTTTTGTTCTTCAATCAAGTGTACGATCCTTCTAGTCATGAATTCTTTTAACTCTTGCTTATTTTGCTCTAAAACTTCTTCTTCTTCTTGCCTTTTGGCCTGATCTCTTTCAATCCAAGGTTTTTCTAGTAGCATGGTAAATGGGGCATTATTCTCAATAAATCTAATAATCTCAAAATCTTCCTTTGTCGAAGTTCCATTGACATTCATAGGTATTCGGGTGTGCTTTCCACATAGGTTTATCAGCTTTCCTATGAATAGTCATATTCCTCCTAATGAAGGAATCATAGCAGGTCTCCCTATAGCTTCCCAGGTTCTCTCTGTCATGATATTCACATTTGTTTCTTCATCTAGAACACAATCAATGTCGAAGTCCCCTATTCTTACTTCAAGGCATTCTTTTTCTTTAAATATCTCTGATAATCTGACATGTCGATGGTCATTCAGGGTTTCTTTTATCTGTAGCAATACTTTCTCTTATTCTTTACGAAATTCTATCATAATCTTAGTTTATGGATCTGCCTTAGGGTTCTCTTGTTTCATGTTCATTTCTTCAAGCTTAGCAATCATTCTACGACAATCTAATACTTCATGGTCCATATCTTTGCAACAAAGACAACTAGGTCTTCTCCCAGGGCATTCCTTAGCAATATGTCCTGGTTTTTTGCAACTATAATAGAGGGTCAATCCTCTCTTTCTTTTAAATGATCCCCAGCCTTTCCTGCTAGGATCATGGTAGCTAACCTACAAACATTTATTTCTAGGGTCCCGCATACACTTATTAGTCCAAACGTTCTTTCTATGCATAGGTATAACATATTTTCCACTTTTCTCATCAGATCTACTCATATCAAATCTTTTTTCATCTATTAATACCTTAGTTTTCAAGATAGGATAGAATCTATCAAACATACCTAGATCCATACTGTTGAAACAAAATTTTCTATTTATCTTACTTCTACATAGCCCAAAGCTTTCAAATCTAGAACTTTTCAATATTCTTACCTTTATCAAAGCACAGAGCTTTCAGATCTTACCTCTTTTAATAAAAAAAATTCACTTTTACCTTTCTCAGAGCACGAAGCTTTCAGATCTTACCTCTTTTATTCAGATCGGACTTCTTTTCCTTAGCATAGAGCTTGTCAAAATAAGTAGAGTACTGCGCACTATAGCAAAAAATCTACATACAGAGCTTTCACAATGTCAGATCGGATCTTTTCACAAAGATTCTTCTTCCTCAGTTCCCAGCAATCATAGTTTCATGTCCCAGCAATGGAACCATTTGTTGGCAAGACTCAAGTGTCTACAACCTTAGCTGGGACACAGATATATGATTACAATACTTAATAGAGCACTTAGCACCGTCAATTAGTTACTATTTAACCAATATCTACTTCACGGATAAAACAGAGCATCATAGCATTCACCTAGATATAATGTATATAAGCACTTGGCATAAGGGATTAGATCAGATCTAGCAGATTCAAGCACTAAGCAAGTTCAAAGGAGTCATATCTAGCATCCAGATTCATCATAAGCACAAAGCATAAACATATCTATCTATCTATCTATATCAAGCACTTAGAAAATAACACATAAATACATCAGAACATCGCATAGAGCCGAATAACACAGTATTTATGTGGTTCACCCCCACCCTGGGGCTACGTCCACCAACTCTTCTTCTTTATTATCTTCAATTAGTCATCTACATGCATAGATCCACAAAAACCCTACTCTGCATAGGACAGGAGATCTGCGCAGCTCGCTAGATCCTCCTTCCTTGTGTTACATCACAAATCCCTTCACAATCTCTTACAATGACTTGCTCTTAGCTCTGCAAGTATCACACAGTATGCACGAAGCCTTACAATTCTTAATCACACAAATCCAACTCTTAGCACTTAGCCAACTTGCACACTACTTATTACATTGCCTAGCCTTCTATTTATACATACAAAATAGGCCTAAATGTGGGTAAACCCATGGGCCAACATCCCATACCCATTACATATTCCCAAATCCCAAAAAGGACCCAAAAAGGGGCCAAGATCTGGTGATCTCTGATTCATCTTGCGCTACGTCTTCGACAGGCTGTCGAAGTCCCAGAATAGGTCAACATGACCAAGAATCTCCCAAAACTTGGTCAAGGGCCAACAACGCACCAACAAAACCCTAACTACAGGCCCTTTCAGCAACACCTGTGAAGCGGATGAAGTCTCACCTGAGGTAGAGGTGGGGTGGTTGCAGGACTCAAATGTTTGCAACCTAGCTGGGACACAGATCTATGATTACACCACTCTAACAAAGCCCTTAGCAGTTAGCATTCATCAGTATTTAACCCTTATTCACATCGCAGATTCAATCCCTAATTACATAACAATGCAGTAACCAGATCTAACACATCTAAGCACTTAGCATATGGAAAGAGATCAAATCTAGCATTCGTTCACATAACTAAGCATTTAATCTATCATACCAGATTCATCTAAACATTCATTAATGCACTAATCTTAAATTATACGAACAATATAATAACCATAATGCACAAAGCAACCATAACACGGGATATACGTGGTTCACCCCAGCGTGGGGCTACATCCACCAACTCTTCTCGTCTTTATTATCTTCTCTCAATCTTCTACAAGCACAGAGCCACAGGAACCCACTCCTCATAGGACAGGAGATGTACGCACACCTCGCTAGATCATCCTTCCCCGAGCTAGGTTTAAGCACAAATCCTTCTCACAATAACTTTCACTTAGCTCTGCAAGTCTTAACACATAGTATGCATAAAGCCTCTAGCTCCGTACTAATCCTGATTCTACTAGGTCTCTTCACTTAGCATACTGGCTCCTCTTACATCGCCTAGATTTCTATTTATACATTACAAAATGGGCCTAAACATGGGTAAACCCATGTTCCAATATCCCATACCCGTTACATAAACCCTAAACCCAAAAGTGTCGTAAAAAGGGGTTGAGATGCCGTGATCTCCGCTTCGCCTAGTGCTCCGCCTTCGACCAGCCTGTCAAAGTCCCAAAAATGGTCAAACATGACCAAGTTTATCCAAAACTTGGTCGAGGGAAAATAGGCCCCCAACACTCACCTGTGACTTGTTCTGAGTCACTCTGCTCTGGGTAACTTTGCCTCAAACAGCTCAAGCTTGGCTCAATCTGCTTCGACCTGCTGCTTCACCAAGGCCTCATGCATGACGAACTCCTAAATAACTACCTCGGTCACAGGTCCTTCCAAGCATTGTTCGACTATAGTGACTTCTCGTTCTAGTTCTGCTCCTTGTCCTTCAATCTCCTCAAAAAGCAGGCAAGCTGCATCCTGGACTGGCTGGAGCTTCTGATTCACTTCCATGACTTTTCTCTATATGGCATGGACCTGTTGTTGAGTCGTGCATTGTTCTTGGGATCTTTTCATTCGCTCGACCACTGACAAGGGATTCAACTGTGCTTGTACTGTTGTTTCTTGTTGCTTTTCTTCCTGGAGCTGTGAATCTGATGTCTTTAGTTCAGGGTCCTCGATAAGGCACTCATAATTATGTGCACTTCGACTGCTAAGTTGTTTAAATTCCAAGGCTAATGCCTTGATTCTATGGACTGTGCTTCGGGCGATTTCCTCTCACTGGTCTCGCACTTTCTGCGAAGTGCTTGGTACTGCTTGTAAATCCAATTCTGTTACTCTCTGTTGACATTGTTGGATGGCTAAAACAAGCTTCATTACTTGACTCTCCACTAGGTATTGTTCTATTTTTTCTAAGCATGTCACAGAGCGAAGTGCTTTGTTGACTGCTTCTTTAACTCCAACCTGCTTCGTGAGAAGTTGTTCTTTCTCTTTATGGATCTGCTCTTTATCCTCTTTTAACTTGATTTGGAGGTTGTCCTTCTCTTGTTGCTCAACTTGGCGTTGCTCTATGACTTCCTCTTGTTCTTGCTTCAGGGCCACTGTGGCATGTTCTTTTTCTTCCTGTACGCGACGAAGACGGGCATCGGTTTCATCAGCTATTATGTGGAGTTAGGAAAGATCATCTCCCAACGTTGTTTCTTTTGATGGCGGGGGTGTAGTGGACAGTGCATGGATGGAGTGAAGGGCTTGTTGTACCCCTTTCAGCTCTGCTTCAATTCTTCCGTACATAGTTTCTTATTTTGATTCATTTCTCTGCAAAATATCTTCCAAGGCATCTGATACAACTGCAATAATGAAGTCGAAGTCAACGACCGTGAGCACAGTTTGCAGCTTTGGATTACTAGATTTGGACTTCTTTCACGATGTAGGTTTTGTTGGGGAAACCTTTCTTTTCTTGGGCATGTCTGCCTCTTCAAGGGGGTTCCTAAGTAGTGTTACTTTGCCCTACTTTTGCTTGTCTTCTTCTCCTTCTTTCTCTTATTTTTGCACTTCATCATCTCCTCCTCTGCTAGGTGAATCTGATGTAGTTTATTCTGATGTGTTGTGTATTTCATGTACATCTTCCTTATTTTTCTTCCTACTACTGTTAGGTACATCATACTCTTCGTGAGTAACCACCGGACTTCCAGTGAGGTGGGGTTCAGACAGTTCTGCGTGGTTGACTGGCACTAGGAGTTCTTCAGGCCACTCCTTGGTGAATTCCTCCATGTCCTCCTCGGTGAGCTTGTAATAGAAATGAAGCTCTTCTTTATGTTCGTCTCTGCACACAGTATATATATAAAATGCCTATTTATGCGGAACTTCGCAATTGGTTTGAACCTGTCCAAGGTGTTCAACGTCATACGAGGGAAAGACTCAATAGCCCTCTTTAACCGCAGGTAGTAGGTATGGAACACTGCGTTCGACTGCCATTGTTTCCCCATATCGCTGGAATACCAGAGCATGGTGAACTTCGCATCTAGTGGCTTGAAAAGCTCAATGTCAGGGAATTTCACTCCTTTCAGCATATCCCAAGAAATGAACGCGATGAGGATCAGCAGCCAGCTAAAGTGGAACTCATATCCCTGATCCTCAGCTTTGCGGTAATCTTGTTATAGCTGGTTGACAAGGTAACTCACCCAGTTCATTTGTAATCCTTCCACGCATTTTCTTGCGAGGTCAAAAAAGAACTCCATGACCTGCATGGGTCTGTTCTTCCTTACTAGCCTACCAGCGATCAACTGGAAGGCTAGGTGCATTGTGCCATTTTGGATGGAATCTACCTTGTATCCTCGCTTCCCCTTCTCAACATCGCCATAGGTGTCTTTAATCTTCTGCGCCAAAGTGTGATCTGCATACTTCCCTGGATAAAAGTCTTGTGGTTCTAGTCCCTGCATGTTCAATCTGGTGATCCTATGGATCAACACCGAATCGACAGTGATACGCATGTCTAACCATAGATAACCACCATGTAAGCAAGACAGCAGGATATTAACGCACGCGTTAACCTCCTTATGTCTTCCAAAGTGTGGTATCTTCATCACATTCAAGATAGTGGACCTCACGATGTCCATAGTCCATGGCTGGGGGATGATCTTCGACTTCTTCCCCTTGGTCTTGGTCAAATATTTGTGAGGTGCGAGCATGCCATAGCTCTTGTGGTCTCCTAGGTTATAGTCACTGATATTCAAGGTTGGAATCCTCTCCAACTATGGTATGACTGCTTGTATTCCATTCAGGAGGTATGCAGTGATGACTGTGTAGTCGAAGTCCCTCGAGACACTGTCACGAATCACCACACCGATCAAGGGTGGGATGTAGTTGGGAAGGATGGATGGGATTAGCTTCACATTCACCAAGTCATCACGATGCTTGGCTATTTTCTCGGTCGTATCTCGGGATGGTCCAGATCCACGAGCAGTCGACGAGCATGCTTGCACGCCTCTCATCGATGAGGCTTGAATGCCTGCAGACATCACCTTCTCGGCCATGAGGTCTATTAGGATCTCTTCGATGGATTTTTCTCCTTCGCTAATTTTTTCCAACATGCACACTCGAGATCTGATATCTCAGGTCGATGAACAATACTTAATGTAACAGAATGGATGGTGAGGTCTCAATGATCATTGCATGAAATCATATAGTTCTATGTGGGCTCGAATAATCACAATTGGCAAAAGTGTTCTCGGTGCAATGCTCGATGGGATAAATAGACATTATCGTAACGGACTCTTCCAAGGGGAAGGAATGCCTCAATCAATGTAGTTCCATCTGTTATGGCCCAGTCCCAATGGTCCAAGGGTGAACATTCCGGCAATAACTACGTTTCTAGATGTTATGGAGTGTCATTCTAATGGTCATAATGCCTCCAACGGTCATATTGTTCCATCATGGTGAAGTGACAATCTGTGTTGTACTAGTATTCCGGCGAAGTTCAAGTTATGGAAACCTTCCTTCTGCGAAGTCTTCCCTGGAAATTCTTGCAATTTTTCTAACTTTTATTTCTTCTTACTGAGCTTTCTTGCCTTCTTTCCTGTGATCTGAATCATTGGTTTCCTCTTTCCATTATCATTCTTATCTCCTCTTAGCATGATAACTTCGCACTGTGGAGGGTATTTCACAGGGTTCAAGGGTAATACTTCTTCTCTTTCTGGGGTAGGTGCTCTACTCTCTTGTATAGACAGGTGTCTCCCATCTTCCTGTCTCCTTTCAACTTCAACGTCCATATATTTGGTCCTTAGTAGCTTCGACTGGTTCTCTTGTTCTTCTGGTAAGTGCACTATTCTCCTAGCCATGAAATCTCTTAGTTCTTTCTTTTTCTGTTCTATATCCTTCTCTTCTTGTTTCCTTCGTATTTGATCTTTCTCAATCCATCTTTTTCCTAGCAAGATATCAAATGGGGCGTTGTTCTCAACAAATTTAATGATCTCAAATTCTTCTTCTATCAAAGTGCCATGAGCACTCATAGATGTCTGGGTAAGTCTTCCACATAGGCTTATCAACTTTCCTCTAAATAATCATATTCCTCCTAATGAAGGAACCATAGAAAGCTTTCCCAAAAATTCCCAAGTTCTTTCTGTCATGATATTCACCTATGTTTCCTCATCCAGGACACAATCTATGTCGAAGTCTCATATTCTTATTTCTATGTACTCTTTCTCTTTTAAGACCTATGATAAGTTGATATCTTTGTGATCGTTTAGGGTTTCTTTCATCTATAGTAATACAGTCTTTGATTCTTTCTGGGGTTCTATCATATCCATAGTTTCTTGGCTTGTCTCATATTCATCTTTTCAACTTTTGCAATCATTCTAGGGAAATCCAAAACTTCATGGTCCATAGCTTTACAGCAAAGACAACTAGGACCTCTACCAGGGCATTCCTTAGCAATATGTCCTTGTCTTCTGCAACTATAGTAAAGAGTTAATCCTCTCTTTCTTTTAAATGATCCCCAACCTGTCATGTACTCCGCACTGGGATCACAGTAACTAACCTGCAAAAAATTCCTTCTAGGATCTTGCATCCATTTGTTAGTCCAAACATGCTTTCTATGCATAGGAATAATATATCTTTCACTAGTTCTATCAGATATACTCATATCAAATCTTCTTTCTTCTATTTGTACCCTAGTTTTTAGACTAGGACAAAATTTATCAAACATACCTAGATTCATTCTTTCGAAACAAAAATTTTCGCTTATCTTGCCTTTCTCAAAGCACAAAGCTTCAAGATCTTACCTCTTTTCTTCATATCGAACTTCTCTTATTAGCACAGAGCTTCACAAGTTAAGTATACTACTGCGCACTAAAGTAGAAGATCTATGCACAGAGATTTCTCTTCTCTTCAGTTCCCAGCAATCACAGTTTCAGGTCCCGACAATGGAACCATTTGTTGGTACAAGGGCAGACCTAGGGTTTAATGCTTCAACAGCACACCAACAAAACCCTAACTACTGGCCCTTTCGAAAACACCTGCAAAGCATATGAAGTCTCACCCGAGGTAGAGGCAGGGGTGGTTGCAGGACTCAAATGTCTGCAACCTAGCTAGGACACAGATCTGTGATTACACCACTCTAACAAAGCACTTAGCAGTTAGGATTCATCAGTATTTAACCCTTATTCACATCACAGATTCAAGCCCTAATTACAGAATAACGCAGTAACCAGATCTAACACACATAAGCACTTAGCATATGGAAAGAGATCAGATCTAGCATTCATTCACATCACTAATCATTTAATCTATCATACCAGATTCATTTAAACATTCATTATTGCACTAAGCTTAAATTATATGAACAATATAATAACCATAATGCACAAAGAAACCATAACACAGGATATACGTGGTTCACCCTAGCATGGGGCTATGTCCACCAACTCTTCTCTTATTTATTATCTTCTCTCAATCTTCTACAAGCACAGAGCCATAGGAACCCACTCCTCATAGAACAGGAGATTTGTGCACACCTCGCCAAATCCTCCTTCCCCGAGCTAGTTTTAAGCACAAAGTCTTCTTACAATCACTTGCACTTAGCTCTGTAAGTCTTAACACATAGTATGCACAAAGCCTCTAGATCCACACTAAGCCTGATTCTACTAGGTCTCTTCATTTAGCACACTGGCTCCTCTTACATCGCCTATCTTTCTATTTATACATTACAAAATGGGCCTAAACATGGGTAAACCCATGGACCAACATCCCATACCCGTTATATAAACCCTACACCCAAAAGTGCCCTAAAAAGGAGTCGAGATCCAACAATCTCCGCTTCGCCTTGCACTCCACCTTCGACCAGCCTGTCGAAGTCCCAAAAATGGTCAAACATCACCAAGGTTATCCAAAACTTGGTCGAGGGGCAACATTATCCCTCCTAGTCGAATTGCATGGTTAATTCCTTAAAATCCATGAGAATGGTACCCAAAGTCCTTAGCCAGTCTGCACCCAACACAATGTCACAACCTCCCATGTTGATAGCAAACATATGAGATTTCAAGTGGTATTCACCAATTTGGAGACGCACATTTTCACAACGCCCTCCACATTTCATGGACCTGCCATTGGCAATCATGATTTGGAAATTATTGCTTGCACGGATATAGAAATTAGTTTCTTGGGCAATGTAGCAGTGAATAAAATTATGGGTGCTTCCACTATCAACAAGAATGATGACCTTCCTATGCTTGATGTAGCCAATTAGATTGAGGGTTTGGGGAGCAGAGAAGCTAGTGAGAGAATTTAGGGAATTGACTAGTTCTACTTCGGGAGGGTCTGAGGGAGGGGTTATGTCAGTGGGTCCAGGTGACACAGACACAGGGGGAGATTCAACATCCTCTTCTGAAACATCCTCTGAGATGGCCATAAAAAGTTGTTGTTCCTTACACTTATGTCCCGGAAAATAATTTTCATCACAATTATAACAAAGGCCTTTGAGTTGGTGTTCAGCCATTTCAACCCTGGTCAATTTTTGGATCTTTAGTGGAGTAGAAGGAGGAGTGGGATTTACTAGTTTAGTGTGAGGAATAAAGGAGGGTTTCTGGTTTTGAGAAGATACAACATGGTGTGCTTCCTTATCTCTTTTAGTAGCCTCCACCCAACTCTGAGGTCGAGCCATGAGGACATGGGCATGAATCTCATCCTTGAGGCCACTGATAAAACATTCTCGAAAAAAATCATCAGACATGCCCTCTGTACGAAAAGTTGGTCACTCAAAAGCAGCTATAAAGTCTCCCACTGTACCATATTGTTTCAACTTTTTCAAACAGCCTAAATGGTTGGTGTCAATGTCAAAGCGTTCATAAATCTCTTCCACAAAGTGTGTCAAAGAAACATACCCTTGGCGGGCAGTTTTTCTCCATTGCCACCATTGCCACCATTGCCAACATTCTTGATCTAGATGGAGAATGCCATATCAGAGTTTGGAGAAGTCATCTATAATGTCGTACAAAGAGAAATAATGCTCCATTTGAGTTACCCAACCAGTGGGATCCGAGCCATCAAATTTGGTCACATCCACACACGGAAGGCGTAGGTCATGCTGAAAGTGATGGGGCTGAAAATTATGGGAATGAGAGGAAGTTTCAGCTTCAGTATGCAAAGGTGGGTCAAATAAAGGGGGATCTGCAAGGATATGCATCTTGGTGCAAATCATCATAGCGACAGATTCAAGCTAGGTAGTAATGTCTTGTTTGAGGTATTCTTTGAGTTCCTCAATTGAGGTGGCGATAGAGGAATGCATGTTTTTATTGATGGTGGAAACATTGGCACTGAGTT
>ML801083.1:63375-74662 GCA_009831015.1 Picea engelmannii
TCTCCCCCATTGAGAGCATGGCTATGACTAGATACCTAATGTATAAGAACAAGTTAAACAACATGGAAGACAAGAGGCTTCCTAAAATTTCTTCAAAATCGAGTCATAACCACCATCGACTCAAGCGAGGATGGCATAAAGATACCCGGTCTTGGCTAAACTATTGGGGAATCATGGAAGACACCATTTTGCAGAATAAAGATACTATTAAAAAAAACGTTAAATCAAAATTTAAGGAGAAAATGTGGTGTGATAAAGAGTTAGAGGAAAAAAGAAAATTAAGGTATTATAAAGATGTAATCAACCCTAATATAGAAGATCAGAGTTATCTATCTGTTTTTCCAAGTGTAAATTAAATATAAACATTGCTAAGATAAGAACAAATTCTCACAAACTCCATAGTGAAACTGGGCGTTGGTCAATTCCTAAAACACCATGGGATGAAAGAGTGTGTCACCTTTGTGACACTAAGAAGGTTGAAGATGAAAAGCACTTTCTTTTAGATTGCCCAGCCTATACCCATATTAGATCTCATTTTCAAAATATTTGTCACACTACCAACCTTCCTAACCTCTTAACTCAACAAAAGTATGGTGATCTTGGAAAGCTTCTCCTAATGCTTTTCGAGCACAAAAACAAAATTCTAAAGAATCGCAAGTAATCACTTACCCTCTTAAAGTTCGATAGACCAATTCGATCTTGGTAGACTTTAATCATCATCTTCATCATATTATATTATTAATATTATATTTAAAATGATAATATTAAAATGAAGAAGAATGCAAATCATCAAGTAATTTGTATATAATAGCTATGCAATTACATGGTTACTTATATTTTAAAATCATTTTTAAATTAATAACATTTTAAATCTATATTTAAGCAATTATTTAAAACAAAGTTTTTTTTATTGTATTTTTAAATTTAATAGTAAATAAAATAATATTATATATTAATGACTTTTCTTTATCTTCTTATATGAAAAGTAATTTAATATTTTTAATTAAAATATTTTATAATATCTTGTCATGTCAATTTCAATTAATTAATGTGTGTATAATAAATAAATATGTTTCAAAGTAAAATGATAATTTATTCTTCTATTTGATTTAGTCTTAATTAATTAACTAATATTATTCTTTTATTTGATTTAGACTTAATTAATTAATTAAAACTGATAATTATGTTAAAACTAAAATAATTAAAATAATATTTTTTTATTATTAAAGCTTGTTATTATTAAAGTTCATTTTAAATGCATGTAATTTGTACATCTCACTTTTCCATTAGCTTCATAAGAAATTTGTGCATTTTCTTTGTTTTTATTATTCCTTTTTTTGGATTAACACTTCTTATTTTATAGTCGATGTGGGGAATTTAGTTTCCCCAAATCTCCTTATCCCATCATCATAATTTATTTCTATATACTCGAATCGGGTTCAGAGATTTGGAGTTGATGGATTATCACTTTTTAGACATGTCACTTTAAATATTCACAATTTAGATGCCAAAGGCACCCTCCCTTTGAGAATCAAACCTGGGCTAGTGATGAAAAACTTCCACCGATTTACCACTAGACCACAACTTAAGCCAATTTTCTTTCCATTATCCTTATAGGTTGTTTGTACATTTCATTGCTTTCTCATTTTATGTTAATGAAATATAAAATCATTAGAGGAAGTTACAATGTTTAGATATATTTCACGAAACATTCATAATTGTTCAGAGATGTGATTTAAATGGGGACAACAATGGTTGTTAATGTGGTTAATGTTTAAGGGGTGGCAAGAGTAGGGGGTTCATCCTTGATCTTGGGGGAAAACAATAATTGGCTTATGAATGGGGTTTAGGGATACCCACAAATAATTAGGTTGAGGTATATGCTCTCCTTCAAGGACTGCTCTCTATAGATGAGGGAGAACCTTGATCGTTATTGATGGCTCGAGCATATTAATTATCAAACTTATGAACATCAAGAAAACCTAGTCTAATAGCAAGCTTACATCCCTCATTGCAAGACTAAAAAGGGAGACTCTTCAGTTCAAGGAGGTCACATTTTTCCAAGTTCTAAGGTCCCTCGATCGACAAGCAGACATCCTTGCAAATGAGGCTTCTAAAATAAATTAAGGAATCCTAAAGAAAAATGGGGGTACTTATTTCCAAACTATCTCCCAAGTTTTGACCAATGTTCTTTAGGCATGAAGACATGTCACAACCATTATTCAACATTTGTCAATGTACTAAAGACATCATAGTATATCAATAGGGAGATGGGATATGGACTGCATCACCTCTACACAAGCCTCACAGATTATTCAACATTTTTCAATGTACTAAAGACATCATAGTATATCAATAGGGAGATGGGATATGGAATGCTTCACCTCTACACAAGCCTCACAGATGCAAGTCATTAAGCTCAGCCAACGACTTGAAGCCAACAATGGATTAATGCAAGGAATAGGTGGGATAATGGCACATAATGCAAGTGACATGTTCGGTGAGAGTTATTGGTGATGGTCAACTTCGATTAAGTTTGTGTCTTGGGTAAGCATTTCTAATCAAACATTATTGTTGTTCCTTGGCTTTTACTCATAGTCTTGGGTTCAACCCTTGGTGGTTTTTTCCTCAATCTGGTGCTCTACTTTGGGGTTTAGTTGGAATTTAGTTCTCGTCTTGTTTTGTGGCTTGGGAGTCAGGGGCCTTGGAGTATTTCCTGGGTAGTCTCTTGTAGTTGGAGGCTTTATTTCCCATATCTTGGGTTCTATTAGACTCCAAGAAATAATATTCATGTTGGTTTCCCATCATGACCACCTTGTTCCCTTGTGTGCACAATACCATCTCTTGGCTATTGTGTATTTTTCTTCCTAGGTTGGAATCCCATTATGGTTTGTTGCATCTGCTTATTGGGAAAGTTTGGTTTGGTTCTTTGGAATTGTTCATTTGGGTGATTTTTTTCTATCTTTTGTTTGGGCTACAATGAAAGTTTATGGATACGGATTATAGGGAAGTCTAAGAAATGCATAGGGTGCTATGTAGGCATGAAGATTTCATAAACATCAATAGGTAATATATGTTCTCGGTAACCACAGAGGTTCGATGTGAGAACGAGCACCAATGCATATCTAAAAATGTAGTAATTATGGGCACACTTGTTCAACAAAAGAGGCAAATCCAGGTACTCGAAGTTAAATGCTTCGTGTTAAGGAAAATGGTGTATAATCTTAGTAAAGGCTCCCATTTAGTTCCCTCCAATTTCAAAATGTCATTGAATTTAGCCCCGGAAAATCTCAAGGAAAAAGAAATATTCCACCAAATGATTGAAGATATGAACTTGGGTATCCAAAAATCTCATCCCACCAATGTTTTCCAAAACAAAGTTCTTAGTAAACATGTTTTTTTATATTATGTAAAACAATATTAATATTAAATGTTTTTTTTTAAGTTTATGCTAATATAATTTTTTTGAAATCCTCAACAAAAAAATAATTTGGAATTCTCTATATTTTAATAATGTTAACTTTCTTAAAAGAAAACACTCTTTTTTTATTATTTTGCTATCCAATTTAACTACAACTTATATAAAATTTATATTTATATATATGAATCTCTTTTTTTCATACAAATTTTATTTTTTTATATATGACTCGTGTAATTTTTTTTTGAAAAAACATATGATCAAAATTCTCTTTATTTACAAGGATCTCATTTGTATTTGTATAGTCAAAATTTTCATCGCAGGTCAAAATTCACATATCGTACATCACCAAAATCTTAAAATCCATACACGTTGAAACCATGTTCCAAACATTAATCTTCTTTCCCATTTAAACTCTTCTAATAACGCATTTTACAACCTAAACTCTTTTAGAAACATATTCTAATAACGATAACTAAGCAAGTACATTAGTAAATATAAAACGATGTACTAGAGCTTCTAACCATTTTATGAACATATCATATGTCATGATGATAGAGTTTGGGTATACTCCATAATTTTACATCCAAACCTCTCAACAAAATTGGACACCAAAAAATTACATCTATTCATAACAATCTCTCAAAATATTATGGTCATGGCCTTGCTTTATATATCTCCAATTAAATATTTTTATATGAATAGTTGTTTACGTGTAATTAAGTATTTTACTTTTACTATATTATAGTTATGGTTTTCCTTTAAATATATGTTTCCATGTAATTAAGTATTTTACTTTTACTTATGAATAAAGGTGATATATTTTTTATCATTTACCATTAATTAGAAAAATAAATATTTTGAAATTTAAATATAATTTATTTAAATTATATTAATTATTTAAATTTAATTTAATTAACATTTTTATAAATATCATAAATAAAAATCTTTTAATATTAAAATACACTTTTTAAATTTATCAAAAATCCTTTTATTTATATATAATAAAATATAAACAAAACATACTTACAATTGATTTAATTATAAATAAATAAATAAATACATGATATATGAAATATGATATATATACATATAATGTATTTGGGCATAAATAATTGTGTAAGACTTATTGTAAGTTGATTTTGTTCCATATCGTAAGTTGTATTTTGAATAGAGGCTATTAAATTGAGGTATTTATTATGGTTAAACGTTCTATGAAATGATGATTTTTTCCGGGAACATTTGCCTGAAATTTGGCGAGAAATTGTTAGATTCTTAGATATGAGTGATTATTTATGTATAATCAAAGTATGCATGCTAAATCCATTTCTACATTAAATGGATTTTGAACAACAAAAAATAATGATTGGTGTAAATTTATATCCCCGGATTCCAGCCAAAAAAACATTTCTTAAAAGAGCTAGACAACTCCTTTTCTTTATACTTTTGCCTTTAAGTTACATGTTACTCCAAGAATGTGAAATGTTTTGTTTATAATGTTAAGATGTTCAAACAAAAAGGTGCTTTTAAATAATATAGGTTTTTGTGTGTGTGTGTGTGTGTGTGTGTGTGTGTGTGTGTGTGTGTGTGTGTGTGTGTGTGTGTGTGTACATTTTTTACTTCAACTCTTGTATGATTCTTTTTGAATTAATTCAACTATAGATGTTAGATGTTAATATTGCATAATACGATTGCATTATGGATATTCAGGGGTGGAGAATCCATTTTTACATTGAAAATAATAATTTTAACAATTTAAAATTGCAATTTCGACAAAGATTGTCTAACCAAATTCTAGTGATGGTAAACCAAAAAATATTGAAATCATAAAACGTTTAACCTTTTATGAATCCATATGTTGCTCTAACCTGATTGACCAAGGCCCCCGTGCCTCTACCACTTGACAAGGGAGAGGCTCGACAACTATCTCGATAGCCTTCACACAGCTCATGGGCTCGTACGGGCCAGGACGAACAAGTTCACTACGTGATATGTGAGATAGATGTGAGGTTAATGGTGATTGTGAAGGAAGGTGGAAGGGGTCTTCAACATTTCACCTCTCTCCTACTTTTGATGTCAAGTACTCTCATTTTCCGATTATTCTATATGGAAACATTCATTATGCATATAGGGAAGATCACGATCTCTAGTGGGAACAATGTTCTTAAGCCTGGAAATAAGGCAAGGCCTTTCAATTCTCCTGGGAGTGCGGATTTGCGACCCCTTTGGGATAGACTGGTTATTTGGCCAAGGTTGACTATCCATTTGCTAATAGGTTGGGTATTTGTTGACTTATGCTCAACCCTTCTATCAGGTGGGTTTTCTTGTCATAGTGTGTGGCCTTCTAGGTGGGTTTTCCTTACACCCATTTATAGTTTCCTAGTTTGCGAGTACCGCCCAATTCTCTTTGGTTTCTCCTTGTTCCTTTTAGCCCCTAAATTAGAACCATTTGGTAGGAACCCCTCCTTTATTTTAGTTATGTTTTTGAAGGTGGTTGTTCAAGTGATCTCCAACTCAAATATGTTACTGACCTCGAGCCGCTAGTCTCTCACTCTTTATTTTGGCTCAACCCTGATTTTCCCATGGATGAACAAACATCCAAGGATGTTTCGGGATCAAGTGTGCATGGTGCTAGAAGAAGAGGCGCTCCCAAGTCTCCTCCATCTAGGTGGGCACCCAGTCATTCCCACAACACAAGGGAAAAAAGGGTTGTGGAGCAGGATAGAAAGTTATATTATATGAGGAACCCACCTGAAATGCATCGGAAGATCAACGTGTATGTGAATGAGGCTAGAAAGTTGCTTCTTATTCTTTGGAGAGCATGAGTAAATGTGTTCACAGACCTCAAAACACCAAGTTAAGCATGAATTTCATTATTGGGTCTCTAACAGAGGGTTTTCTGGGTCGAGATATACTAAATCTTTTAGATCCATGGAGTTTTATTGGATGACCAAAACCATTTACCAATGAATAACACTCAGTTCAATCAAGTCAAGCATGATGAAATTATGGACAGGCTCAGGTGACTAGAAGCTAAATTCGTTTTTCTATGTAGGGTTTCATTGGAATCAACTTCAAAGTCATTGATTGGGACTTTGACAATGAGAAGAACTATGTCGTGATAGTAGGTACCCCTATTCGAAAACACAGGTATTCCAATAGAGGACGAACACCTTCAGTAAACACTCACATAACCAGATCAAAGATCAACACACCGATGTTTTCACGTGGTAAAACCCCTACGGGGAAACATCCACGGCCCCACCCAACGCGACCACTTGGAGCAGTTTATTAATGCAAAGAAAAAGATTACAAAGAGATTTTACAAGAGAGTTTCTCACAATCGATCATCGGAAAATGACCCTCCACGCTCTTTAAATAGAGATCATGGACCAATCGGGTGTTAAGCCATGGATCAATGGCTGTTAAGATCGAGGAGAGTATGAACCGTCGGATCACTCTATGTCGGGAACATATCGTGACCGTCGTATTTCCTAACTACAAATGCATACTAATGCATACTAAAGAAACACACTTTTACCTAACAACATATTAGACCAAGTAGATCTTAACTAACTCCTAAGTGTCTAAATATCCTAACAACCCCGAGCTCCCCAGGCACTAGCTCCAACCCAATTTTTCTTGAGGAAGAGATGTAAATTGATACCAAAGGCAAGGCCAAGGTGCATGAGACCTCCAACCATGCTAGCCCAACCAAGCCATCTCCCAGTTGTTAGGATATTTAGACACTTAGGAGTTAGTTAAGATCTACTTGGTCTAATATGTCGTTAGGGAAAAGTGTGTTTTTTAGTGTGTTTCTTTAGTATGCATTAGTATGCAGTTGTAGTTAGGAAATCCGACGGTCACAATATGTTCCTGACATAGAGTGATCTGACGGTTCATACTCTCCTCGATCTTAACGGCCATTGATCTATGGCTTAACACCCGATTGGTCCATGATCTCTATTTAAAGAGCATGCAGGGTTATTTGCCGATGATCGATTATGAGAAACTCTCTTGTAAAATCTCTCTATAATCTTTTTCTTTGCATTAATAAACTGCTCCAAGTGGCCGCATTGGTTGGGGCCGTGGATGTTTCCCCGTAGGGGTTTTACCATGTGAAAACATCGGTGTGTTGATCTTTGATTTAGTTATGTGAGTGGTTACTGAAGGTGTTGGTCCTCTGTTGGAATACCTGTGTTATCGAACACCAGTTAAATTTTATGAATGTTTTCATTTTCATGTTCTAGCTTGTCTTTTTATATTTTCAGTATAGAAACAATATTCATATGGTCTTTAGAAATTTACAGGCTTATAAAGACTCTCTTAGACATTTGGTTGTCAAATCTTAATCATTGTCTGAGGCCTGGTTTCCATTTTGGTAGGCATGATTCACACAATTTTGAATGTAACATTTTGTGTACAATATTAATACATAAGTAGACTAGTTTACAAAATAAATTATATATTTAGAGGATATGAAATTTGTTAGGAGAATGACAAGAGAGAGAGTTAATAAGTGCATAAATTCAATCTTTTGGAGAATTCATTTATTTTCAGTGGAGCAAAATTCTGTAGTGTTTCACTCTTTTTTGTAAACTTGAGTGATTTAGTCATCTTTTTTTTTCTTTTTTAACCAAAACAAAATTTGTATTGGATCAAAAAGGTTGTAGTCAAGGCTTGTAGAGAGTTAAATGATGCTAGTTCCTATTGTTGTAACACCTCTTTTTCCCCCATGATTGTAATTATGTTAAGGTTTCATATAATGTGATTATGAAGCATGTAATTATGTTGTTGATTAATGGAAAATACCAGATAGTTGACTGAGAGGGAAAATCCTTGAGTACTAGCCATGATATCACTGGTGGGAATTGATGAAATGGATTGGTGAGGTGGAATTGAGAAATTTCATTGAAGAAAACAAGAATCTTGATCTGCAAGCCAACCTATACCTGAAAGACATAAATACACACTTGCCAGCATATTTGAACCTGCATGGAGCCACGTGATCAGTTATAGAAGAGAAAGAATGGTGGTTGAAGCAATTATGGTTGCTAACGTATCTGATTGCTTGAAGAGGCAAGGGTGAATTAAAAACCTGATAGAAGGACACCCTTAGATTTCCCAATCGAATTTGGGAAACCTGACTAGAGGTTGTGTCTGACAACAACCATGGGAATCCCATGGAGTTGGTGGAAGAAGAGGAAAAATGTGGAAAAAAATCACCACGGGACCAGACAAGCAGGAGGGGGAATTGAAGTAAGAGAGAAAGCAACTAAAATTATAGAGGTTAAGGAGTTGTGAACGGGCTCTCATAGAGAACCACTGAGAGCACACCAAATTGCATATTCATGATTGGACGAAGTAGTGAGGAGGAGACTCACACACTTTTCTTTGAGCATCAGAGTAGTTGGGAAGTTTCTCTGGGTAAAATAAAAAGCTTTCCCAAAAGAGAAATGGTCACCCTTGAATAGAGAAGACCCAGATACAAACTGGAGCAGTAGGGAACTATGGCTTAGCACTATTGGAAGGAAACCAACACTAGGAAGGGGAGGTCATCAAGGAACTATGTATCAAATAACGAACTCCCTTGTGCATATGAAATTCAATTGGGAAGGTTCCTAATAAACCCATGGAAATCCTGAGCTTAGTGGGAAGAGGGAAACTTATGTTGTTGCTAATGAAGTGAAGGAGAGTAACCTTCTTGGACCATTCAATTTGGCAGTTAGTTGAATCAATCCCCTTGTGATATCATGGCTTGGCATAGGGATGGCATGTTGTACAAAGGAATTCTGCAACATAACCTAAGGTTGGGAGGAAAGGTGTCCTCTCTCAATCAATTGGTTGGTGAATATTCCCTGAACAGAAAAGTGTTCCCAACTTACTAGTTTGATGTATGTTTAATAATGAAAACATGTGATGTTTTATGGTTTAAATGATAAAAGTGTAATGTATGAAGGAATGGTTAAATTCCTGAGTAAAATGGATTATGCATGTTTTATTTGACCAATAACCTAATGATTATATGTAACCTAGTAAGATGTGCAAGAAGGGGTGAATTTTGCAAGTCTTTGAGTGGAAATCATGGAAGATATGAATAAAATATTCACCCTGGATTGGCAGAAATGCCATGAAGTCTTTGGAGAGTTTCTAAGAAGTTAGGGATCTTTATGCCTTGTGAAACCACCTGTCTTAATTGGAAAGTTTACAAGATATAAAAATCTTCATCCAAGTCTGAGGTGGAAATGGCCTTAGCTAGTTTTGGAATGAAGGTTAGAGTCCATGAATGTCTGGTAAAGCCTTAGAAATTTCCTTGGAGAAACCATGAAATGACTAAGTCTTGAATCAGATTGTTAATCGGATGAAATCCTGTGTTTGGGTCGGAGGAAATCGAAGTCGTTGATTTGGTGTAGTGAGAATATCCTGACCATCAGTTAGAGGATGTGGTCGTCGAAATGGCCAAGTGAAAGGTTGTATCGGGGCTCTGATGGAGGGAAATCCAAGTCAACAACAATCATTGGTCTATTGGAGGACTAGACGGTGAGATTGTGATCGTTGATGTCACTTACAGGTCTGTTGAAAGGAAGATCATTGAATGCCAGGAAAAAGGGGTATGAGATAGGAGTCTGAATATGAGGAATTCTAAGGACCATTGATCCATCAGACATGTCTCATAGGATCTCAAACGTTGATTCATGTAAGATTCGACCCAAGGTAGAAATCATAGGAATATTAACTATCGAGTAGTTGTAACCACTGATTGAACTTAGACCGTCAAATGAAGTGAATGAGGATCCTCAAATCCGTCGAATTTTACATGGTTAGAGTGAGCCAATTGGGGAAATTCATGGCATCGGGATGGATTCACTCTGATGGTGAAGGAGTCTGAGAGTAAAGGAGGATCATTGATCAGTGGAGGGGGAAGCGTAAACCTTAGCCGTAGGATCATTGTGGGTCCCACTTGATCACCTAATGAATAAATGGAGAGATTATCGATAACCATCGTATAATTTTAAGAACCGAAATGATTGGGGATGTTGGTTTTCGAGTACAAGGGTCATTGGATCCATGAGGGTGATTCATCGGAATGAAGTTGTTAGAGAAGATATTGATATTGAAAATCGGGTATTTCAATGGGGAGGAGTTTTAATGGTCCTAGATCGTGGATCTGATGAAGAGAAGTGATTCTAACTATCTGATTAAGGACGTATATATCCCTTGTCATCACAGTTAGCTCCATAGAGGGATTTCATTGGTAGATTTGAATATTGAATAAGTAGAATTTAATACAATAAATTTTGTGATAAGAGAAGATCTCATTAGAACATTGAGGAACCAAAACTGGGGAGAGAAATACCAAGTAATCACCCCAAGAACTAGAGGGAACAATGAACATCCCACTAGCCTAAGAGAGAATTAGGGGATCAGGTATGTTATAGAGTGGTATCAAAGCAGTGTTCAAACTCTAGGCTTGGATGGGTCACCAAGACAACTTAACTGTTTAAGAAAGTCTTTATTTTACTAGAATGTATGTTTTGAACTATCGATGTAATGGATTTTAATGGTTTGTTATTTCAACACATAGAACAAGTAGATGTGAATGGTGCAGCTTAGCAGGGAAGACACCTCACACTTCAGAGATGAGGAATCTAATGGTCGAAGGGCTAGAGAAACTCCTCTAGATTTGGTAGCCACTGTCAAAAGTCTAAAAGTAGACAATGAGAGGCTCATGAGAGCTCAGGCTGAGTTGGAAGAGTTGAATGCATTGTTATTGTAGAGCTTGTCTAAGATCCATAAGCAATTACAACAAGTCCCAACTGTTATCACATATAGTTTTCAAGGGCAGCAGGTTGTCCAAGTTTTCGGCCT
>ML801083.1:79815-90956 GCA_009831015.1 Picea engelmannii
CGGTCTTGGCTAAACTATTGGGGAATCATGGAAGACACCATTTTGCAGAATAAAGATACTATTAAAAAAAACGTTAAATCAAAATTTAAGGAGAAAATGTGGTGTGATAAAGAGTTAGAGGAAAAAAGAAAATTAAGGTATTATAAAGATGTAATCAACCCTAATATAGAAGATCAGAGTTATCTATCTGTTTTTCCAAGTGTAAATTAAATATAAACATTGCTAAGATAAGAACAAATTCTCACAAACTCCATAGTGAAACTGGGCGTTGGTCAATTCCTAAAACACCATGGGATGAAAGAGTGTGTCACCTTTGTGACACTAAGAAGGTTGAAGATGAAAAGCACTTTCTTTTAGATTGCCCAGCCTATACCCATATTAGATCTCATTTTCAAAATATTTGTCACACTACCAACCTTCCTAACCTCTTAACTCAACAAAAGTATGGTGATCTTGGAAAGCTTCTCCTAATGCTTTTCGAGCACAAAAACAAAATTCTAAAGAATCGCAAGTAATCACTTACCCTCTTAAAGTTCGATAGACCAATTCGATCTTGGTAGACTTTAATCATCATCTTCATCATATTATATTATTAATATTATATTTAAAATGATAATATTAAAATGAAGAAGAATGCAAATCATCAAGTAATTTGTATATAATAGCTATGCAATTACATGGTTACTTATATTTTAAAATCATTTTTAAATTAATAACATTTTAAATCTATATTTAAGCAATTATTTAAAACAAAGTTTTTTTTATTGTATTTTTAAATTTAATAGTAAATAAAATAATATTATATATTAATGACTTTTCTTTATCTTCTTATATGAAAAGTAATTTAATATTTTTAATTAAAATATTTTATAATATCTTGTCATGTCAATTTCAATTAATTAATGTGTGTATAATAAATAAATATGTTTCAAAGTAAAATGATAATTTATTCTTCTATTTGATTTAGTCTTAATTAATTAACTAATATTATTCTTTTATTTGATTTAGACTTAATTAATTAATTAAAACTGATAATTATGTTAAAACTAAAATAATTAAAATAATATTTTTTTATTATTAAAGCTTGTTATTATTAAAGTTCATTTTAAATGCATGTAATTTGTACATCTCACTTTTCCATTAGCTTCATAAGAAATTTGTGCATTTTCTTTGTTTTTATTATTCCTTTTTTTGGATTAACACTTCTTATTTTATAGTCGATGTGGGGAATTTAGTTTCCCCAAATCTCCTTATCCCATCATCATAATTTATTTCTATATACTCGAATCGGGTTCAGAGATTTGGAGTTGATGGATTATCACTTTTTAGACATGTCACTTTAAATATTCACAATTTAGATGCCAAAGGCACCCTCCCTTTGAGAATCAAACCTGGGCTAGTGATGAAAAACTTCCACCGATTTACCACTAGACCACAACTTAAGCCAATTTTCTTTCCATTATCCTTATAGGTTGTTTGTACATTTCATTGCTTTCTCATTTTATGTTAATGAAATATAAAATCATTAGAGGAAGTTACAATGTTTAGATATATTTCACGAAACATTCATAATTGTTCAGAGATGTGATTTAAATGGGGACAACAATGGTTGTTAATGTGGTTAATGTTTAAGGGGTGGCAAGAGTAGGGGGTTCATCCTTGATCTTGGGGGAAAACAATAATTGGCTTATGAATGGGGTTTAGGGATACCCACAAATAATTAGGTTGAGGTATATGCTCTCCTTCAAGGACTGCTCTCTATAGATGAGGGAGAACCTTGATCGTTATTGATGGCTCGAGCATATTAATTATCAAACTTATGAACATCAAGAAAACCTAGTCTAATAGCAAGCTTACATCCCTCATTGCAAGACTAAAAAGGGAGACTCTTCAGTTCAAGGAGGTCACATTTTTCCAAGTTCTAAGGTCCCTCGATCGACAAGCAGACATCCTTGCAAATGAGGCTTCTAAAATAAATTAAGGAATCCTAAAGAAAAATGGGGGTACTTATTTCCAAACTATCTCCCAAGTTTTGACCAATGTTCTTTAGGCATGAAGACATGTCACAACCATTATTCAACATTTGTCAATGTACTAAAGACATCATAGTATATCAATAGGGAGATGGGATATGGACTGCATCACCTCTACACAAGCCTCACAGATTATTCAACATTTTTCAATGTACTAAAGACATCATAGTATATCAATAGGGAGATGGGATATGGAATGCTTCACCTCTACACAAGCCTCACAGATGCAAGTCATTAAGCTCAGCCAACGACTTGAAGCCAACAATGGATTAATGCAAGGAATAGGTGGGATAATGGCACATAATGCAAGTGACATGTTCGGTGAGAGTTATTGGTGATGGTCAACTTCGATTAAGTTTGTGTCTTGGGTAAGCATTTCTAATCAAACATTATTGTTGTTCCTTGGCTTTTACTCATAGTCTTGGGTTCAACCCTTGGTGGTTTTTTCCTCAATCTGGTGCTCTACTTTGGGGTTTAGTTGGAATTTAGTTCTCGTCTTGTTTTGTGGCTTGGGAGTCAGGGGCCTTGGAGTATTTCCTGGGTAGTCTCTTGTAGTTGGAGGCTTTATTTCCCATATCTTGGGTTCTATTAGACTCCAAGAAATAATATTCATGTTGGTTTCCCATCATGACCACCTTGTTCCCTTGTGTGCACAATACCATCTCTTGGCTATTGTGTATTTTTCTTCCTAGGTTGGAATCCCATTATGGTTTGTTGCATCTGCTTATTGGGAAAGTTTGGTTTGGTTCTTTGGAATTGTTCATTTGGGTGATTTTTTTCTATCTTTTGTTTGGGCTACAATGAAAGTTTATGGATACGGATTATAGGGAAGTCTAAGAAATGCATAGGGTGCTATGTAGGCATGAAGATTTCATAAACATCAATAGGTAATATATGTTCTCGGTAACCACAGAGGTTCGATGTGAGAACGAGCACCAATGCATATCTAAAAATGTAGTAATTATGGGCACACTTGTTCAACAAAAGAGGCAAATCCAGGTACTCGAAGTTAAATGCTTCGTGTTAAGGAAAATGGTGTATAATCTTAGTAAAGGCTCCCATTTAGTTCCCTCCAATTTCAAAATGTCATTGAATTTAGCCCCGGAAAATCTCAAGGAAAAAGAAATATTCCACCAAATGATTGAAGATATGAACTTGGGTATCCAAAAATCTCATCCCACCAATGTTTTCCAAAACAAAGTTCTTAGTAAACATGTTTTTTTATATTATGTAAAACAATATTAATATTAAATGTTTTTTTTTAAGTTTATGCTAATATAATTTTTTTGAAATCCTCAACAAAAAAATAATTTGGAATTCTCTATATTTTAATAATGTTAACTTTCTTAAAAGAAAACACTCTTTTTTTATTATTTTGCTATCCAATTTAACTACAACTTATATAAAATTTATATTTATATATATGAATCTCTTTTTTTCATACAAATTTTATTTTTTTATATATGACTCGTGTAATTTTTTTTTGAAAAAACATATGATCAAAATTCTCTTTATTTACAAGGATCTCATTTGTATTTGTATAGTCAAAATTTTCATCGCAGGTCAAAATTCACATATCGTACATCACCAAAATCTTAAAATCCATACACGTTGAAACCATGTTCCAAACATTAATCTTCTTTCCCATTTAAACTCTTCTAATAACGCATTTTACAACCTAAACTCTTTTAGAAACATATTCTAATAACGATAACTAAGCAAGTACATTAGTAAATATAAAACGATGTACTAGAGCTTCTAACCATTTTATGAACATATCATATGTCATGATGATAGAGTTTGGGTATACTCCATAATTTTACATCCAAACCTCTCAACAAAATTGGACACCAAAAAATTACATCTATTCATAACAATCTCTCAAAATATTATGGTCATGGCCTTGCTTTATATATCTCCAATTAAATATTTTTATATGAATAGTTGTTTACGTGTAATTAAGTATTTTACTTTTACTATATTATAGTTATGGTTTTCCTTTAAATATATGTTTCCATGTAATTAAGTATTTTACTTTTACTTATGAATAAAGGTGATATATTTTTTATCATTTACCATTAATTAGAAAAATAAATATTTTGAAATTTAAATWTAATTTATTTAAATTATATTAATTATTTAAATTTAATTTAATTAACATTTTTATAAATATCATAAATAAAAATCTTTTAATATTAAAATACACTTTTTAAATTTATCAAAAATCCTTTTATTTATATATAATAAAATATAAACAAAACATACTTACAATTGATTTAATTATAAATAAATAAATAAATACATGATATATGAAATATGATATATATACATATAATGTATTTGGGCATAAATAATTGTGTAAGACTTATTGTAAGTTGATTTTGTTCCATATCGTAAGTTGTATTTTGAATAGAGGCTATTAAATTGAGGTATTTATTATGGTTAAACGTTCTATGAAATGATGATTTTTTCCGGGAACATTTGCCTGAAATTTGGCGAGAAATTGTTAGATTCTTAGATATGAGTGATTATTTATGTATAATCAAAGTATGCATGCTAAATCCATTTCTACATTAAATGGATTTTGAACAACAAAAAATAATGATTGGTGTAAATTTATATCCCCGGATTCCAGCCAAAAAAACATTTCTTAAAAGAGCTAGACAACTCCTTTTCTTTATACTTTTGCCTTTAAGTTACATGTTACTCCAAGAATGTGAAATGTTTTGTTTATAATGTTAAGATGTTCAAACAAAAAGGTGCTTTTAAATAATATAGGTTTTTGTGTGTGTGTGTGTGTGTGTGTGTGTGTGTGTGTGTGTGTGTGTGTGTGTGTGTGTGTGTGTGTACATTTTTTACTTCAACTCTTGTATGATTCTTTTTGAATTAATTCAACTATAGATGTTAGATGTTAATATTGCATAATACGATTGCATTATGGATATTCAGGGGTGGAGAATCCATTTTTACATTGAAAATAATAATTTTAACAATTTAAAATTGCAATTTCGACAAAGATTGTCTAACCAAATTCTAGTGATGGTAAACCAAAAAATATTGAAATCATAAAACGTTTAACCTTTTATGAATCCATATGTTGCTCTAACCTGATTGACCAAGGCCCCCGTGCCTCTACCACTTGACAAGGGAGAGGCTCGACAACTATCTCGATAGCCTTCACACAGCTCATGGGCTCGTACGGGCCAGGACGAACAAGTTCACTACGTGATATGTGAGATAGATGTGAGGTTAATGGTGATTGTGAAGGAAGGTGGAAGGGGTCTTCAACATTTCACCTCTCTCCTACTTTTGATGTCAAGTACTCTCATTTTCCGATTATTCTATATGGAAACATTCATTATGCATATAGGGAAGATCACGATCTCTAGTGGGAACAATGTTCTTAAGCCTGGAAATAAGGCAAGGCCTTTCAATTCTCCTGGGAGTGCGGATTTGCGACCCCTTTGGGATAGACTGGTTATTTGGCCAAGGTTGACTATCCATTTGCTAATAGGTTGGGTATTTGTTGACTTATGCTCAACCCTTCTATCAGGTGGGTTTTCTTGTCATAGTGTGTGGCCTTCTAGGTGGGTTTTCCTTACACCCATTTATAGTTTCCTAGTTTGCGAGTACCGCCCAATTCTCTTTGGTTTCTCCTTGTTCCTTTTAGCCCCTAAATTAGAACCATTTGGTAGGAACCCCTCCTTTATTTTAGTTATGTTTTTGAAGGTGGTTGTTCAAGTGATCTCCAACTCAAATATGTTACTGACCTCGAGCCGCTAGTCTCTCACTCTTTATTTTGGCTCAACCCTGATTTTCCCATGGATGAACAAACATCCAAGGATGTTTCGGGATCAAGTGTGCATGGTGCTAGAAGAAGAGGCGCTCCCAAGTCTCCTCCATCTAGGTGGGCACCCAGTCATTCCCACAACACAAGGGAAAAAAGGGTTGTGGAGCAGGATAGAAAGTTATATTATATGAGGAACCCACCTGAAATGCATCGGAAGATCAACGTGTATGTGAATGAGGCTAGAAAGTTGCTTCTTATTCTTTGGAGAGCATGAGTAAATGTGTTCACAGACCTCAAAACACCAAGTTAAGCATGAATTTCATTATTGGGTCTCTAACAGAGGGTTTTCTGGGTCGAGATATACTAAATCTTTTAGATCCATGGAGTTTTATTGGATGACCAAAACCATTTACCAATGAATAACACTCAGTTCAATCAAGTCAAGCATGATGAAATTATGGACAGGCTCAGGTGACTAGAAGCTAAATTCGTTTTTCTATGTAGGGTTTCATTGGAATCAACTTCAAAGTCATTGATTGGGACTTTGACAATGAGAAGAACTATGTCGTGATAGTAGGTACCCCTATTCGAAAACACAGGTATTCCAATAGAGGACGAACACCTTCAGTAAACACTCACATAACCAGATCAAAGATCAACACACCGATGTTTTCACGTGGTAAAACCCCTACGGGGAAACATCCACGGCCCCATCCAACGCGACCACTTGGAGCAGTTTATTAATGCAAAGAAAAAGATTACAAAGAGATTTTACAAGAGAGTTTCTCACAATCGATCATCGGAAAATGACCCTCCACGCTCTTTAAATAGAGATCATGGACCAATCGGGTGTTAAGCCATGGATCAATGGCTGTTAAGATCGAGGAGAGTATGAACCGTCGGATCACTCTATGTCGGGAACATATCGTGACCGTCGTATTTCCTAACTACAAATGCATACTAATGCATACTAAAGAAACACACTTTTACCTAACAACATATTAGACCAAGTAGATCTTAACTAACTCCTAAGTGTCTAAATATCCTAACAACCCCGAGCTCCCCAGGCACTAGCTCCAACCCAATTTTTCTTGAGGAAGAGATGTAAATTGATACCAAAGGCAAGGCCAAGGTGCATGAGACCTCCAACCATGCTAGCCCAACCAAGCCATCTCCCAGTTGTTAGGATATTTAGACACTTAGGAGTTAGTTAAGATCTACTTGGTCTAATATGTCGTTAGGGAAAAGTGTGTTTTTTAGTGTGTTTCTTTAGTATGCATTAGTATGCAGTTGTAGTTAGGAAATCCGACGGTCACAATATGTTCCTGACATAGAGTGATCTGACGGTTCATACTCTCCTCGATCTTAACGGCCATTGATCTATGGCTTAACACCCGATTGGTCCATGATCTCTATTTAAAGAGCATGCAGGGTTATTTGCCGATGATCGATTATGAGAAACTCTCTTGTAAAATCTCTCTATAATCTTTTTCTTTGCATTAATAAACTGCTCCAAGTGGCCGCATTGGTTGGGGCCGTGGATGTTTCCCCGTAGGGGTTTTACCATGTGAAAACATCGGTGTGTTGATCTTTGATTTAGTTATGTGAGTGGTTACTGAAGGTGTTGGTCCTCTGTTGGAATACCTGTGTTATCGAACACCAGTTAAATTTTATGAATGTTTTCATTTTCATGTTCTAGCTTGTCTTTTTATATTTTCAGTATAGAAACAATATTCATATGGTCTTTAGAAATTTACAGGCTTATAAAGACTCTCTTAGACATTTGGTTGTCAAATCTTAATCATTGTCTGAGGCCTGGTTTCCATTTTGGTAGGCATGATTCACACAATTTTGAATGTAACATTTTGTGTACAATATTAATACATAAGTAGACTAGTTTACAAAATAAATTATATATTTAGAGGATATGAAATTTGTTAGGAGAATGACAAGAGAGAGAGTTAATAAGTGCATAAATTCAATCTTTTGGAGAATTCATTTATTTTCAGTGGAGCAAAATTCTGTAGTGTTTCACTCTTTTTTGTAAACTTGAGTGATTTAGTCATCTTTTTTTTTCTTTTTTAACCAAAACAAAATTTGTATTGGATCAAAAAGGTTGTAGTCAAGGCTTGTAGAGAGTTAAATGATGCTAGTTCCTATTGTTGTAACACCTCTTTTTCCCCCATGATTGTAATTATGTTAAGGTTTCATATAATGTGATTATGAAGCATGTAATTATGTTGTTGATTAATGGAAAATACCAGATAGTTGACTGAGAGGGAAAATCCTTGAGTACTAGCCATGATATCACTGGTGGGAATTGATGAAATGGATTGGTGAGGTGGAATTGAGAAATTTCATTGAAGAAAACAAGAATCTTGATCTGCAAGCCAACCTATACCTGAAAGACATAAATACACACTTGCCAGCATATTTGAACCTGCATGGAGCCACGTGATCAGTTATAGAAGAGAAAGAATGGTGGTTGAAGCAATTATGGTTGCTAACGTATCTGATTGCTTGAAGAGGCAAGGGTGAATTAAAAACCTGATAGAAGGACACCCTTAGATTTCCCAATCGAATTTGGGAAACCTGACTAGAGGTTGTGTCTGACAACAACCATGGGAATCCCATGGAGTTGGTGGAAGAAGAGGAAAAATGTGGAAAAAAATCACCACGGGACCAGACAAGCAGGAGGGGGAATTGAAGTAAGAGAGAAAGCAACTAAAATTATAGAGGTTAAGGAGTTGTGAACGGGCTCTCATAGAGAACCACTGAGAGCACACCAAATTGCATATTCATGATTGGACGAAGTAGTGAGGAGGAGACTCACACACTTTTCTTTGAGCATCAGAGTAGTTGGGAAGTTTCTCTGGGTAAAATAAAAAGCTTTCCCAAAAGAGAAATGGTCACCCTTGAATAGAGAAGACCCAGATACAAACTGGAGCAGTAGGGAACTATGGCTTAGCACTATTGGAAGGAAACCAACACTAGGAAGGGGAGGTCATCAAGGAACTATGTATCAAATAACGAACTCCCTTGTGCATATGAAATTCAATTGGGAAGGTTCCTAATAAACCCATGGAAATCCTGAGCTTAGTGGGAAGAGGGAAACTTATGTTGTTGCTAATGAAGTGAAGGAGAGTAACCTTCTTGGACCATTCAATTTGGCAGTTAGTTGAATCAATCCCCTTGTGATATCATGGCTTGGCATAGGGATGGCATGTTGTACAAAGGAATTCTGCAACATAACCTAAGGTTGGGAGGAAAGGTGTCCTCTCTCAATCAATTGGTTGGTGAATATTCCCTGAACAGAAAAGTGTTCCCAACTTACTAGTTTGATGTATGTTTAATAATGAAAACATGTGATGTTTTATGGTTTAAATGATAAAAGTGTAATGTATGAAGGAATGGTTAAATTCCTGAGTAAAATGGATTATGCATGTTTTATTTGACCAATAACCTAATGATTATATGTAACCTAGTAAGATGTGCAAGAAGGGGTGAATTTTGCAAGTCTTTGAGTGGAAATCATGGAAGATATGAATAAAATATTCACCCTGGATTGGCAGAAATGCCATGAAGTCTTTGGAGAGTTTCTAAGAAGTTAGGGATCTTTATGCCTTGTGAAACCACCTGTCTTAATTGGAAAGTTTACAAGATATAAAAATCTTCATCCAAGTCTGAGGTGGAAATGGCCTTAGCTAGTTTTGGAATGAAGGTTAGAGTCCATGAATGTCTGGTAAAGCCTTAGAAATTTCCTTGGAGAAACCATGAAATGACTAAGTCTTGAATCAGATTGTTAATCGGATGAAATCCTGTGTTTGGGTCGGAGGAAATCGAAGTCGTTGATTTGGTGTAGTGAGAATATCCTGACCATCAGTTAGAGGATGTGGTCGTCGAAATGGCCAAGTGAAAGGTTGTATCGGGGCTCTGATGGAGGGAAATCCAAGTCAACAACAATCATTGGTCTATTGGAGGACTAGACGGTGAGATTGTGATCGTTGATGTCACTTACAGGTCTGTTGAAAGGAAGATCATTGAATGCCAGGAAAAAGGGGTATGAGATAGGAGTCTGAATATGAGGAATTCTAAGGACCATTGATCCATCAGACATGTCTCATAGGATCTCAAACGTTGATTCATGTAAGATTCGACCCAAGGTAGAAATCATAGGAATATTAACTATCGAGTAGTTGTAACCACTGATTGAACTTAGACCGTCAAATGAAGTGAATGAGGATCCTCAAATCCGTCGAATTTTACATGGTTAGAGTGAGCCAATTGGGGAAATTCATGGCATCGGGATGGATTCACTCTGATGGTGAAGGAGTCTGAGAGTAAAGGAGGATCATTGATCAGTGGAGGGGGAAGCGTAAACCTTAGCCGTAGGATCATTGTGGGTCCCACTTGATCACCTAATGAATAAATGGAGAGATTATCGATAACCATCGTATAATTTTAAGAACCGAAATGATTGGGGATGTTGGTTTTCGAGTACAAGGGTCATTGGATCCATGAGGGTGATTCATCGGAATGAAGTTGTTAGAGAAGATATTGATATTGAAAATCGGGTATTTCAATGGGGAGGAGTTTTAATGGTCCTAGATCGTGGATCTGATGAAGAGAAGTGATTCTAACTATCTGATTAAGGACGTATATATCCCTTGTCATCACAGTTAGCTCCATAGAGGGATTTCATTGGTAGATTTGAATATTGAATAAGTAGAATTTAATACAATAAATTTTGTGATAAGAGAAGATCTCATTAGAACATTGAGGAACCAAAACTGGGGAGAGAAATACCAAGTAATCACCCCAAGAACTAGAGGGAACAATGAACATCCCACTAGCCTAAGAGAGAATTAGGGGATCAGGTATGTTATAGAGTGGTATCAAAGCAGTGTTCAAACTCTAGGCTTGGATGGGTCACCAAGACAACTTAACTGTTTAAGAAAGTCTTTATTTTACTAGAATGTATGTTTTGAACTATCGATGTAATGGATTTTAATGGTTTGTTATTTCAACACATAGAACAAGTAGATGTGAATGGTGCAGCTTAGCAGGGAAGACACCTCACACTTCAGAGATGAGGAATCTAATGGTCGAAGGGCTAGAGAAACTCCTCTAGATTTGGTAGCCACTGTCAAAAGTCTAAAAGTAGACAATGAGAGGCTCATGAGAGCTCAGGCTGAGTTGGAAGAGTTGAATGCATTGTTATTGTAGAGCTTGTCTAAGATCCATAAGCAATTACAACAAGTCCCAACTGTTATCACATATAGTTTTCAAGGGCAGCAGGTTGTCCAAGTTTTCGGCCT
>ML801083.1:96680-118212 GCA_009831015.1 Picea engelmannii
CTTGGCAAGTTGTGTATTCCACAGGGAGAAAGAATCAACATCATAAGGGAAGCGCATTCTTCTCTTATTGCTGGTCATTTTGGTGTTGGCAAGACAGTGGCAAATTTGCAAAGATTTTGTTACTGGCCTAGAATGAATGAAAGTGTTTCGCGATATGTTTGGGGATGTTCGTTGTGTGCTACAAGTAAACCAAGTAATCGAAATTTAGGTTTGTACACTCCACTTCCAGTTCCTTCTCGCCCTTGGGAAAGTATTTCCATGGATTTTGTTGGTGGTTTACATATGTCGAGAAAGGGTCATGATTATCTTTATGTTGTGGTTGATCGTTTTAGAAAGATGTGTATTTTGATGCCATGTACTAAGCAGGTAACGACAGAACAAACAACACAGTTGTTCTTTCAAAATGTTTGGGTGCATTTTGGTTTGCCCAAGTCCATCATTTCTGATAGGGATTCTCGATTTGTTGGGAGTTTTTGGTCGAGTTTGTGGGAACTCATGGACACCAAGCTGAAGAAGAGCACATCTTTTCATCCGCAGATAGATGGTCAGACAAAGGTGGTGAATCGTACAGTGGTACATCTTCTTCGTGCATATTGCAGCAAACATCCTAAGCTTTGGGATGAACATTTACACTACGTTCAGCATGCGTACAATCGAGCCAAGCACTCTTCGACTCAGATGTCGCCATTTGAGACATGTTTTGGCTATTTGCCCAAGTCACCTTTAGATTTCATCTTTGGGAAATATATTGTTGTTGATGGGAAATATGATATTGATCGGGCAGAGAAGTTCATTGAACAAATTCAGTCGATACATCAGGTGGTGCAAGAGAAGTTGGAAAAGAGTCAGGCCAAGTACAAAGAGAGACATGGCAAGCATCGTGTTGATCACAGTTTCGAAGTTGGTGATGAAGTATGGCTTTACATCAGTAAGGAGAGGCTTAAAGGAGAAGGTAAAAAGTTGAAACCAATTCGATATGGTCCCTTCAAAATTGTCGACAAGATTGGTAATAATGTTTTTCGTTTAGATTTGCCTCCGTATATGCAGATGTATGCAATTGTTAATGTTGAGAATTTGAAGTTGTATGAGCCTTCGTTGATCAATGATCAAGGAGAGCATGTTCAGATTCCTTCCATAGATGATTTCTCTCCAGAGTATCTAACAGAACTGCAGGAAGACACCATACTTGACAAGAGGATGCGAACTTCGAAGCGGGGAAATGTGGAGTATTTGCGAGTTGGTCTTAAAGGGATGAATCCAAGCAAGGCCAAGTGGATTGAGGTTGGAAGGGTGAGGGAACTATACCCTCATCTTCACATAGACTGAGATAGTCTTTTGGAGGTCCAAAAGCTTCCTAATGGGGAGGTGTGATCAGGGGATCAAATTTTGCTCAATTTTCAAAGTGCTCGGAATGAGATGAAAACAGTTCCATTGCGTCCATCTCATTTTCTTGATTTCGGCGGTATATTTACTTTCGCAAACGGAGTCTGTATGGAGGAGATATCGCGATCTGACCGCCAAGCCAAACAAGTAAAAATTTGGGATGTTGACTGTACTTGTCCGTACAGTCCGTACGGCCACGTGGAGGGTCGTACCATTATGATGACATGGCAGTTGACTGACGTGGCACATTTCAGTTAGATGTTCGTTGGTGAATACGGTGTGGACACGTGTCTCGTTGGCAGTGAATGGTGTGAGGGCACGTGGCCCAATGCTTGGGTGCCACGTGTCCCTCATTGGTTGGCTTATAATGTCTATGCAAAATTAATGGAGGCCATGGGGTTTGACCCCCAGACCTCCCCACGACATATAACTTTACAAACTATGCTAGCCAATATTCCCGCCAATGTACCTTGTTTCATATCCCATTGCACTTACATTTAAAGTGGGTTGTTGTATTAATTGGTCGGGGGGTGGGCCCCGGGGCCTAGCCCCGACCCATCGTATATTTTATATGTAAACATTGCATATGGTGTATTGTGCGCGATTTTTAATCGCATAACTTATATGCTATGGTTTTCCATTGTAATAAAAACGTGCGCGGGAAATATATATACGGTGTATTATATTGTGGGCACGGGTTTTTAAAACCTTTGGTTATATGTGGTATGCCACATGCCCGTGGCTCGGAGCGCGTGGTTTAATCCGTTGCACAGTTTTCAAACGGACAAACTACTTTTATGCCAAGCCTATGGTCGCGTGCGCCATATGACCCAGTGTCGAGGCAGTTAGGGGCTAGAGGTGCCCTAATCATTCTACGGTTTGTACCGGTGCGCGGTTGCGTACGGGTCTTGGTTTTTACGCTTAAATGAGCGTGTGTGCTAGGTTGGATGCACACAAGGGTGTGAATTGTAGAACTAGAGACAGCATAGTTGAAGGGGAGAACTTCAAGGAGGCTATCTTCTTCATTTTTCGACCGTTTCAGGTGTCGAAAGAGCCTAGACAGGGGTTTTGGGACGCTGCGGAGCCATTGGAGCAGTCAGTTTGTCAATTTGACCACTGTAAGACATGTTTTTAAGCACTTTGAGCAATTTAATATAAAAGATCCATTTGGAAGTTGGACCACGAGATGTAGCCCGGAGTGGGGTGAACTCCTTTATCAAGTTGTTGTGTTTATGTCTGATGTTCAATGATTTATGCTGCTATCTATGTGTATTTTCTACATAAGTAATCCTTAATTATGTGTTGCAAATTGATCTAGTTGCTTTAAACACATAACATTTAACTTGCAATTAATTTAATCAAGTTTATCAAGTCTTCTTCATTTTTAGATCAACAGGCAGCCATGGGCATATCATTCTCTTATTTCTTAGTGACACATGTCACTTCTCTTTCATGACACGTCAGCATAGCAGGGATAGGTAATCCTCTAGGAGGTGTTATTGTTCAACATCAAGAGTAGCGTCCCCCTCCCCTAGGGCATAGTTTGGCAGATTCTAAAGTTGGTGGGCGGTTAAGCTTGGAAGTATCACTAAATCTAGCAGGTGCACCCAGATCGCAGACCGTGTCCAGATCAATGGTCATGCTTCATTGTGGGGATGCAACTTGCTCAATCGATAAAATTATTGAGCTGTCCCGCAATTGAAACCGTGGTTTGGCGAAAGTGATACGTGGCAGAAGGCAGTGGATAGTGGGCCCAAAAGCAATGTGAGTTCAAACCGCTTTTGATGGACCCGCAATCACGTGCTCATATAGTGTCTGATCCGAGAGCAATGTGTGGTCGCCCCCTAGGCACTAAGCCTCGTCCCGATCTCGAGGGTTCAGTTAATAAATGAAAGGACTGGTGGTTGGAGCCTCAACTCACTCAGTAATTAGAAGGCATGGAGGGCCCTACCGTGGGGACTGAACCGTCAGCCGTGGTACCCTTATGGTCAGATTTTCCTCGAGACCCATACCAATCTGAGCTCGTGTCTGACATAGGGATACATTCATAGTCTGATAGAAGATTGCTCGGATGCAATTCTTTGAATGTAGTGATGGGATCACACTCCTGATAGTCGGGGAATGATCTGAGTATAAAGAGATAGTTTTGATATTTTGTTGTGGTGGTCAACTGGTTGAGAAGAGATCCCTATTTTGTAATGTTTTGATGCCAAAACTGTTCTTTGGTTATGTATCGGATTTGAGGATTTCAAATTAATAGAAGTCAACCTCTTTTCATCTCTTTGTAAAAATTGTGCTAAAACACTCAGGCATGGAGGATCCAATCGAGGGTTGTTATGTTGTTGTAATGTAGGTTTGATTGCAGCGGTATCGCGACTAGTTTTAGTCAGCTTCCTTGTGATCTTTTCCCCTCTTACACTGAATGGCTCGGGCATTGAGGATCTAGTCAAGTTGTTGTAGTTGCATGGTGATGTAGGTTTGATCATTGTGTTTTTGTGACTGTGTTGTTTGGACATATTTTAGTGTCTGAAGCTTGAGCTTAAGAGTGATCTTGAGTTTGAGTTTTTCTTCTCCAAGTTGCTTGAAGGCCTAATGCCCATAGCAGTCTTGTCCACCTTTCTTACTAAGTCTTCTCTCTGCTCACACTTAAACTCAATTCACTAACTGAAGTTAGTTGTGGCCTTGACTTCCCTGTGCATTTATTGTCCAGTTATATGTTGAACATCATTCATATATTGACTTTTGTCCATTGACCTCCACTCATATAAAACCAACATCCACCAAAAACTCTGATGGGTACTGGTCTTATCCTCCCGCAATCTGAGGGTGACTCTCAGTGCTAACATTCTTGGAAACGTTGTCAGGGAATGAATTGAAGACATTTCTCTGCGTAAGAATGACAACAAGCTTCTGATTTTGAAGGTGCATCAGACATCAGAACCATTGAATATTGCAACTTGCACCCGGTGATTCCACTATCGAAGACTCCACTGGGGAGGATCATGTTGATAAAAAGATGGCCATACTGAAGGGGAAGACCAGGTATCAGTTTATGAGATTTATTCATGAAATCATGTTCTTGTTTATCAGCTCATTTCTCTCTTTCCCTTCACATATAAAGAGGATTGTCCTCTGCTTTGTCTATTCAGATGATAATAGGCCTTCCTTTATTTATCCATCCTTGGAAGAAGAAAACATGCCCTCTTCTTGTGTTGTAGATACCAATCTCGTGTCTTCACTTATGCCTATTCATAAAAGTGAGATATGTATTGCATCTCCTCTTGAAATTGATCACCCTTGTAGCCTTGGCAAGGTTGAAAATAAGTCACAGTCTTCTCAAATATCATTTCCCTCCGTTATTCCTACTGAGCCTTGCCATCAACTAGTTAATCCTCTTGATCAGCCCACTGCTTTTCAAATTAAAATCAGAAATAAGTTGTTTAAACCTTTAAGGCTACCACATGACCTTCATCCTTATCCTCGTTATTCCTATGAGTATCTTCCTATGTTTTCTTTAGAGGATCATATTACAGCTGAGAGGCATTTGGAGGCCTTTGAGAGCTTTTTCGATCAGTTTGAGATTGTTCATGATGATGTTGCCATGAGGTTGTTCTCACAATCCCTGTCTGGAGATGTTGTTGTGTGGTTTAGATGTCTGGAAGCCAATTCTATTGACTCCTAGACCGAGCTATGCCATGAATTTTTAAAGTGTTAGTGTGAGAACAAGTCCCTTGATCAATACTGGTTTGAGTTTAATGCTTTGAGGAGAGGGGAAGAGGAATCCTTGGTTGTCTTCAACAAGAGGTTTTACAGTGTTTATCATAGTATTCCTATGGAGATCAGACCCACAGAGACTATTTCCATGGTGTACTATGTCATGGCTCAGCATCCAGAGCTACTCCTTCTCCTGAGAGAGAGGAAATATTCATCATTAAGACACATCTTTGAATATGTTGAAGAAGTCAAAGAGAACATCAGGGATAGCAAGGGGGTTCATATGCAAGCATATCTTGAAAAATTGCATGTGCCTAAGGAAGAAGACTATCAGCATGTCTTAGATTCTAAGAAAGAGGATAGTGATTATGAATCAGAGTTGGAACAACAACAAGGAAAAGAGACTCCAACTGCTAATGATCGAGAGTTTTTTTTTAAGGAGCAGGGAGGTTTTTTATTCGCAAGTAGAGAGGCATTTACAAAGGAGCAGCCTGGTATTCTAAAGTAGACAGGATTATGTCACATGATTCATGATCCTATGGCTATACACATGGAATCATATGTTTCAGATTTTGAGGATTTCCAAGAGCATACCTACAGATCCTTTTTCTTTATACATTTAGGAAAAACATTGTGTGGAAATCCCCCATTCTATGCCTATAGAAGACAAAGGGCAGAGCTTTCCAATGTTTCCTGTTTATGATGATTATGATTTTGATCCTTAGGAGAGTCATGGAGAAGAAGAGGGAGAACCAAATGTGCAGTTCATATCCTTCCCAGAACCTGCAAATGAGAAACCATCACCTAGGATTAGTCTGCCTACATCAGTCATTCGCTCACTCATGTTTGCCAGAGACATTCATCCATGTGTGAGAAGCTATAAGACAGAGCATGTTTTCTATCACCAGCCCAGTGGGCTTTGTCATTTGATCTATGAACCTATAAGGGAGTACATGGAGTTTCATTTCCTTCATGTCTTGGAGCCACTCAGCTTTATCCTAACTTCAACACTGGGAGGAGAGATGAAAAGCATAATCATTTTGTTGTCACAGTTGCATTGTTTTTATTTAATCAGTGACGGAGTAAACAAGTTTGCAGCTAGGGAGTTGCTTGAATGGCTATGGTGGAAGTTTTCTTTCACCTAGCACTTTGTAAAAATCAATTAGTCTAGGAATGTAAATAAATAACCTCGTCCTGGAGCCCATTGTATTTTTCTTTAATTTTTAGGATAGTGTGCTTGTCGGCCTTTAATCCTCAGTGGGTTGTTTTTTGAGCATGACTCCATAGCCCAATGCATAAGGCGACTGGAACTGCTTGTTCTTGGCAGCTCGCAGGGAGCATGCCATCCCCTATGGAGCCAAATGTTATCACATGTAGTTGTCAAGGGTAGCAGGTTTTCCAAGTTCACAGCCTGCACAAGAAACATCAAAGTGAAACATTTAGAGCAGTCCATTTCAGGCTCAAAATGCAAGCAACGGGCGAGATCAGCTTCAGTAGAGGACATTCCTAAGAATATCAGATCAACGATTCGCAGGAATCGGGGGTTCAAAATATTATTAAAGTTATTTTTCAATGGTCTGAAGTCCCGAAACCCAAAGTGAGCATGAGAAGTCTGATCTTGAGGGGGGAAGGTGGAATACGATCCAAGCATTCAGGTAAATGAGCTTCAAGAGTTTCGAAGTGAGAAGTGCATAAAACTTTTGAAGAGTTGAAGCCCGAACTCCCGAAAAAATCATGGACCACATTAGCACTTTGTAAATTATTCGACTGATAAACCGATGGCAAAGGTAACATTTTCAACCAACTTTGAGACCCGAAACTAGCCTTTCAGATATGGAGAGGGCTCTCTCGCAAATGGCACAGTCTCCGCGTGAGATATGACTCTAAAAACAATGGCTAGATTTAACACCTATGATATAATGGGTTCTGGTTATATTGGCACAAGAAAGTAAGACTTGGGCTATGGGGTCTATCTGAGGAAAAATGAGACAAATGATTCAGTGACTGGACTCGAGAGGATAAGGCTAGGCGAGCAACAACCTTTAGTGTAAAATTGTAATGTGTGGTGGGATAAATTACAGGAAGTAACTCAAGAACGTCGTTGTGGGCAAATTTGAAGTTATATTTTAGAGAAAAATGTTTTGTCTAAGTGGCGCGAACAAGGGGCGTTGTACAACGAATCCACAGGTTCGATAATTCGTTCTGAAATAGATAGAAAGAGATATGAAATAAAGATAACAGGAAAGCACATATGCAAAGAAATAAGCACAATACATCCAAGTGTTACAACTAGAATCTTTTCATCAAGTCACAGGACCTTTGCATTAAACTCCGGTCAAAACTCAGATTACATACAATAGTTGTTGTCTACCTCATTTGCCAACCAACCCCTTTTACATGAAAATGATCCCCATATATATAACTAATGTCACCCTTATCTATTAGGGTCGAGCAACTCTCTCATAGAATCATGGATCCAGTTTCTTTGAAAGAGAGTAATAACTTCATCGGATTTACTAAAAATAGGAAACCCGACTTTTCCAAATCATAATCGTAACCGAGATATTCTTTACAGACATTGATCATGATAAAAATTCTACCATATGGTTGAGATGATCCATCATGTGAACTATTTGACACTATATCATCCCTGCATAGCAAGTTTGTTACACAACAGTAACCTTCAGCAAAAAATGCAGCAGATTGCACAACAAAATGGAAAAATAGGTGTTAAATATGACATCGTATCTCACTGATAAAAAACTATTTTTAGAAAATGAGAGAGGTTTTTGTATTTAAGATCGTTATAAAGAAACACCTCTCTCGGTTTCTTTAAATTCATCTCCAAATGGCCGGAATACTTGTTGCAAACACATGTCTCGGACAAGAAATCATGAAAACTGGAAAATAGGGCTCAAAGATTCCTTCGAATTTCCCAATCCATGATACATTTTACAAATATGAGAGAGGTTTTTATTATTTGGTTTGTCTTCGACAAAAAAAAATCGGGGATTTTCAAAATTCCTGTTCAGTTGGTCAGAAATTGATCTTGAAGTTGACCACTAAACCAGTAATTTGCGTAGTACGACTTGTAGATTATGTGCAAGAAAAATCCCATGCATGACAGAATCCACTGTGTGACAACATCCCATGCACGAAAAAATCCATTGTGCGACGAAATCTATTGCGTAGTGAAATCCACTACACGGAAAAATCATTTGCGCGGTGAAGTGTTATGCGCAGCACGTAGCAGATTTTGCAGCACGCAGTTGCAAATGGAAATGGAATAAATTAATTAAATCTTCCTTTTGAAAATGACCCTTGGAGATGTTAGATGCTACCAGTCATAAAAAAAATATGGGTGCTCAAATACATGACTTTGTAAATTGTTGGCAAACCTATAACCTTAGCTATGAAAATCATGGTGCTAACAGCTAGCTCCAACGGGGATGATATCCTCCCTGTGAGGTAGAAAAGAACAGTAGACCAGGTGCCAATCCATTGGGCTTCTCCCAAACTCAACTTTCCAACTGTAACTTGTAACCTGCATCCGTTAAAAACCCAAAACTGTATATGCTCCAAACTGAAATCTGAAACTAAGCTGAAAATGAAAACTGCAGATTGCTAAAAGAAATGCTCGTAGTACCGAATTCGCGCTCCTACCTACCCGAACTGCTAAAAAATATGTCAATCAAGTGAACTCAAAATTCCAATGCAACCATGCAAGCACTTTATCCACTTTTTGCTTTCTTTACACATGCTTGTTCCAAAGCCCGTTTACTGATAAATCATTCAAAAATTTATCTATAAATTCAAATCTCAAAAAATCAAAAACATTGATATTGTTTGCTGCCTCCAACAAAACTGCAAATGGATCCTCCCGAACGCGAATAAAACAACAATCATGTTTCACCCCTTCCACTACATCCTCGTTTTCATGTAATTCAACCTGTTGATTACCACAAAAAGGATGAAAAATATGTTGAGACTGTTGGAAATAACAATCTTCTGAATCAGAAGACAGTGCTAGTTGAAATGAAACCCCCAGTGGCAAGAAACCCATATATAACACTAATGTTGATTTACCCTCATATTTATTTCCAAGTTGGTAGTTGATCACAGGCTGCAAATTTGAACTGAAACAACTTGTTGTAGGAAAATCTCCCTGCGGACAGGTAGATCACCTCTAAGGCTTGACCTTAACCCTAGACATAAAAATGCTTAACGTGGACACTGACTTCCTTTCAAATCCATCTAAACTAATGCATGAGAAGGGAGGATAACAGAAGTACCTTTTAATCGACGTTTGTCCCTGCACGCTCCAAGTTGTGCTCCAATCCTTTTGCTCCTCGCTGAGGTCTGTGGACAAAACAAGATACGACCACTTCCTACTCTATTGACATTAGCTTGAAAACAGATCTATCAATAAATGATAAGTTCATATGATATCAGACACAAACTAGAAAGAAACAGGCCAAGCGTGTCATATTAATGAGAGTAACGACAGCAGTGCTTACAATCGTAGATGTGAATGTGACAGCTTCGTTAAGTCCTCTTCGTCTAACCCTTGCCTGAAAGATCCATGACCTGGATAACAACAGCTTAACTGATCACTCTCCTTTGGCTGACTATCAGTTTCCTCCAAGATCATAAGTTTCATACGTTCAATTCTTCCTTCCCCCTTTCCACCATCATAGAGCCTGTTTATATAGGTTGGGAGGGGCCTAACCTCTTGAGTTATGTTTAGAACCAGTTGGGAACCTTCTCCTTGGATCAGGGATCTTTTGATGAAACCAAGAATTCGAGCACAACTACCTCCTAATCTCGAATGATCCTCCCCTTATTCTCCTCAATGGGCTAACAACTGACCCAGAATAGGGAGCGCTCTCTCAGAACGGGTATCAGAGCATTGTAGCGCTCCTGGTGAGCCTTGGTAAAGCTCCAACGCTCTCAAGATGAGCAGCGCTCCTCTAGAAGGGTCTGAGGGGCATTATAACGCTCCTTGAAGCATGGAAGAGGAGCGCCAGTGCTTCTGCAGCAGTAGTGGGGGAGCGTTCCCCTTCCAAACCAATGTTTCAGGGTCTCTTTCATGTGTCAAGAGCTATTTGATTCCAGTAAACCAATTTTCCTCTTCCAGCTCAGTCATGCAAGATGTTATAAGTGCTTCCTTAGTGTCATTATCATGGCATCATGTCTGAACATCGTTTGCGACACTAGTGATCAACTTGCGACACTTGCGAAAGTTGTAGGGAAGATGCGACACTTACGACGATTGACAGGGACAATGCGACACTTAGCAATTTTGACGTGTAACAAAACTTTCCATGTAATCAACAACAGGTCATTAAAAGTATGAGAAGGTTGTTGGTCCTCTTCATTGATAACAATTTTCTCATGTAAAATAATGTCACTATGAATGAAATCAGACTTCACTGCTTCCTCTATTATCTCATGATTTACTTTCAACAATTCAACGGAAGAAAAACATAATGGAAGATAGTTTTCATTTGCAAGTCCATTGCTTTCTTCATATTCAACATCATGCCTGTAGGATTTATGATTTGAAACATTATAAACATTTTGCTTCAACAATTCGAAAGATGCAAAACACAATGTCAAAGTTCTTTCATCTAATTCAAAACTTTCTTCATTTTCTTCTTTGTAACTGTGATATGTAGGTTGATTGCTCTCATTACACTGCTGAAAATGAAAATGTTCTAATAGAGAACATGCAACTGGTTGTTCTAGGAATTCAACACCATGATCATCATCATATTCATCATATATAGGAAAGTCAACAATATTTTCAATGTCATCTAACAAGAAAAATCTTGGGACATCAACCTTATCTTCAACAAGCTGATTTGCAAATTCATTTCTTGACTGTCTACAAATGAATACATAAAAAAATCAGCCTCGTGCTTATCATGAGATGGATCAGAAGATAAATTAGTATCAAAGAAATTTGCGAGAGTATCTTGTTCTTCAAGCTGATCATCATTCTTTGCAAACACATCCTCATAACATCATTCAAGAAAACTTATGACATGATCAAGCTCCTGCATATTATGCACAGTCTCTGGTTCCCCAACTTTCAATTTCTCATCCAAAATCTGATTTTGCAGCTCCTTACATGCTTGAATATTGTTTTCAACTTCTTGAGCATTGCTAAACATCTTGATGCAGGAGCATCACCGACTCATCAAGCGAGCCAGCGCATCAAGCGGAGATCAGTTGGACAAACCAACCCAAATTTTTGAAAATGCTTTGGGATTGTTGCGCCAAACCTTTAATGAATCATTAATGAAGGAGTGCCTTTTTGTATATTGTATTGGACCTTGAGCGACACGCTCTCTTCCTTAGTAGATAAGAGGCATTTAATCTAGTTAATGCTGGTAGATAGGATTTTTAATTCTAGATTTGATAGTTTAGAGTCCGAGAGGGAAAACGGATATAGACACCCTCATTGTACCATTGTAACATAATGGAAGTATTCAGGAGAAGAGAAGAGAAAGCAGAGAATAGTGTATGAAGAACACCCATGTACAGGCATTTGAATTAATAGAAGAAAGTTATGATTCAAATTCATGGTTTGTGTTGTTTCTCTGTGTATATTGTTGATGTGCTCATGAATGTTTGCTTCTTGTCATACATTTTATTTTATATGCTGTGTACGGGATTTCATGTTTCAACCTGAAGTCTGAAGGGGAGATGGAATGAGTTTCAATTGTTTCTCGATCTGATCCAGGAGATTCTTGCAAGGTGTGCAGTCAAAATTCATCTGCAAGGAGTGCGTTGATGAAGGCTCAGATAGTCTAAATTTTGTTCTTATTCACCTAGAAGTGAAAGTGGGTTGTTGAAGCCGTGCAAGGAGTGCGCATGCTAAAGAGGAAGTCTCAATCGTGAGTCTAAGAAGGAAGCTTTAGGGGACTACTTCTACAGGTGTGCGTCGAGTCGAAGAAGATCGAACACTCGAAGTGTTTGCAGGGTTGCCGCAAGGAGTGTGTGCAAGTCCCTCTGATGGAATCAGAGTGGGAAAGCTCAGAAGGTATAGAACCTTCGAGATATCATTGAAGGAGAGAACAGGAATTGTTTTCCGTGGAATGTTCGAGCAAGAGTTGTAAGTACATGTGTTAGAGAGCAAGTTCTGAGAAGGAATACTTAGCCATTCTTAAGAAATCTTCAAGGAGGAGGAACTGATGGCCCAGATCTTGTGGTGAAGGTTGAAAAATCCCGTCAGTCGTTGGATTTTCCGAATCAGTGGAGAGGTCATAGTTATATCTAGAAGGACGAGCCCAGAAGATTGTGATCTGTCAGATCAACAGTCAATTTCCCGTTAACCGTTAGATTCGGCAGAAGTTGCATCAGGGTTAAGCCCTAGTGTGCAGGGAAGAAGTCCCGACCAAGTCATCGGGATATTGGAGGCATCAGAGTTTTGAAGGTTGAGAGAACTGAGACCTTTTGAGTCTCGAAACGCTGACGGAATCATAGCCGTTGATCCCATCAGGACATGCGTCAGGCATCAAGGGAAGAGTCGGGATTTAACACATCAGGGTTTCCAAAGGTAAGAAACTCTTGCACTTTGGAATCACAATTTGCAATATCCTGACGAGCTTTGAACCATCCATCAACGAGGATGCATGGCAACAGATCCCGAAGAGTCGGAGTTCGGGGCATCGGAGTTTCCGGAAGCAGGAAACTCTTGCAACTTGAAGTCATGATCAGCGATTTCTCGATCGTGATGGAAGTGTGGGCCATAGGCACCAGAGAAAAGGACAGGTGTCAAAAGGTCAACCTCATAGGAGTCGACGCCAAGTGGCATCGAGAATCGGAGAATCGGAGATCCCGAGAGTGTAAGTTCTACACACTCAAATTCCACGAATTCTAAACTCTGATAGGGGAAAGGACTGGGGTCTCGTGGACTAGCAGGTTGCATGAGAAAGGAGTTAGCCGAAGGGAGCTAAGGAGTGGAGAGAGGTACCATCAGGGATCGGGAGTCGGGGATCCGTGAGGGCAGTGGATCACGACCTCGTAAGTGTCGATTTCCCGATGGGGAAAATTCCTGACAAGAGAAAGGAAAGTGTGGGTGAATATTCATCGGGTTTCGGGGATTTGTGAGACCCAATCCTGTGGTTTCAGGACTTGCGTTCTTGCGAAGTCCAATTTCCCGATTTGGAGTAGGGAGATCAAAGGAGCATTCTGTGGGTATTGAGAACTCCCAATAAGGGGTTTGAAGAACATTTCAGTTCTTCGGGCCTATGGAAGAGAAGGTCCTGTGGGAGTGGATGTGCCCGGTGGCACGTTTGCGTCACATCTGCTGCAAAGACATAGACTTCCTCTCCATCAAAAGAAAAGATAATTCTGGTTGAAAGGTTGTTACATAATGGAGCATGGAAACAACTTCAGGAGGTTGGATTTCTTTAGGTAGTTTATAATAAAGACTAGCAAACCTCCTACTAAAATTTGAGTTGGTTTCATCTTTCATTCTTCTCATGGCATAAAACTCTGAAAGGAGTATATCCCATGACTTTCTCTCACCCCAAAATTGATGAAAAGCTTCTCTCAATTCATCCCACGAGCTAATCGATTGAGGCTGCAAATGTTTGAACCATGTTTTGGCATCTCCTTGTAAGGACTGAGAAAAGGCCCTCATAGACACATCCTCATGTTCGATCTCAAAAAGTTCTATAAAATGTTCAAAGGCTTGAATATGTTTTTCAGCTAACTTTTTGTCAAGCTCTCCATTGAACCGAGGAAGGTACTTATAATGTTTCAGAGGAAAGTCATGAAGGATGGAAGGAAATTTAAGAGGAATGTATCTTTCTTGAATCTTTGAGGGTGTAGGATTAAGAACAGAAAGTACAAGCTCAGCTTTTTTTTCATTAAGCTCACAAGAATGATCATGAACATCATATGGTTCAGAGGAAGGAGCTTGGTGAATATCGGCTATACAATAAGGAGGTATACCTACAGTTTGTAATGAAGGATATACAAGGGCAAATGTCTGGTATTCATTTGAACGCAGTAAGTGAAGAAATATTCTTTTGAAAAAATAAGGAAAGGACAATAAGATATTGATAAAATAGAAAAGTACTTATTGAACTAAACTTAAGCTCTAGTACCTTATTTTTCCATACTGCTCTTCCATATCTCTATCAAAAGGTCTCATTCTCCAGTGGAGTCTTTGCATCACATTCTAAGCTTGATTGGGGTCACCATGGAAACTTTAGCTCTGGATTCTTTTGTCAGTGGAATCACCTTCAAACTGATGTGTGGAGTCGCCAGAGCATAAATACAGCCAATATGTGCCTAAGTGCATACTGCTCTCAGACCTTAGAACTGAAACAATGTCGTTCTTCCCAGGGGAAGTTTCATTCAATTCTATCCCCAACAACGGTGTCGGAATGTTAGCACTCTGTAAATATGTTTGGCTGATAAACAGACAGTGAAGGTAACTTTTTCAACCAACTTTGAGACCCAAAACTAGCCTTTTAGATATGGAGAGGGCTCTCTCAGAAATGGTGCAGTCTCCACGCAAGATATGACTCTGAAAACAATGGCTAGATTTAACACCTATGATATAATGGGTTCTAGTTATATTGGCACAAGAAAGTAAGACTTGGGCTATGGGGTCTGTCTGAGGAAAAATGGGACAAATGACTCAGTGACTGGACTCGAGAGGATAAGGCTAGGAGAGCAACAGCCTTTAGTGTAAAATTGTAATGTGTGGTCAGAGAATTTACAAGAAGTAACTCAAGAGCACCGCTATGGGTGAATTCGGAGTTAGCATTTAAAGGAAAACATTTTGTCTAAGTGGCACAAACAAGGGGCGTTTTACAGTGAATCTGCAGGTTCGATAATTCATTCTAAAATAGACAGAAAGAGATATGAAATAAATATAACAGGAAATCACATACACAAATAAAGAATCACAATAAATCCAACTGTTACAACTAGAATCTTTTCATCAAGTCACAGAACCTTTGCATTAAATTCTGGTCAAAACTCAGATTACATACAATAGTTGTTGTCTACCTCATTTTCCAACCAACCCCTTTTACATGAAAATGATCCCCATATATAGAAAACTAATGTCACCCTTAGATGTTAGGGTCGAGCTACTCTCTCCTGGAATCATGGATCTGGTTTCTTTGAAAGAGAGCAATAACTTCAACGGATTTACTAAAAATAGGAAACCCGACTTTTCCAAATCATAATCGTATTCGAGATATTCTTTACAGTAATTGATCATGATCAAAATTCTACCATATGGTTGTGATGATCCACCATCTTCACTATTGGACACTTTGTCATCCCTGCACAGCAAGTCTGCTACGCAACAATAACCTTCAGCAAAAAACGCAGTGGATTGCACAACAAACTGGCAAAATAGGCGTTAAATATGACATCGTATATCACTGATAAAAAAATATTTTTAGAAACTGATAGAGGTTTTTGTATTTAAGATTGTTATAAAGAAAAACCTCTCTCGATTTCTTGAAATTCATCTCCAGCTAGCCGAAATACGTGTCACAAACACATGTCTCGGACAGGAAATCACGAAAACTAAAAAATAGGGCTCAAATATTCCTTTAAATGTTCCAATCCATGACACATTTTACAAATATGAGAGAGATTTTTATTATTTGGTTTGTATTTGACAAAAACCTCTCAGGGATTTTCAAAATTCCTCTCCAGTTGGTCAGAAATTGATCTTGAAGTTGAACACTAAACCAGTAATTTGTGCAGTGCAACCTGTAGCTTATGTGCAGGAAAAATCCCATGCACGACAGAATCCACTATCTGAAAACATCCCATGTGCGACATAATACACTATGCAACAACATCCCATGTGCGACATAATCCACTGCGCGATGAAATCCATTGCACAACGAAATCCACTGCACGGTGAAGTGCTCTGCGCAGTGCATAGCAGATTTTGCAGTGCGCAGTTGCAAATGGAAATGGAATAAATAAATTAAAGCTTCCTTTTGAAAATGACCCTTGGAGATGTTAGATGTTGCAAGTCATAAAAACAATATGGGTGCTAAAATGCATGACTTTGCAAATTGTTGACAAACCTATAACCTTAGCTATGAAAATCATGGTGTTAACAGACCATTTATCTCAAAATCAACAGGGAGTTGTTGATCTTAGCAACAATGCCTCCCAAAGTCTCAAAGGCCCGAAGCGCTGAAGTGCCCGAAGTCCCAAAGGCCCAAAGCACCAAAGTGCCCGAAGTCTCGAAGCACCCGAATTCTAGAAGACCCGAAACACCCGAAGACCCAGAGTAAGTCTTAGTCATCCGATTCAAATGGACACACGACTCCAGATCTAGGGATCTGGAGGAAAGCGAAGGGGAAAAAGAGAGATTTGAGTTTTTATTTTCTCGGAGCCCGGAGACCCAAAGGGATCTTATTCATTGATCCAGGAGCCATGCGTCGCCAAATCCTTAGCTTTGGGTAAAAGCACATCAAAGAGGATGAGGTTTGAGATTTGATTTTCCCAGAGTCTGGAGACCCGAAGAAGATCTCAGTCGTCGATTTAAGAGGATACATGGAAGTTGTCAATATGGACATATAGCGCACTCATAGATCGTGAAAACTAGCACCTGTTCGATAGTGACACGCGACACTCAATCCAGGTAGCTGTGGGCATATCATTCGCTTCTTTCTTAGTGACACGTGTCACTTCTCTTTCATGACACATCAACGTAGTAGCGACAGGTCATCCTTCGGGAGGTGTTATTGTTCAACATCAAGAGTAGCGTCCCCCTCCCTAGGGAATAGTTTGGTGGATTCTAAAGTTGGCGGGTGGTTAAGCTTGGCAATAGGGCTAAATCTAGCAGGTGTACCCAGATCATAGACCGCATCCATATCAACGGTCATGCTTCATTGCAGGGATGCAACCTGCTCGATCGATAAAATTATTGAGAAATCCCACAATTGAAACTGTGGTTTGGCAAAAGTGATATGTGGCAGAAGGTGGTGGATAGTAGGCCCAAAAGCGGTGTGATTTCAAACAGATTTTGACGGCCCTGGAATCACGTGCTCATATAGTGTATGATCTGAGAGCAGCGCATGGCCACACCCTAGGCACTAAGCCTCATCCCAATCTCGAGGGTTCAGTTAATAAATGAAAGGATTGGTGGTTGGAACCTTGACTCACTCAATTAAAAGGCATGGAGGGCTCGGCCGTGGGAACTGAACCGTCAATCGTGGTACCCCTATGGTTAGATTTTTCTGCAAACCCATACCGATCTGAGCTCGCGTATGACAGAGGGATACATGCATAGTCTAACAGAATATTTCTCGGATGCATTGATTTGAATGTAGTGATGGGATCACACTCCTGATAGTCGGGGATTGATCCGAGTATAAAGAGATAGTTTTGATCTTTTCTATGGTAGTCAACTGGTTGAGCAGATCTCCCTATTTTGTAATGTTTTGATGCCAGAATTGTTCTCTGGTTATGTATCAGATTTAAGACTTTCAGATTAATAGAAGTCGGCCTCTTTTGATCTCTTTGTAAAAATTGTGCTAAAACACTCGGGCATGGATGATCCAGTCGAGGGTTGTTATGATGTTGTAATGTAGGTTTGATTGCAGCAATATCATGACCAGTTTTAGTTAGCTTCCTTGTGATCGTTTCCCCTCTTACATTGAATGGCTCGGGCATGGAGGATCCAGTGGAGTTGTTGTAGTTGCATGGTGATGTAGGTTTGATCATTGTGTTGTTTTGACTGTGTTGTTTGGACATATTTCAGTTTCTGAAGCTTGAGCTTAAGAGTGATCTTGAGTCTAAGTTTTTCTTCTCCAAGCTGCTTGAAGGCCCGATGCCCATAACAGTCTTGTCCACCTTTCTTACTAAGTCTTCCCTCTGCTCACACTTAAACTCAATTCACTGATTGAAGTTAGTTGTGGCCCTCACTTACCTGTGCATTTCTTGTCCAGTTATTTGTTCAACATCATTCATATATTGAGTTTTGTCCATTGACCTCCACTCATATAAAACCAACATCCACCAAAAAATCTTATGGGTATTGGGCTTATCCTCTCACAATCTGAGGGTGACTCTTAGTGCTAACACCAACCACTAGTAGCACAAAATTACAACAATCAGAGAGGTTGAAAACCCCTTCGGATGCCCAAAAGCATGGACCAAGCCATAGAAATATAGGAAGGATTCTTCCAAGAAGAGGCATTGAGATTCAAGGAAAGGAAGATCTAGTGGAAGCATTTCCACATAGTCATCCAATCAGAAGATAACTTCTGAGGAGCTATTCAACAGTGACACTGGGACAAGTGTTCCTGGGAAGAAAAGGAAGATACATTTAGAGAGTTCTCTGACTTAATAATTTAGGAAGGTTAAGTTGCCTACCTTTGATGGAGAAATCAAGAATGGAGAAAAAGTCAAGGCTTGGTTTTGGGGGCTAAAAAAGTATTTTCGAGTTCATAACTACTCTAAAAACACCAAGGTAAGGATTGTCATATTTAATTTAAATGGAGGAGTCTCCATATGGTGGGAGTATCTCAAGGAATTCAAAGGACTAAAACAAAGAAAACTAGCCTAGAAACAGTTTAAAAAGTACTTCAAAAAAGCATACATATCAGAGAAGTACTTTGATGAAAAAATCAAGGAATTCCATGAGCATAAGTTGGGACAACTTACTATGGATGTGTACACCAAAATATTTTTGGAGTTGTTGAGGTATGTTCCTTACCTCAAAGATGATAAAGCAAGGATGGAATGTGTCCTTAGTGGATTTTCACAGTCTTATTAGGACAGAATTGATTTGATAGGTCCAATACATTGGAAGACACTATCAAAAAGGCCAAGTGTTGTTGTGATCAGTCAAAGCATAAGTAATATCCTTTTAAGTATTGGAAAAGAAAGGATAAGAGTGGATTCCAGAAGAAGGTATTCAAATCATTTCCATATAAGAATCCTAAGAAAGGGGCTCAATTTGGTCAATCATACAGAAGTGTGCATTAAAAAAACTTTCCATCTTAGTGGAAATAAGCCAACATAGCAGGCAAGAGATAGAGTAGAGGAACCAAAGAAAGGGCCTCTATAGTGTTGGGGTTGTGGAAAACCACATTTGTTGAGGGATTAAACTCACAAGAACTATGATAATAGGAAGGTTTACCATGTGCATGAATAATCTACAGTCAATGATGTGGCCAGAAGCATGCCCAGAATATATGTAGTTGTGGAAAATCAGTAAGCAAACCACCAAGCCTTTGTAGTGGAGCTGGAATGTATAATTTCCAAGCAACTAATTTATATTTTAATTCACCTAGGATATAACCTTGGTTATGTCTCACCTCAAGTTGTTGAAGCATGTTCCCTACAAAGAAATAAACATGTACAGACATGGTTAGTTCAGTTAGGCATAGGGACCAAGAGGAAAGTGGCAAAGGTTATAGAAGATTGCCCATTTACAATGAGTGGACTGTGTTGGAACATAGAATAAATTCTAAAATTAATAATTTGAAATTTTTTACAATAGGCGTTTTGAATTTTGCTTATGTAAGGGTCTGGTTTGATTTTCTTTTAGATCAAAGTATTTTGTGGAGGCCTTAACATCCTCCTCTTAATGTTTTTTGAAAATAAAGGGTCCTCATATAAAAAATTTAAATATTACATAGGTTTGTTTTTGGTTTCTTGTTTTGAATGATTTTTTTTTTCATAATTTGCCATTTTAATAATCCCATCATCTCTGTCTCCTCGAGATCTTTCTGGTGATATAAAATTTGCCTCATTTCGACTCTCGGATCAAAAGTTATGGCATGTTGAAGTTTTGTGTTTTTTAACTGTCATGATGAGTTGGCATGATGATGTTGCAGCCTACGTAGCAAGCTTACGTGGCATCATTGTCTTAGCATAGTCCACATGGCGCTCCTATTTTCATCGTCACATGTCACCTATACAAAAGAGCCACATCAAGTCAATTTTTTGGGTTTTGATCATTTTTATTGTATATATTTATTTTATTTATTATTTTATTACATTTTTATGGTTTTTGGGTCTTCGGGAATATAATCTCGAAGTGATATTTATTACATTATTTTGTTTTTTTATATATTATGTATTTATTTATTTTTAATATTTAATATTTTATTTTATTTTTATTATATTTTGTATGTTATTTATATTATTTTATGGTCTTCGGAACTTCGGGACTTAGGGGGTGAATGTCAGCTTACACGTATACCTAAGCTAAGACCCCACCCAACTAAGTCGAGCCTACCCACTCCATCACTTACCAACTACACTTTGATTTAATGTATCGTATTTAATATATAAGACTCGACCCCACCTTACACATATACCTAAGCTAAGACCCCACCCACCTAAGTCGAGCCTACCCACTACACATTGATTTAATGTATTATATTTAATATATTTTAATAGTTTAAGTTATTATAAAAATATTATTTGTTTACACCTAGAACTTAATGTGTTATATTTAATATATTTTAATATTTTCCACAGATTCTCGTTCATCTCTGGCTCAAATCGACTACTGGGAGGCGCTTTGAAGGTTCACATACTTGGAGAAATCTGTTAACAACCCTTCCCATCATTCTCCATTGGCTCTCATGGAAGCCTGGAAACGGTTATCTAATTGAAGTGGGGCAGGGACGTCATGCTGGGATTAGGCAAGCTCGCCTTACTCTCAACAAATCTGCTGGAACATCTACATAGGAAAAACATATTCTTCCTTTTTCAGATTAAATCAAATCAAAGCGGGGGTCATTTAAGTGACTGTTGGCTCAGAAGTGAAGAACTTGGTTTGGACGCAGCTCTGGCAGTCGAATGGATTGGCTTCACGCGCAGACTCATGGAATCGGGTGTTCCCTTACTGAACAGACCTGACTTACTCTTGTGGACAGGTGGGGACGGGTCTGGAACTCTTAACGCCAAAAATGTCTACAGCGCTCTGGCAGCCAAGTGTTGGTCTTCAAATTCTGAGAGAGGGCAGGGAGCGATCTGGAGGTGCAATGTTCCACTCAAGATGAAACTTTTCGCCTAGCTTTTAATAGAAAACAAGCTTCTACTGTGGCCGAATCTCCAAGCTCGGGGTTGGGAGGGACCCAGTCGATGTTGTCTATGCATTTCGAGTGGTGAGACAAGCACACATATTTTCATAGACTACCCCTTTACCAGATCAGTCTGGAATCTCATTTCCCCTGAACTCATGGCCACATTGACTTGGACAGGTACCAGTGTATCAAATTGTTTTCAGAACTGGTCAAGGGCCTCCCCCAAACAGGTAAAGATACCAATCCTCCTTTGCTGGCTTATTTGGAAGAACAGGAACGCAGCTTTATTTGAAGATAAACCACCTTCAGTTCTCAGAGTGGCCTGCTCCTTTTTCACTGAGATATCAGTCGATAGAAATCAGATACCTATTACACCTTGCAGACCT
>ML801083.1:119637-133845 GCA_009831015.1 Picea engelmannii
GGAAAAAATGTGGTGTGATAAAGAGTTAGAGGAAAAAAGAAAATTAAGGTATTATAAAGATGTAATCAACCCTAATCTAGAAGATCAAAATTATCTATCTATTTTGCCAAGTGTAAAGAAAAAAATAAGCATTTCTAAGATAATAACAAATTCTCACGAGCTCCATAGTGAAACTGGGCTTTGGTCAATTCCTAAAATGCCATGGGATGAAAGAGTGTGTCACCTTTGTGACACTAAGAAGGTTGAAGATGAAAAGCACTTTCTCTTAGATTGTCCAGCCTATACCCATATTAGATCTCATTTTCAAAATGTTGATCACACTACCAACCTTCCTAACCTCTTAACTCAACAAAAGTATGGTGATCTTGGAAAGCTTCTCTTAATGCTTTTCGAGCACAGAAACAAAATTCTAAAGAATCACAAGTAATCACTTACCCTCTTAAGCTCTGATAGACCAATTAGGTCTTAGTGGACGTTAATCATCATCATCATATTGAATTATTGGCTCATATTTAGCAGAGCCTTGTTTTCTCTTCTATTTTCTATGTTTTTCTTCTCATTATGCCATCATTGTTCATCTCTATTTTGCAGTGAGATCAATATTAGGGTTAAAGAAGTAATAGTCTGGTATAACCTCCACTGTTACAATTATAAAGTAATCATTTGAGACAAAGAATTTCCTTTGTCTTATTGTGAGTAATACAAGACCTTTGTTTTTTACATGTTTTACTTATTCATAACCCTGATATATTGTCTTATATGCATTCATTGTCCATTTGTTGGATTCATCCTTGGAAATTCCCAGTAAATGGTATTTTCTTCATCTCAAATTTATAGGGATTGTTTTTTCCCTTTGCAAGTCTGAGATTTAATTGTTTTTGTTATTTTCTTCTATCTTTCATGAGCAAGTTTTTTTCTCTGTTCGATGAGACTCCATTCCCAATAGATTTAGGCCACTGATATGAGAGTTTTACAACCTTTAATATAGTCTGTTATCCCTTATTCTAAGTCGTGTTTATCCATTATTTTTTTTTATTATCTAAAATCTAGTCATTGTGTTTTTACGAACAAGTGTTACTTCGTGAGATTGAGAAGCCCATATTTTTAAATCATATGAGAGAGCCCTCTCGGGATGGAAGGGCCAACTTTCCATTCAGAAGTTGGTTGAAAATGTGCTAGGCATTTCTCTTTTGCAGCCAAGAGAAATCTCTAGTAACCACATTTTTTGGTGTCGTTGTCGGGGATCGGATAAGAAGGATTTTATCTTCCCTGGGAGTATGATCCAAAAAGGATACAGAGAATACTAAGGATAACTCAAAATTCAAAGAAGCACCTAAGGAAGCTCAAAATGGCCTCAACAGACAGAGAAAGGGAAAAACTTCAAAGTCTACAAAACTCAGTGAAATTGGCATCATCGTGAAGAGCACGTAGCAAGATTTCCAACGGCGCAAACTGCTCATCAAACGGAGTTACGGATCAAAAGATATTCACGGTCAAAGTTTTGGTCAACCTAGCCCAAACAACAGGGATGAGTCAGTATCAATATGGATGATGTCAGCATCCATACAAGGTATGTGGCACATGTAGAGGGCGACATGTGTCATGTTGATGTCAGCATGATGACGTGGAAGCACCAGAGGCTGCCACGTGTCACTCATTTTGGAATTTTTCGGTCAATTCGTGGACCAATGGGAAAGTGCCACATGGCAGTCTGTAGAGCCACATGGCAGACCATACAGCCACATTTCAGTGACATGGCAAGCTGACAGAGAAGGAATGACGTGGTGCTGACAGTGCAGAAGTGGTGACATGGCCCAATGAAAGGCCGCCACATGGCCCAGTCATGGGCTGCCACGTGGCAGTAGGAAAATGCATAAGGACACCCAACATCTGGATTTCCAAAAATTGGCGGGGTTGGTTGGCACCAACCCCCAATCTTCCAAATTTGAGAGGATTCTGCCAAATCTGGCCTAATGAAACTACTCCACCAGACTTAATCGTATCCGTCAAACACTCTGCCAAAATTAACTGTATCCGCTAAAGTATCTGCCAAAACGACCAACCAAATATATATTATGTTGTAACCATATACCAAAATGGGAGGCCCACGGGTTTGACCCATGAATCTCCTCTATCAACTCTTCCTTTGCAATGTCCACCAACCACTTCGGTTGGGGTGTGACTTGGTAAAGTTTGTCCCCATTATTACTTAAGTTTTTCTTTTCGCCAGTGCACGGGGGGGGCAGACCAGGGGCGCGACCGTACGGACAAGGCATGGAAAACGAGAAATTTTCCCCATGAATTTATTGCAGGTGCAGGCACAGAAACTAAGATGAATTTTCTCATGGGCTTGAAAGTGCCAGACTCAGATCGAGGCATGGAGACAGTCGTTTTTGGGTAATTCAGCGCCACAAATTCAGTGGTGTTTTTTTTTCTGATTTGAGCAAAGCTTCTATAGCTTAACTCCATAATGAGGTATACTTATGGATTTTTCCAAATTCTTTTGTTGAGTTAATAAAAAGGCCTACCCATTTGAGAGCAAGACCCGAAGACGTAGTCCACCAGAGATGAACTCTGTTATCAATTTTTGTGTTCAGATGTGATGCATATGTCTCTTCATTATTGATTTATTCCTTCTTTATGGTGCACTTAATTTTATTCTCATTTAATACAAATATTTAATAAGTCACATCGATAAAAAGATCTCAGATCATGTTGGTATCAGAGCATTCACCTTTGACTTGAATTGTTGAGTGTGAATGCTTACTAGGTCCAAGCATAAGCAGGGTGAAGGAACACTTAAGACTTTCAACCCAGAAGTTGGTCGTGCATCTCGAAGGAAGAAAATGGTCAAAGAGGAAAAGCGTGATGAATAGGAGAAAAACTTCCATATGGTATTTTATCACATGTCAGAAATGGTTGAGCAAATGTATGGAGACTACGAGAAGAGGATGAAGAAGAAAGGGAAGAAAAAGGAAGCACAAGTGGATGATAATGCTTCAGTGAATCAAGGGGCTGGAGGAGACCCTCATGAACCTCCATATTCACCATCAAGTTCTAGCTCTTCCTCCTCTGAGAATTCTCATCATTCACCTCATTCTAGCCATAAATCTTCTTTTAAGAAACCATTATTAAATCTTGATGTAAATTTTTCTTTACCTATGTTTAATGGAGATGTTAATCCTGAAAAGCTAGATAATTGGATCTGACAAGTTCAAGTATTTTGTCGTGTTCAACATATTGATGAAGAGGAAGCTACAGTGCAATTGGCCTCTCTTCGGTTGGAAGGCACCACTCTCATATGGTGGGAGAGAAAACTTCAGGACAAAAGTAAGTATGGTAATCTTATTTCCTCATGGTCGGAATTTAAATGAGCAACAAGGAAGAAATTTTATCCATTGGGTTATTTACATAAAGCAATGATGGAATGGAAAACTTAAAGACAAAGTAACTTGAACTGTACAAAGTTTCATGGAAGAATTTAGGAAGACAACTCTTGCATTAAACATTCCTTTAGATTCTTATGAAACTTTAATGAAGTATATTGGCACACTTCAAAGTTATATTCGTCATACTTTACTATTGGTTAACCCCACTAGTCTTGACGAATTTTGTGTGCAAGCCACTCACCTTGAGAATAGGGGAAAGCATCTTCAAGAAGATCCCACAAAGAAACCTTCCAATCTCCCACATAAGTAGTTTAAAAAGTTTAAAAGGAAGGAAAAAAAGACCGCCACTGTAAATAGGGAAGAAGGAAATCCATCTTGGACTCATTGCAAGAAGAATGGTCACGATGATGAACATTGTTGGAAACTACATCTAAAGAAGATACCGAAACAGTTTGGTGGAAAGGGTAAGACAAAGACTATTTCTACAGTGCAACAAGATCTTGGTTCTGATTCACGAGACGAAGGAAAGATCACAGTGGTTAGAGTACAAGGTAAATATTCCCTTCATGCTAGTTCAAATTCCAATAATGAATCTCATGATGATGAAAGAAAGAGGAACGAATTATTTCACATAAGGGTTGTATCTAAGCACACTAAGATAGACACATTATTTGATCTGGGTTCCCAAGTAAACTTGATATCTAAAGCACTTGTCAAAAAGATGGGTCTTGAAACTAAACCACATCCAAAGCCTTAAACTAAACTTAATGTCACCAACCAGTGTAGGGTCAAATTTTCTATTGCTTCAAAGTTGATTGATGAAGTGGATTTGGATATTGTATCAGTTGATATATGTGGCATAGTGCTAGGGAGTCCTTATCTTTATGATAGGAAAGTAGTCTTCTTTTGTCATGAGAACAAATATCACCTTACTAAAGGGGGAGTGGAATATATTTTTAGAGCCCACAACATGAGGGTAAACACCACACTTGTTAGTGCAGGAAAAATTAAGACACTCATAAACACTAATAAGAGATGTGTACTCACGGTCGTAAGGGAAAAGGATGTTGTAACATCCGACACCTTCCAAGGATGTGATCTTTCTCATAAGAAATAATTAATTGATATTGTTTCTAAGTATGATGATATTTTCCAAGAACCAGATGGGTTACCTACTAAGAGGTAAATCCAACATGAAATACATCTTCAACAGGATTCTCCTCTTCCTAATGTGGGCATGTATAGGATGGCAATTGTAGATATGAAAGAGATCAAAAAGAAAGTACAAGGATTATTGGATCAAGGGGTCACCATGCCCAGGTTATCTCCATGTGGTTCATCGATCGTGATGGTGCCAAAGAAGGATGGCACATGGAAAATGTGTGTCAATTATCGAGCCTTAAACAAAATCACAGTGAAAAATCGATACCCTCTTTCTCTTATAGATGATTTACTTGATCAATTAAAGAATGTTGTTTATTTCACTAAGTTGGATTTGTGCAGTGGACACCATCAAATTAGGGTTGCAGAACAGGATGCATGGAAAACTTCCCTTAAAACCAAATAGGGATTGTTTGAGTGGTTAGTTATATATTTTGGGCTTTGTAATGCTACGGAAACCTTCATGCATGTGATGAATGATGTATTCAGAACATTTCTAGATGATTTTGTAATTGTATATTTAGACGACATTATTATATTTATTGGGACTTGGGATGAAAATGCCAGGCATGTAAAGAAAGTATTATATACTTTGCAAAGGGAAAGGTTGTACGTAAAATTGTCCAAATGTGAATTTGGCAAGACTGCATTTGTGTACTTAGGTCATATTGTAGTAGAAGGACAATTGAAAATTGATCCTTCCAAGATTGATGTAATTGTAAGTTGGCTTGATCCCAAAAGTGTAACTGAAGTACAAAGCTTCTTAGGTGCAGTCCAATACTGGAGGAGATTCATTTCAAACTTCTCATCTATTTCATCTCCTTTGCATGCCTTAACCAATGTGAAGAATACTTTTCAGTGGGGAGGAAAGCAACAAAAATCCTTTGACACTTTGAAGGAAAAGATTAGTATTGCACCAGTATTAGCACTGTCGAATCTTCAGCAACATTTTGAGATCAATACAGATTCCCGCGAATACTCCATGGGTGCAGTATTGATGGAATAGCGTAAGCCTATATGTTACCACTCTGAAATGTTTAACCAAGTTGTTATTAACTATCATACATATGATAAAGAGTTCCATGCATTAGATCAAAGTGTAAAGAAATGGAAGCACTACTTGTTAGGGAAGGAAACAATCATACATACAGATCACCAACCCTTACAGTATCTCCAAGCACAAACCAAGCTGCAACAATCTCAAAATTACAGGTGGATGGGTTTTATTCAACAATTTCATTTGGTAATCAAATACAAAAAAGGGTACAAGTAACAAGGTAGTTGATATGATTTGTAGACCTCCTATTGTTTCTTCTATTATTTTGAAGAATGCTTCTTTATCTCATGATAGCTATGTGGAACAATATGTTGTTGATGAATATTTTAAAGAGGTATTTGTGAAGCTAACCCATGGTGCACAAGTAGAGAACTATTGTCTGTGAAGAAAACTACTCTACCATCTTGGAAATCTTTGTATTCCTACAAGTGAACGAGTACATGTAATACGAGAAGCTCACACTTCTCTTGTGTCTAGGCATTTTGGGGTAGGAAAATATATGGCTCATCTGCAGAGGTTTTGTTACTGGCCTCAGATGAAAGAAATTGTAACTAAATGTGTAAAGGGGTGTGTGATGTCTTCTACTTGTAAGCCCACTAATACAAAATTGGAGCTATACTCACCACTTCTTGTTCCACCCATCCATGGGAGAGTATCTCCATGGATTTTGTAGGGGGTTTACCAATGTCAAAAAGGGGTCATGACTATTTGTGTGTTGTAGTGGATAGGTTCAACAAGATGTGTATATTGATGCCATGTAAAAAGAAGATCATTATTGAGCAAACTACTAATCTCTCCTTTAAGTATGTTTGGGTTCACTTTGGGTTACCCACATCCATTGTCTTGGATCGAGATACTCGATTCCTTGGAGATTTTTGGACAATCTTGTGGAGAATGATGGACACCAAGTTGAAGAGGAGTACTTCTTTCCATCCACAAACCAATAGATAGACAGAGGTTGTTAACCGAACAGTGGTACTTTTGCTTTGAGGCTACTGCAGCAAGCATCCCAAGTTATGGGATGAACAGATACCCTATGTGAAACATGCTTACGATCGAGCCTTACATTCTTCCACTCAATGTTCACCATTCAAGACATGTTTTGGATATTTACCTAAGGTCCCTTTTGACTTGATGTATGGGAGAGATGTCGATTCAAATGAAGATAGAAATGAAGACAAGGCCCGCAAGTTCATTTAGAGGATCCAGCAGGTACACCAAGAAGTAAGGGAACAATTGGAGAAAATTCAAGCACAGTATAAAGCTTGGCATGATAAACATAGGGTTGATCATCAGTTCTAGGTTGGAGACCAGGTATGGATTCACATCATCAAGGAGATATTGAAGGGTGGAGACAAGAAACTCAATCCCATCTGATATGGACCCTTCGCTATTTTGAAGAAAAGCGGTAACAATGTTTTTCATTTAGATCTTCCACAATATATGCAGATTTACTCAATTGTAAATGTGGAAAACTTTAAAATTTTTGAGCCTCCCATGATCATGGATCAGGGTGAGGAAGTTTCAATACCTTCAGTTGATTAGTTTTCTCCTAAGTACTTCAACGAGTTGAAGGAATATATCATCCTAGACAGAAGGACAAGGAGTTCACATAGGTGTGATGTTGATTATCTTCAATTGGTCTTAAAGGGCACACATCCAAGAAAGGAAAAGTGGATTGAGAAGGATAAGGTGAGGGAACTCTTCCCTCACTTATTTTTTGATTGATGAAATCTTTTGGTAGTCCAAAAATCTCTCAATGGGAAAGCGGGATCCAAAAAGGATCCAGAGAAAACTAAGGATAACTCAGAATTCTTAGAAGCACCTCAGGAAGCTCAGAATGGCCTCAGCAGATAGAGAAAGGAAAAAAAATCAAAATATTCAAAACTCAGTGAAATTGGCATTGTCGCGAAGAGCGCGTCGCAAGATATCCAACGGCGTAAATGGATCGTCAAACGGAGTTACGGATCAAAATATATTTTGCGGTCAAAGTTTTGGTCAGCCTAGCCTAATCATTTTGGGATACAGATGATGTCAGTGTCCATACGTGGTACGTGGCACACGTAGAGGGAGACACATGTCAGCATGATGATGTGGCAGCACCAGAGGCTGCCATGTGTCACTTGATTTTGGATTTTTTTCTATAAATCCATGAACCAATGGGAAAGTGCCATGTGGCAATCTGTACAACCACGTGGCAGACCGTACAACCACCTTTCAGGTAATGTGGAAAGCTGATAGAGCAGGGATGACATGGTGCTGACAATGCAGAAGTGGTGACGTGGCCCAATGAAAGGCCACCATGGGGCTCGTTCATGGGCTTACGCGTGGCAATAGGAAAAGGCATAAGGACGCCTAACATCTGGATTTCCAAAAATTGGTGGGGTTGGCTAGCGCCAACCCCAATTTTCCAAATTTTATAGGATTACGCCAAATCTGGCCAGATGAAACTACTCCACCAGAATTAACCGTATTCGCCAAAGGCTCTACCAAACTTAACTGTATCCACCAAATTCTTTGCCAAAACCACCAACCAAATATATATTACGTTGTAACCATATACCAAAAAGGGGAGGCCCACAGGTTTGACCCCGGGATCTCCCTTATCAACTCCACCTTTGTAATGTCTTCTAAGCACTTGGGTTGGGGTGTGAATTGGTAAATTTCACCCCCATTATTACTTAGGTTTTTATTTTCGCCACTGCACGAGGGGTAGACCAGGGGTGCGACCGTAAAGACAGGGCACGAAAAATGAGAAATTTTGCCCATGAATTTATTGCAGGTGTAGGCACAGAAACCGAGACGAATTTTCTCATAGGCCTGAAAGTGACAAACTCATATCGAGGCATGGAGACAGTCTTTTTTGGGTAATATGATGCCACGAATTCATTGGTGTTCTTCATTTTCTGATATGAAAAAATATTTTTCATCTTAACTCCATAATGAGTTATACTTATGTATTTTGCAAAATTCTTTTGTTGAGTTAATAAAAAGGCCTACCCATTTGAGATCAGGACCCAGAGACGTAGTCCACCAGGGATGAACTCCGTTATCAAGTTTTTTGTTCAGATCTTATGCATATGTCTCTTCATTATTGAGTTATTCCTTCTTTATGGTGCACTTCATTTTATGTTCATTTAATACAATTATTTAATAAGTCACATCGATGAAAAGATCTCGGATCAGAGTATGAAAAAGATCAACTTTGGTTCTTGAGGGTGAAAAAGAGTCAAACACACACATTGTTGGTTATGGAGCCTGCTTATCTTCTTGATTCAGAGGTCTTTTACTTTCAACCATGTTTATACCCCATGAAGTATTTACACCCCAGAAGTATGTACACTCTTCCACACGAGGGAGTGCAGAGGGGTGGTACCCCCTTTGTGGGGTCTGGGGGGGCTATCCCCCCGACTAGGGGGTCTGGGGGCAAGTGTGCCTATTATCAGACTAATCGGTAGGTGCGAACACTAACAGATCTCCCTAGATCCACCTGGATCTAGAACAAAACAGGACAGGACAGGACAGGACATGACTCTTTCCCTAAGTTACGACCATTGAAATAGCTAGCAAGGAGGAACAAGTGACATACCTTTGTATCGCTTCCTAGGGTCTATGTTGCTCCCACTTCGCTCCGATTCTCTCATGAGGTCAAGATCGAGACAACACAAACCAACCAAAGTGAAGATAGCAAAAAATATTCAATCGTCAACTTATGTGTATGATCAAGGAATTACACAATAAAGTAAGAATGACTTTATGGGAAAGGGGCATGCCACTGTATCATATTAATCGAAAGTAGAAGATACAATCTAATCACCTTGATGTCGCAAGCTTCCTTTCAGTGACTCTTGGTTCCAGCACACACACTTGCTCGATTCTTGCATGAAGAAGATCCAATTCCTCTTGATAGATTTGCTAGAGTCTCCAAGCTCTTGTTCAAGCTGAGTTCTTAACACAATTCCTTCACCAACTCCCCAATTAATCTTGCTTAACCTTTTCCATGAGAATCCTTTCAATATACAGGAGAGGATGAGATGGTTACATGGATGAGAATGATCCCACCAAATCATGGAAACCATTAAGATGATAACCATTCGAATGCCAACCCATTCTCTAGAAGATTCCCTTCTAGAACCATCGAGACTTCATCTTTTTTCCAAGCTTGAGAACAATATTGCACCCTAAGTATAGAGTACAGTGAGAGAAGTTTGCACCCTAGCTGAAGGTGGCCTGCGAGAATGGGTCATTCTCACACCCTAGGCTATAAGCAGCCTGCGAACTCTCTTCAAAAATATGTTTTTTGGAAAGAGATGAATGTCACTTTTCTCAAGAGAAAGTTCTTGTTGGGAGCTTGAGTACACCATCATCAATACACCATCAATATGACCAAAATCATGGGTAACATAATGCCCCCCAAATTATGAGGTTGGAATCTGTGACAGCCGAAATACTTTGTAAACTGTGTGTGTGTGTCAGAAACCAGGAGTGCACCTAATCGGAAACCTACGAACAATCAAGCATCTCTAGAATATCATACTAGTTCTGAGGTAGGCATTCCCATACTTAGATCATGGAAGGATGAAATTATAAGTATAGGTCATGGCCACCAATCATACACTGTGGATCCATGCCATCAAAATATCACATAGCCACCAGGAATACACTGTGGATCTATGCAAGAAAATTCAAATTGAGACGACATAGCCACGAGACATACAAAGTGGATCTATGTGTCAACAAATTATACATATTCCATCGCAACTTGGACCAAAGAGATGAGATCCAGGGTCTTCAATCCCGTCGCCCAAAAGTATGAATCTAACCATGTGATTACATGTGTTGAAGTCGAACATGGTAGAAACCACTTGATTACTGGTCATTGATTAAACCATTAACAAGTGCAAGGGAAATCACCATTAATGTCAATGACTCCCAAGGTACACTAGTACAATCCACCGAATGTGAATGAATGAGTTGAGGTCGAACATCCGACGAAATCATTTGATCAGGGGTCAATGATGTAAACCCACTAACGAAAGCGAGGAAACATGCCATTGAGGCATGCAAGTTCCAAGGTACCAAATAATTTCTAAGTCTTGTTTCCGGATAATGAGTTGGAGTCGATGGAACAAAAATCATCATAGGAGGGCCTTGATGTATCCCCCATCAATGACATGAAATGAGTAACATATTTTGAAGGTAAATTAGAGTATGATGTAAGTTGGACTGGACACAGGGAAGGCCGACATGGAGAGAATGGACAACTGCAAATGGCCGACTCAATAGAGGTTTCAGATGGACTTCTCTTGAACATATGAACAACATGACCAATGATTTGGCAGCATTGACTCAGAGACGACGCAGGGTATGACCTTGTAGTAGATCGAATGAGAGACAAATGGATATCCCAAACCGGCTTCAAATAATGAATAGGGGGGGGTGTCATGTTCAAGGGTGACACTTACTTCCAATTAATATAACTATGAAAACAGATCCCTTTCCCAAATTTTCCCCCACCATTTCTAGCGAGTACCTCTTTATTTTTACTCAAGCTTGAGGAGGATAACATATGCTTGTTGATGTAAGCTCATCCTTCGGATGAGTCCTTCGGAGTATGTTTAACGAACCCTAGGAAGGAGTGGTTTGGTCCCATTACGTGTCAGTTGATGTTTGTTTAACGAGCCCAAAGATAGAAAACTCGAAGGTTTTTCGTGATTATAGAGTCTGGAAAAACACTTAAAAGAGAACTCTGTCAATTCCTTTTTCATAAAATAGTCTGATGAGACAGAAAAAGAGATAAATTATTGCCCAACAGATGCTTTCTTCAAATACTTTATCGAGCGTGAAAATAGCAAGGTCCCTCGGCAATCTTTTCATGTTTAGAGAGTCTGAAAAAAACTTAAAGAGGACTCCAGGGGGGTTCCTTTTTCGTATAACCTTATTGAGCCTGAAAAATTGATGAAAGTGTGCTCGATCATGTTCTCATGTATTTTTGAGTGTGAGAACGGACGAAGACCAAGCTCGAGGTTTTATACAAAAGCCATAAAAAACAATCAAAACATGTGATGAAAAAAGAGAAAAAATATTTGTATCCCCGTGCATAAATGTCGAGGTCGTTCCGTCTGCAAAATTTGCACTCATAAGGGTATTAGGCATTAGGTTTTAATAAAAAAAAAAATTATAAAAACCAATAACAAATGGTAAAAGTAAATATAAATGGGTAAAAGTTCTTTTTACCATATTCATTGTAACTTTACCAATATTTTAGTCCAAAACCCCTCTTTTGCCCTTGAATTTAGGTGCCTGATTGCGGGAGGTACGAGCATCCATTCAACGAACGGTCTCTAGCAGTGAGGTAAGCTCCTTGTCCTCTCTCTTTTCATGGTTCAATTTTTCATTTTCATTGGTAAAAATCATGTTTTTGAGTTTGTTTTAGGGGTTAAAGTTGCGCTCAGCCATTCTCGTAGGCTAACCACACAGGACCTACGAGAATGCCTCATTCTCGTAGGTAGCCCCAAAGGCACCTGCAAGAACCTTTCACTGTGCCTAAAGGGAACCTGTGAGAACCAAAAAGTGTAAAATGTTTTTGAAGTTTGCTCAATGAAAAAGATACCAAGTATTGACTAGAGTTGATGACCTTCCTCTTATGTCTCTTATGCAGGTATTTGGATATCACCATGGTTCTGGAATGGCGTGAAAGATAGCATGAATAAGATGATTCTATTGTCGGGAATAACCCGGGCACCGTTGCCTCTTTGCAAGATTGTGGTCTCCTGAAATTCTTTCGTATCCCGGGTATGAGGGCCCAAGTCAGGTTATTGGAGTACCTTGTACATATGTGGGACCCAAACCAATAAGTATTCCACGTAGGGGTCCACACATTGTCCTTGGATATAGAGGAAATTTACTTCTTGACATGACTGTCACGGCGTGGGTACCACGCGAGCTTGACTGGTAGCAGAGGTGGTGGGTTGCCCATGAGTGAATACTGTCGTTTTCACTGTGTTCCAGAGGTGGAAAGGAGCAAAGAAAAGGTAGCCATTTGGGGTGTGTGGGATTTGACCCTTCACACTATTTTGTTCACCATTGCTCGTATGGCTAGGAGCATTGCTCCTCACATGGCTCTCCATATTCTACTTTCAGTATGCCATAGAGTGTACTGAGCCTTGGGTTTTTAATTGGGCAGATGTAGTCCTTTGTAGCGTGAAGAGGCAGTTAACTAAATGCAGGCGAGACAACCAGAAGCAATTTGGGTACGGGTCTTTGTTGGTGTCCTTCTTTCTTGAGAGGGTTCCCTTGCTGAGGCTACAAGTTGAGTGGGGTTTACCAGCTCCAACAGATCCAAGAATGTTGAGGTGGTGTCAGCTCATGGCCCGGCACGTAGCTGGACCAATTATCAAATATAATGATGCCTTCTTTGACTGGTTGCGACCACAGATGTTGATGGTCGATGATTATGCCTATGCCAGGTTGGACTTCTGAGGAGATATGGACTTGGCCCTGCCTGAGGACGCTCTGTGGGGAGATCTTGGTAAGAAGTACACATTTTTTTCTTTTTAAATGTTTTTGTGAATTTTATCATATGCAAATGTTTTTATGTTCGTCCAAGGTCTAACTTCAAAACTTCTTTTTGATGACACAGACGTGGGGCCTTATCGACCACCTGGTACTTTTCCCATTCAGCGATGAGGAGAGGTGGCTCCAATGCCATGATGGGACGTCGAATATTATGAAGTGGTGGAACAAAACCTAGAGGGTTTGACAGCAGATGTTCCAGACATGCCTCTTGGAGAGGTTCCACGACATTATCAGCGTCATACGGTGGGAGTGTCAGATTCCATTGGCCGACTGCTTCATAGGTTTTCCCGGGTAGTCGTGTGTTACCATGAACGTCATCCATGACGTCACTTTGTAGAAGCTATGAGCTTCAGATTTTGAAATTTTGGTCCTTGAACAGAACTTTTTGTTAAAAACTTTTTGATCGCTATATATACATACGGCTTCTACCGGTTTATCTACCGGTTTATCTTGTGTTGTGTGAAAGTTGATGTTATTGATTTATAAATGACCCAAATGTTTGTCTAATACATAGTTAGCTAATGCATCAGTTAATGTATTTAAACATCTAGGAATATGCTGATACTCAATATAATCAAAATAACGTTCCAAGAGGCGAATTCGCAAATACACCTGTAACAAAGTAGGACTTCGAATAGCATAGACATTACTTAATTGTAGTACTATGAGCTGTGAATCGAGTTGCACAACCAAGTGACGAATATCGAGTGAGATAGCATCAATCAACAATTTGATAATGGCACTATACTCTGCAATATTGTTGGTCGCACGGTCGAGGCACACACCTCGTAAAGTGACAAGTTCATTTGTAGGGGCATAAATTTCCCATGCAGCAGAAGCAAGGTTCTGAGTACTACAACTAGCGCCATCAGTGAAGCCAATGTAGGGTAGCGAAGACTCCAACATCTGGAAATCAAACACAACGTCACATAAGGGCAGAGACTAGATAACGACAAAAGCAAACTACAGTAACACACAAGAAGTATGATACAATAAAAATACAAGTACTCATGCACAGGTGAT
>ML801083.1:199730-209741 GCA_009831015.1 Picea engelmannii
TCCTTTCAATGGCTTCTAGCTTTGACACACACACACTTGCTCATGCATGAAGAAAATCAACTACTTGTTATGACCTTGTTGTTGTCTCTATCTGCTGCAGCATCAATTCTCCATACAATAATGCACCAATTCTCCAATAGATTTCTCTAGTTTTCCAACTTCACCCTTTCCATGAGTATTCTCATCAATTTATAGGAGAGAATAGGTTAGTTTCTAGGATAAGAATGATCCCAATAAATCTGGAATGCCAGCTTCTGAACAACCATTCAAATACCAACTCATCCTTCTAGAAGATCCCCTTCTAGAAGAATCGAGAACTCATCCATTTTCCTTTGTAAAAAGATATTCGCACCCTGACTTTGAGAACAGTGCGAGAAGTTCGCACCCAAGATTAATGCAGCCTGCGGGAATTTAGGATTCTCGCAGGAGAGTACATATGTAGGCTGTGAACAGTCCTCAAAACATGATTTTTGGAAATGAAGAAGTGCAACCCTTTTTCAGGAAGGAGTCCTTAATGAGGAGCTTGATTTTCTATCATCATAACATCACCATGACATGATCACGATGACCAAAATTGTGGATAACACTCTGTTGATTGATGATCAAGGAGAGCATGTTCAGATTCCTTCCATAGATGATTTTTCTCCAGAGTATCTAACAGAACTGCAGGAAGACACCATACTTGACAGGAGAATGCGAACTTCGAAGCGAGGAAATGTGGAGTATTTGCGAGTTGATCTTAAAGGGAGGAATCCAAGCAAGGCCAAATGGATTAAGGTTGGAAGGGTGAGGGAACTATACCTTCATCTTCACATAGACTGAGATAGTCTTTTGGAGGTCCAAAAGCTTCCCAATGGGGAGGTGTGATCAGGGGATCAAATTTTGCTCAATTTTCAAAGTGCTCAGAATGAGACGAAAACATTTCCATTGTGTCCGTCTCGTCTTCCTAATTCCAGCAATATATTTACTTTCTCAAATGGAGTCTGTATGAAGGAGATATCGTGATCTGTTCGACAAGCCAAACAGGCAAAATTTTTGGATGCTGACTGTACCTGTCCGTACATCCCGTACAGTCTGTATGGTGACGTGGAAGGACCGTACAGGTTGTACGGTGATGACATGGCAGTTGTCTATTGGTTGGTTACTGGCGTATTGGATGGTGACACATGTTCGAGTGGTGGCAAGTAATATGAGGACACGTGGCCCAATCCATGGGCGCCACATGTCCCCTTCATTTTTGTTCATATGGTTATATAAAATTGTATTGGTAGTCTGTGGGGTTCGACCCTCGGACCTCCCCCAACACTAACGACTTCATAACTCTCCGCTAACCAAAGTACTACCATTTACTCCTTATTTACCATGTCATAAAACATTTATTTAAGGTTGATTTATGTTTGGAAGGAAAGGGGGGTCGGGCCAGGGCTTAGCCCCGACCCGTGGATGCATTGTATTACATATGACCCAAACATATATGTATTGGCCCGACCATTTGGCGTGTGCATTGCATTGCATTGTATTGCAATGTATTGCAATACATTGCATTGTATATATTGTATAAACTGTGTGTTAAATGATTGCCGCAGGGTTTGAAACCAAGACCCATGTGTTAAATATTGGCACGGGACCCCAAACCGGAAGTTGCACGGTTATGACGGGTTTAACCCCCATTTGCCAACACGCGAGGTCACATGACCATATGCCCAGGTGTCGAGGCGGTTAGGGGCTGGAGGCGCCTTAATCGTCCTATGGTTTGCACCATTGGTGCGGTTGCGCCCGGTGCTAGGTTTTTACGCTTAAAAGAGCATGTGAGCCAGGTTTGTGAAGGGGGAGTGCGAATTGTACAACCAGAGACAACAAGCTTGAAGAGGGAGACTTTCAGGAGGCCTAATTTCTTCATTTTTCGATCGATTGAGGTGCCGAAAGAGCCCAGACAGGGGTTTTGGGACGCTGGGAAGCCATTGTAGCAGTTGGTTTGTCAGTTTGAGCATTGTAAGACATGTTTTTGAGCACGTTTTGAGCAATTAATACTGATGATCCATTGGAAGCTGGACCAGGAGATGTAGCCCATAAGAGGGGTGAACTCCTTTATCAATTGTTGTCCACATGTGTTTATGTTCAATGTTTATGCTGTTGTCTATGTGTATTTTGCATAAGTAATCCTTAATTTATGTGTTGCAAATTGATCATGTTGCTTTAAACACATAACTTGCAATAATTATTCAAGTTTTTCAAGTCTTCTTCATTTTTAGATCAGATGTTTTTCCCTTTAGTTGATACATCACAATTCTTCCTTCTGCATGAGAGGAATAATTCTGCAGTTGGAAATATTTCCTCATGCCTAGAAACCATATTTCGACATCTTCCTCCTTCTTATGTTCTCCATCAAACGTTGGAGGCTTGATCTTGTTCATCTCTCCTTTCAATTCATCCCTTCCAGATGTTCTGTGTTTTCTAGTAGGGGATGGGCTTGAACTATTGTGCACTTCCCTACTGGAATGCTTTGGGGAGCGACGATGATGTCTGCTACCACTCCTCATTCTTCTTCTTCTCTCAGGGGTCCTGCAACTCTCTATCTTGCTTGAGCCACTCCCCTTCTCCAACTTCCTTTCCATTCTTTCCAGGCTATTCAATATTTTTAAGTTAAATTCTCCCTGCTGATCCCTGACCCTCATGAGATTTCGGCTATCATCTTGGCGATCCTGGGCATCTTTTTGCAATCTTTCAATGAGTTTCATCATATGTCCTTCCTTATCCATCTCTTTTCCATGCCCATTAGAGTTTGATCCTTCGACTCCCAAGTTGACATCCCTTCTACCCTTTCATCCTTTGTTTCGGAGGAAATCTATACCTTTTCCATTTCTATATTTAGCATAGATTCATGGTTGACCTGACACTCGTTGAACTCTGCACACACAATGTGCAATCAACCAAAGTTTTTCAGGCCCTTAAACCTTCGAGAAACTTACAACACTCATAAACCAACATGAACAAGGAAAAAAACATTTCGATTCCATTAAGTTTTCTGAGCTCTGTTTGGCTCTACAAATTTCGGGACTACTGGTTTCAGGGTCTCAGTCCACAAGACTCTCATACTCACTTTCGGGTGATAGCTCCCTCTTTCTCCCTACCCTCGTAACCAAAGGCACCTTTCACAACTTCGCGAGTTTGCGAGTCAAATACCCTCGACTCTTCTTCCTCCAAACGTTGATACCTGAGATACGATATGGGTATGTCTCCCTCCTTGCTAGTGCCTGCTACATATAACCGTAGGCTAGGGCTAAGTTCTAGCACCTCTCACAACTCGTGACTTCACAAGTTGGAGTGTTGAACCCTCGTGCTCCTCCTTCGCGAATCCCAAAATCACGATTTACTTTACCCTCCGGGCCCACATAGCACAACTATCTCCACATCTATAGTGGTGACTCGCACCCTCAGGAGGGTCCACGTCGCCTTCAAAGACATCATCGGGTCCCACCACTCTCTATTTTTCGACCCACTGGCATGTGGTACACACCCATGTGTCCATGTCCATACCAAGAGAAATCCAATGGTTAGACTTCTTCTCAGATATACAACGCAGATCCTTTCGACGTTTCAGGGTTTCAGGCATCGGGAGTTCGTGCATCCACACCTCTCGAACTTTCATTTGCCGAAATCCAAAAATTACTGTCTACCCCTCCACTTGATCCAACATTCAAGTTCCTATCTTATGATCAATGGTGTAGATCGTTTCAGAATTTTGGGTTTCGTTAATTTGTGACTTGTGAAAACAAGGTTTTTCCCTTTTGGTTTCCCGGGTGCCGAAACACCATCCGACAGCCACGTGTTCCCCCCGATGGACAGTCCCAATGAATTCATGGTTTCACGTATCGCGATTTCCATGTTCCTGTGCAACTCCCAAGGGTTTTTAAACCATGTGCACGTTTTCCAGATCCGACGGTCACGAGGGTTCTCCTTTCCCTCAAACAGATCCTACGGCTCCAACACTACTGGTGTGGAGTCCTCTCTCCCTGTGGCCAAAGACCACACCGGCTGCAATTTCTATAACACCGCTACGCCTCTTGAGCTTGGTAACATGGTCAAGTGACTCCTTGACACTCACGAACATTTAAAGGTATGAAATTGGTCCTCCAAACACAATTTCTCCTCAAACCCTTGGTCCAAAGACCACTCAATTGGCCCATCTAGGCTCAGTGTCGAAACCTTGCCTCTGATACTATACTGTAACACTCTTTCACCTTAATTTGTATTACTTTGATACCAAACTATAACGCCCCCTTTCCATCAGCCAGGCATGTGCTACTTTGTGGAATAACAATCTCATGCTTAAGCATATGTATATGTATATATATATATATATATATGACATGCATTTAAGCAAATGAAACACACTTAAACTCAGAGTAAGCGTAAGAATTACTGCTATTATAAATAATCAATGGTTTTTACATTAATTCATATGCACATCAGAATACGTGATAATTATAAATACACAGACATGCAGAAGCGTAATTAAAAACACCATCTGGTACTTATCTTTGAAACAGTGGTAATTCCACCAACCAGGTGTAGGCCTTCCACGAACCTCCCAGCCTTAGACCACATTGCTCACTAAGCTCAGCAGTAGGTCACCCCTGAGCTGGGACTAAGCTCCACCCCAAGGTAAAGAATCCTAGGCTAGGCTGAGGTTACAGGGAAAACATGCAATCACAAGGAAGGAATTCTCTCCCAGGAACCACTCATACTCACTTCCCACAGACTCTCCTCCACCACATGCCTATTCCACCCCATGAGTACACACCTTCTCTGTCACCTAGACAGTCCTTCGACTGCTAACCTCCCTTGCCTTGGGTTTCAGCAATAGACCAGACCGAAAGTCTCCAAGCTCTGTGGCAACTACCGGGTTCCTTCCAGGAGTTCTCTCCTTCCTCTGTGCACTCTGTCACCAGGAGAGAGTCGCTCACAAGCCCAACAACATGTTCTTCCAACTTCACCACCTCTCTCACCTGGAGAGAGTGTAGTACTAACTGGCCAACAAGCCACACGCAGTCCAGCACTATGTGGCCACAATAGCCAACGGGGAAAACAGACACGGGCTTTCCAAACAGGCTTAGCAATGACAGGATGGTCTCACGGTTATGGCTTTGGGATAGAGATTTCACTCACAGGCTCAATCTGTTCAAACAAAGTATGTCTTGTCTTTCCAGAAATCAACACAGGCTATCCCTAAAATCAACACAGACTTTTCCCATGGTTTCAGAATTGCACGAGGTCTCATGCAGAGGTCAGACGGTTCACGCTTAGATAGTCAAGGTTCAAATGGAGGAGAGACACCCCCAACATGGCTCATCTCAGCTATTTTATTTGCATGGGCTTGGGTTGACACTTGTCACCAATGAAACTGCATGTGTTCCTCCCATTTGGAAGTCACCTGTCATTCCAAAAGAACTTAGGATAAAACATATTATTCACATGTATTTTGGAATAATATTAAAATATTATTCCTAAGGACCTAAGCCCCTAGGCTCAACACTTAGTCCCTTTTCCCACCTTCCAGCCCCTAATCCCTTGCCCACTCTGTGGAATCTTAGTCCCCCATCACTCATTCATCATGGTCGGTCTGCACATGGCGGTGTTTATATTTTATTACTGTTCTGCATAAATATAGGTACAAAATCAGGCTCTTGGCCTTCAACACTTAGGCTCTCTAGCCTAACAATCACATGATCCCACTATCTTATATAAACTCATCTCACCAGCCTATAAAACATATTTACAATTCATTTCATAAACAATATTTACAATAGGGCTTGGCCTTGGGGACATTACATACCAACTCGAATTTTCGATCCGAAAAAATGTGTGATGAAGCTGAGACTGGGGACCATATAACAAACTTATAATAGTTCAAACAATTTCATCTTCCGATATCATTTTTTTATTAATCCAAGAGCGGGAAAATATAGATGACCAAATTTTGGTCAACACTTGGGAAGGTTGGTTTGAGTTTGGCACTTAGTTCCAATCACCTTCTTTAGGCAGGAGACACGAAAAACAGGATGGAGCTTAGAATTATTGGGTAAATCTAATTGATAGGCCACTTGTCCCACACTCTTGAGAACATTATAAGGACCATAAAATTTGGGCGCCAGTTTCTGACAATGTTCAGCATTGAGTGAAGTTTTCTTATAAGGTTGCAGTCAAATAAACACCTGGTCTCCTTTAGTAAATTAATGTTCATAGTGACATTGATCTACTTGTTGCTTCATGTGATTATGGGCCATGACCAAATTTTCTTTGAGGGTGCAGAGAATAGCCTCTCGAACTGTAAGCATTTGGTCAACCTCTTGAACCTTCGAGACACCTGGAAAGTATGAGAGAATTGAAGGTGGATTTTTTCCATATATTGCTTCAAAAGGAGTCATGCGGGTATTTGTATGGTAATAAGTGTTGTACCACTATTCCACGAGTGGTAACCATTGATCCCATTGATTTTTCCTTTCAGATGCAAAACACCTCAAATATGTTTCTAAACACTTGTTGACAACTTCAGTTTGACCATTAGTCTTGGGATTATAAGTTGTGTTGAGATGAAATTGGGTGCATTGTAGCCTGAATAGTTATTTTTAGAAATTGTTGGTGAAAGTGGGATGTCGATTAGAAACAATAGAATGAGACATGCCATGAGTCTTGAAGACCTGATCCATGAAAAGTTGAGCCATAGTGGAGGCGGTAAATGGGTGTTGAAAATCATAGAAATGAGCATACTTGGAAAGACGATCAATGACCACCATGATGACTGAATTATTGCTCGATTTGGGTTAGCCCACAATTAAATCCATAGAGATATCCGTCCAAATAGCAGGTGGAATTGGAATCGGTTGTAGTGTGTCAGGAGCTTTGACTGTTTCTCCCTTGTTGCATTGAAAAACATCACATTCTTCCACAAAATTTTGAATGTCTTGTTTCATACCATCCCAGAAAAAAGAACATTTAAACCAGTCATAGGTTTTTGTAAACCCTAAGTGCCCAATTGTGGGTGTAGCATGAATCTCAGAAAGTATTGTCGATTTAAGCTGTGATTATATACTTAAATGCAAATGGCCTTTGTAGTGAAGCTCATCATTGTGCCAAGAGTACCCTGTAGAAACTGGAGAATTGGTCTGCAATTGTTGGATCATATGTCAAATGTTGGGATCTTGTAGCCATTCCTGGCGAATAGATTGCAGCCAATTTGGTACAATGAAGGAGAGGGAAAAAATGGACCCTTCATCTTCATATTTTCTTTAAAGTGCATCAGTAACCACATTGTCTTTGTCTTTCTTGTAAATGATCTCATAATCATATCCAAAGATCTTAGTCACCCATTTTTGTTGCTCCGGGGAGGAAGGGCATTGTTCCAGAAAATACTTGAGGCTTTGATGATCTGTCTTAATTTGGGAGTGTTTCCCCAATAGATAAGGGCACCATAGATCCACTGCATGCAGAATAGGCAACATTTCATTTTCATATATTGATTGGCCCAAATGTCGCTCTAATAGTTGTTTACTGGTAAAGGCCAAAGGCTGACCATCTTCCATAAGGATTGCTCCAATTTCTCTCTCAGAAGCATCATATTCTAGGACAAAGGTATTTGTGAAATCGGGAAGGGTTGGGACTAGAGTGGTTCACATGATTTCCTTCAAGGCTTGAAAGGCTTGATCAATTGCAGGAGTCCAAGTCAAAGAATTATTTTTAAGGAGTACAGTGAGATGTGTTGCAATCTTTCCATAATTCTTAACAAACTTGTGATAATAGTCCTTTAAACCCAGAAATCCACGCAAGATTTTGAAAGTATTTGGGTGAGGCCAATCCTGCATAGCTTCAATCTTCATAGGATCCACCCTGACACCTACCTTGCCAACAAAATGACCCAAGTACTCGACTTATGAGGCTCCAAAAGCACATTTATGTTGTTTGAGGAAAAGTTGGTGTTGAGAGAGTAGATGTAGAATTTGATCCACATGATCAAGATGTGTTGTCCAGGTTTTACTATAGATGAGGACATCATCAAAGAAAACTAAGACAAAATGACAAAGAAAAGGATGGAATACATGATTCATGAGGCTTTGGAAAGTGGAGGGAGAAATACACAAGCCAAAGGGCATGACCAAAACCTCATAGTGGCCCTCATGATTTATAAATGCAACCTTAGGAATGTTTTCCTCATTCATACGTATTTGGTGGTAGCCAAAACAAATATCAAGTTTAGTAAAGAACTCGGCACCCCTCAATTCATCCAAGAGGTCATCAATGATAGGAATGGGAAATTTGTCTTTGATGGTGAGTTTGTTGAAGGCGCAGAAGTCAAGACACATGCACCAAGATCCTTCTTTCTTAAGGACTGTGACCATGGGAGATGAGTAGGGGCTCATATTAGGATGGATAACACCTGCAATGAACAATTCTTGAACAATTTTCTCAATTTCATTTTTCTTGGAAAATGGATGACGATAGGGATGAACATTGGGAGGAAGGTTCTCGGGGACAAGGGGAATGGAAAGATCATGAACACCACGGGAAGGAGGAAGTCCCTGGGGAGTGGAAAAAACAACTTCATATTTGGAGAGGATGGATTGGAGGTCCTGCGGAACAGAGGGTGTCTCAGTTGGGAAATAATTCCATAATGACCTTTTTTTAGGAGTTTTTCCATCCGATGGGAACTGATGATCTTCAAGGAACCGGTGGTGATGCCTTGGAACTTATATTGTTGGTCCTCTTGATTTAATTGCATGGTTAATTCCTTAAAATCCATGAGAATGGGACCCAGAGTCCTTAGCTATTCAGCACCCAACACAATGTCACAACCGCCCATGTTGATAGCAAACATATGAGATTTCATGTTGTACTGACCAATTTGGAGACGCACATTTTCACAATGCCCCCCACATTTCATGGACTTTTCATTGGTAATCATGATTTGAAAATTATTGACTACATGGATATAGCATTTAGTTTCTTTGGAAATGCGGCGATGAATAAAATTACGGATTCTTCCATTGTCAACACGGATGATGACGTTCTGATGCTTAATGTAACCAATTAGCTTGAGAGTTTGGGGAGTAGAGAATCTAGTGAGAGCATTCAAGGAAATGACTTATTCAACTTTGGGAGGGTCAGAGGGTGGGGTCATGTCAGTGGGTTTAGGTGATGCGGCCACAGGGGGAGCCTCGACATCGTATTTCGAAACATCCTTGGAGATGGCCATAAAAAGATTTTGTTCCTTACAATTATTCCCAATAAAATATGTGTCATCACAATTATAACAAAGGCCTTTGAGTTGGCATTCATCCATTTATTCCCTGGTCAATTTATGGATCTTTAGTGGAGTGGAAGGAGGAGGGAGTTACTGGTTTAGGGCGAGGAATGAAGGAGAGTTTTATGGTTTGAGAAGAGACAACTTGTTATGCTTCCTTAGATATTTTAGTAGCTTCCACCCAACTCTGAGGTCGAGCCATGAGGACATGGGCACGAATCTCATCCTTGAGACCACTGATAAAACATTCTTGGAAAAAATCATCATACATACCCTCTGTTCGGAAAGCCAATCGCTCAAAAGTAGCTATAAAGTCTTCCATTGTGTCAGATTGTTTCAACTTTTTCAAACTTCCTAAATGGTTGGTTTCAGTGTCAAAACATTCATAAATATCTACCACAAATTGTGTCCAAGCCACATACCCTTGGCGGGTATTTTTTCTGCATTGCCAACGTTCTTAATCTAGATGGAGAACACCATACCATAGTTTGGCCAACTCATTTGTAATTCCATACAAAGAAAAATAATGTTCCATTTGAGTTACCCAACCAATGGGATCTATTGGATAACTGAGAGGGGGGTCAATCAGTAATAGAGCAATTTAATCATTTTTAACCATATAATGCAAGTGTTATATCAGTGTAGCATTATCATCCAATAATTGTAGAATAAACAATGAACAAATGGGCAATCATACACATACACAGTACACC
>ML801083.1:219755-237076 GCA_009831015.1 Picea engelmannii
TGGGTTTTCTTCCCCTAGAGGGTTTCCCAGGATAAATGTTGTGTCTATTGTGGATGTGTATTTCTCAGTGATCTTGTTCTTATTATGCTCTTATCTTATGAAATGCAAAGAACTATAATAATGGCATAAACATTAACAATCAAATTGTATGTGACCCATTCTTCTATGTCATATCCAACTTTCATCTTCTTTTCCTAGACAACACTTTTTATTTCCAATTTCACTTAGAACATATATGTTGTTTGAAGTTCTTGTAGTTGTTGCAATCAATTTTCTTGAACCTTCTTTTCTTATCTCGCACTTTTGTGAATTGAAAGTAAATTTATGACCTTGGTCACACATTTGAATCACACTTCAAAGATTACGTTTCATATCTTCTACTAGTAGAACATTTGTTGCCTTGGTATTCTTATTTCTAATTTTGACTATGTCTTTTCCAATGATTTTAGTTGAATCATCATTTTCGAAGGAGACTAATCCATCCCTTTCCTTTATTAATGTAAGAAACATGTCTTTATCACCTATCATGTGTTTTGAACAACCAATTTCAACATACCAACCACGTTTCTTCTGCTTAGTTTGTAGAGCGAGTGTGCATTCTTCGTTGCTATATTGATTCTGCTTTCTTATCCATGTTATCTTCTGAGGCCCCTGTCTGTGACTGTTGTTATGATGTGGTTCTCTAGGAGGAAATGTCATTCTATAATATTTGGCCATGTGTCCAAATTTGTTACACTTGTAGAATTCCACTTCAGTGTTCAATGATTCAAACCTGTTGTAACTTCCTCTTTGTGTTTCACTAGGCCTTCTTGGATAACCCTTTTGTGTATGAATTTCAAAGTTGTTTATGTTCCTACTGTTAGCTATGAAATTCATATATTTATGTCCAAAATTCTTACATGCATAACATAAACCAAAAAAGATAGTTTGATACCTGGGAGTTGAAGATATTATGAAATGAGTTTCTCTTTTGAATCCTTCTTCTTCATGAGGCCTATATGTCGGTTTTTTATTCTATAATCTTCCTTGTCTATCTTCATATCCCCTTTGATTGTTTATGCATAGATTTTTGGATATGTTTCTTGCTCTATTGTTTTGGATCTTGATCCCTTTTCTGTCTAATTTTATCCAAGTTCGGACTTGTCGTGATGAGGTTTTTGATTGCTGATAATGTCATCCAAAACTTTTAAGTTGTTTTGCATATTTTTCTTTTGAAGATCCTTTCTTAATGTGACAATATTTGCTTCCAAATTTCCAATGATCATGTCTCTTTCTTCTAGTTGTTCTTTGAGTGCTTCTTCAACTCTTTTATATTCTTCTATTTAAACCTTCAAATTTGTGATCATTTGTTCTAGTTCCTCTATGTCTTCTCTTTTTTAGTTCCGCTTGTTTTCTTCTCTCAGTTCATCTAAAGAACTAATCAATTCTCTAGTGATTATGCACTCTTCATCTTCTGAATCTGTTTGACATGGTGAACATAATTCTTCTATATATGTATCTACATCTTCTTTGCCATTTTCTGAATCTGCGATGGGTGAAGAATATATGTCATGTAACTTATCCCAAAGTTCTTTGGCTGATGAACATTTACCAACCTTTTCTCTTACTGAATTAGGTAATCCTTCCCAGATGAAATCCATTGATATTTTGTTATTATTCTTCAATTCCTTCTTGGATGCATCCTTTGCCCTTTTTGAACTATCATATCCTGTAACAACTTATAGCCAAATATAATGTCCATGTGCCTATAAAAATACTTTTGTCCTTTTGCTCCACATCTAATACTTTAAACCATTATGACCATTAAACATTGGTACTCCATTCTCAGAATAATCCATGATCTCCTTCCAGTGGTTAAACTGTTTCCTGAAGGAACCGGCTCTGATACCAATTGTTGGATTACTAAGAGGGGGGTTGAATCAATAATAGAGCAATTTAATCATTTTTAACCATATAATGCAAGCATTATATCAGTGTAGTATTATCATCCAATAATTGCATAATAAACAATGAACAGATCAATCATACACATACACAATACACCAATGTTTTTACATGGAAACCCAAAGCGAGAGAAAACCACGGAATGCTTTTTATTATATGTCTTGAAGAATTACATTCATTGGAAGCACCAACTTCCTTTGTTTTCCAGCTGCAACTGGAAGGAGGATCCAACCCTCTAATTTCTCAAGCTACAACCTGAGGGAAGCTCCAACTCTCCAATTCTATGGATACAACCAGAAGGAAGCTACAACCCCCTAAGTTCTTCAACTACAACCCCCTAAGTTCTTCAACTACAACCCCCTAAGTTCTCCGGCTACAACTAGAAGGTGGCTACAACCACCTATCCTTGCCCCGTCCAACCGCCATGAATATAAATTCCAAATGTAGACAACCTGTCACTGTCACTGAATCAACCACTGCCACTGTCAACCTGTACCAATAACCTGTAACAACATGTACCAATCAACCTGCACCAAACAACATGTACCAATAACCTAAACCAAGATGTACCATGCATCAACCATGCATGCTATAGCAGGAAAACCCCTCTACGGACTACACCAGGGTTCTAAAGTGCAGGCATAGCTAACTGTCTAAAGTCTCCTACTTTTAACAACTATCACATCATTATCCCACAATCATACATAAAAGACAAAGTATAGGGATCCGGTAGGCATACCTTAAACTCTGCGCCTGGTGTCAATTCCTTTGTGATTATTTGTTTCTCGGCTATGGATCTCCTCCCAAGGCCAACTTTCATTCACCAAAAGACAAACAAGAAACTACAAGCATGCATTCTAGATAAGGATTAGTGGGTTAGACATCACAACAAAAAATGTAAACAAATCATAAATATATAAGACATCATTTGGTGGGACGGAAAAAGTATTTCTCTATATTAATCTCACAAAAGTAGTTTACAATATGAGACCGGAAACTGCTCCTCGAACTTGGTCCTAAGATCCTCTTCACCATGCATCAACTGCTTCCACGTCTTCTTCTCCTCTTCAGTTCTCTCTAGGGAAACAGCAAGGGTTTGAAATGGAGGAAGAAGGAATTCTGGCTCAAACTCACAATGTGGTTGCAAAATATTGGGGGAAAGGGGGAATATTGAAATGGGTAGAGTTTCTATGTTCTTGTTCTTCTCTTTTTGAATGGGACCCCAACACCTTCTTTTATAGGCCAAAAAGATAATAGCAGTTGGGGTGACTGGCTATGGGCGGTCAAATGGTTAGGTAATGGCCCGAAAACACATATCCCTTTGCAATTTTTATTTTTTGTTCTTTTTTGTGAGTGTACGCAAGTTGTAGTGGTGCAGCAAGTGTGTGTACATGGGCAGTAGTGGTGCAAGGCGTGTACACCTTCAAAAAAAATGGTTTTTTAGAAGATTTTTTCAGTGATGGCTTGGCAAACATACCAAGTAATATGGTATGATGCCAGGTATGCGTGTCTTGTGTAATTTAGGGTTATAACATATGCCTCCTAATGTGTGAGGTCAGAAGAGCATATGATGGCCGAAATACATTACAAATATTCACCAACGTATGAAGCGAGTGATCCCAGAGACCAAATTTCAGGAGGTGCCATCTGCAAAATAATCATTTGTCTCACTGAGGCGGGCATACCCATGCTCGGGATGAAATAAAATCATGGATGCCAATCAAATACACTGCATATCCATGTCATATAACTATATAAAGTGTAGCCATGAGCAGTACACGGTGGATCAACATCTCAAAATCGAAATATATACATGTACAATATCCATCTTCAAGAAGACAATGACGCCTGATGGCTGGAGATGAGGTCTTCATAGCTTGAGAAACAACTTCAAAATATTCAAACCTTGGGTTGGAGTGTAATATCAATGTATGACTTCACTACCCAGAGGCCTTCGACGGATCGTCGGGAACAGACAAGAGGATCTTGGAGATCAGGCAGAGAAATTCATTGATTTTGAGCAAGGACTTGATTGGACTTTCGGGGTGGCCGGGCATGAGGACAAGAGACAAACTGCAGAAGGTCCAACTAGAGTTTAGTAAAACTTCCCTTGGACAAAAGCACGACAAAAGATGAGACTCGGACAGCATGGCATTGACATAAGTTCACGATGCAGGAGGAAATGTGAACTCTCCATATGTTTGGAAGGATAACCAAATGGAGGAGGACATAGCTCTATGTAATGAGAACAACTTCCTAAGGTCCTATTGAATCCTAGAGGATGACGAAAAAATGAAAGGATGTGCTTTGTCCAAGGGCGACTCATTGTGTTGTCAACAAAAAGAAAATACTTTTCCCTTCCTCTTTTTGGGGTATATTTGATTTTTTTTTGTCTTTTTCAATAATTTTGGGAAGCTTGAAAAATAATAAAAGAATGCTACGTTACAAAGGAGGAACGAGTGTTGTAAACATACTAGTTCCAAGCGCAAGGAACACATTGATGCTCAGAGCAAGGGGACATATGCAAGAAAAGGACACTCGGGAAAAATCCTCCATGGGTCAAGGTGTCAAGAAGCAGAGGCAAAGTTCTATAAGGCTTGCATATAAGGCATGCTTTAGATGGTTCAGTTGAGAGAAACAGAGAGCTGGCATTGGGCCAAAAATGTAGTAATGCAAATGCAATTAATAAGACACAATGAGAATGTCCTTCGATGTAATTTTAACGATCCTAGAGAAGGTAAGCTCAACGGTTTTTCATTTTTAGAGAGTCTAAAAAAGCGTAAAAGGAGACTCCACCGGGGTAATTTTTTCGCAGGTAGTCTATTCGGTTCAAAAATGGGGTAAACTAGCACCAAACATACGTCTATTCAAAATCATTTTAATGAGTGTGACAAAGACAAGATCACTCAGCCATATTTTCATATTTAAGGAGTCTGAAAATGGATTAACTATGGACTTCGTAAGGGATGTTCTTCTAGACCAATTTAACGAGTGTGAAGAAACAAGGTCACTCGACCATATTTTCAGTTTTAGGGAGTCTGAAAAGAAATTAACTATGGACTCTGTGGGGGTTCTGTTTTCGTAAATTTAGTCCCTCGGGCCCGCAAAAGGATTAAATTTATACCTGAGAATACTCTTCTAGAGAACCGAGGCTCCTAGAGTATACCTTTGTTCATACATTTGACCATCTGGACCAAAAAAGGGGTAAACTACCGCCAGAGAGACGTGCCTTTGAATTGTAGTTTGGCGAGCGTGAAGGGAAACAAGATCGGTCGGAAATATTTTCATATTTAGAGGGTTTGAAAAGGTCTTAAAAGAAGATCCATTGTTTTGGGAGTCTCGAGGGTGAGGTCAAAAGCGATAATGAATCATGCAAGTGAGGCTCAAACTCATAATCAGGAAAAACTAAAAAGGACTCTTGAACCTATAATCATTAGCGATGGCATGGACACCAAAAATACAACTAGGATCTACCTAGGGCATCCATGTGAAGGTAGGCTCTACCACTAAATTACGACACTTCTAGAGAAGGAGTGAGGGTTCTATGTCACAATTCAGTGGGATTTATCCTATGGCAAAGCGAAAAATACAACGAGATGCAGAAAGTGGAGGTGGAATCCTGACTTAGATGCAAAAAGTTGAAAAAATGAATTTTTACCAAAATACCTTTAAAAATGACCCAACTCTCAAAAAAATTCCCAATACCCAAGGTAACACGTATCGTAACATCCCCCAAGAAACTCAATAACCATACTAAATGATTTTCAAGCTAGAAAAAATGACAAAAGGGTCCAAAAAAATGACAAAAAGGGGCCAAAAAGTCTATAAATAGAAGTTGGCAACTCATTATCACCATTGTAAATTGGGAATTGACAAAAAAGTCAACAACACCCCTTTGCCAAAAGAGTTGATTCTGGGAGCTTCAGCGGACGAAATGAACTTCTGCTTGGACCAAGTAAGTACAAACTAGCCCCTCTTGCATTTCCATTCTTCCTTTTTTCATTTATTTTTGTTTTTTGGGGGGGAACTGACCTTTAAAGAGATCGTCCCTATGTGTATGCTGGTTTTCCAAGCACAGCCTACGTGTGCACGCGGGAAGAAAATAATTTTCCCGCATACACACACGACTGTCGCCAAGACAACCCACGTACACCCTCCAATAAGTGGAAAAATAAAAATCAAGAGTTAACTCCCCATGAATTTGTCATTTTGTAGGATGTATGTTCATTGGAGAGAGAGGGAGCATGAGGAAATTGATTTTTTGGTCTCAGAAGACCCTGTTTTTTTCGTTGTTTTATCAAAATGTGGGTTGTTAAAATTCTTCCAGTGTCCATTCATGAGGGCACAACCCAGGTTGTTGAATGCTTTGATAGACTATTGGCATCCTAACGTTGAGGCATTTATGCTTGAGGGGTAGTCGTTGACTCCAAAGACTGAAGATATTTACTTCTTGAATGGTCTCTCGAGGAGAGGTGATCCAATCAACTTGCATACTTTTCCCCCCGGGCCTCACAACATTGAGGAGTTGATTGGACTCCATTGTGAGGTGGGTACTGAGAAAGTAGGTTCTCAGGTGCCTATACACAAGATCAGCAACCTATCGCTGAAAGTGATAGTTCTACTCATTGGGTGGATCACTGGATTTGTGGCTTTAAATCAGGCCTCCTAGGCACACATGCATTGTGCAGTGCAGTACTTAAATGCATGGATTTGTACAACCATGTTGGATTGCATGAAGAGACAACTAACAGAGTGTCAGATACGGGAACACCGAAACTTTGGCTTCGACACTGTTTTATGTTCCTTTTTCTTCGAGAGGGTACCCAATCTCATTCCTCGAGAGATGATATGAGGGCACATGGCATCTCTCCCAGCATTATGAAAATGGGTGGCGTTTTTTCCGTGACAGGGGGGAGGGAGGACCATCGAGGCCTTCGATGATAAAAAATTTTACTGGTGGTCTCAGCAGATTCTGGCTATAGAGGATTACCCCTATGTTGGGATCGACTTCTCCAGGGATCCTGATATGCCTGTACCTCCTGGAGTAGAACGAGGAGAGCTAGGTATGTTTTTTTTTCAAATTTATTTCATTTTTATTTATTTTTATATATATCAGTTTTATGTGTACCAAAGTATCTGACAACTATGTATCTGTTATGTATATATGTGGGACCAGTGCATCCAGTAGAATTCTCAAGGACTAGGTGGCATCCTCGACCAAAGGCAGGATCGGTCGCAGTCGTTGGACCAGAAACAACAGCAAGGGGGCCTCCATCTGGAGAGGCTGAGAGAGTATTGAGACAGGTGGAGTGGAACCTCACCGCGCTCACTCGCGCAATCCCTATGGCCGAGATCGAGGATCTGTCGCCATCGATGCAAACTCACGTAGTTTGGGTGCCACGGACCTGGGTCCAACTTTTCCAATGTTTAGCAAATGTTGGTGTTCACTACAACAGGGCCAACAGGCCCCGCCCTTAGCTAGGTTGGACTACTTACATGCCGAGGCACTTTTTGTATATTTTTTAGGGCATAAGCCCTGTGACTCTTACTAGACATATTTTTGAGGCGCTTGCGCCCACCTATGTACTCTGATATTTTGGATATATATATATGCATATTTACATCTTTTTACGTCTTATGGATTACATCTATTTTACAAATGTATTTACATGTACGTGTGTGTACTTTTTCTTACATGTTTGCAATGTGCCAATCTAAAACATGATTAGCTAGAGTATCTATGATTTGATTCAATCTACTAGGAACATGGATATACGTAATGTAATCAAAGCATCGTTCTAAGAGACGTACCCTAAGGAACCATTGGTGTAGAGTAGGATCGTAAACGCGGTAAACCCCATTTAACTAGGACACAACCAGTTGAGCATCTAAGTAGACCCGGAGGTGAGAGATACCATGCGACAAAGAGTCACAAAGAAACTCTAAGACTATGTTGTATTCGATGACATTTTGTGGCGTCACCTAAACAGATACATCCTGAATATAGAAAATGGCCCTGAGGTGTGAAAATCACCCAAGCTGCGGAAGAAAGCCTCTGAGTGTGTCGGCTAGCGACGTCCGCAAACCCAACGAACACCTCTAATTCACTTGACATATTCCACAGTGAAAAATATGACATCAAAAAACAACATGTCCATAAGACCAAAAAGACAAAAAGAAAAAAAGAAAAATGTATAAGAACTATACATATGTACAAGAAGTCACCCAAGGCGACCCACCTACGAGTAATACTTCTTAAGGTAGAGCCCATTTCTAGGCTCCGCCAAAGAATTTCCCTCAAAGTCCATGTTACACATTATTTTCATCACCCTTATGACCGTTAATGATGTAAACCTATATGTGTCCTTTAGAGGGGTCAATGGTCTGAATTCTTGAAGAAATAAGGGAGAAGAACTTTCCCTGAGAGAAGAAGTTGTATTTTCCTTTATAAAAACCTCATTAAGGAGGATTTCCACAGGCTTCTCTATACACAGGGTGTGAAAATGTATGATTTCCACAAGTTTCTCTATAGATAGGTCACGGAATTTCCGCACGCTGCACTATAGCTAGGGTTCGATGACCTCCTGTATGTGGAAAAATGAGCATCTTTTGAATTCTTCTAGAAGGAGAAGTTTCTATGGTGAGGTGGCCTCCGAACGATTTGGATCTTACTCTCTTTCATGATTTAGTGGTATCATCCTAACCTCCTCACCTTATCCTCTTCAGCTTATAAAAGGAGAGGAGCTCTCATGGAGAAAGTTAGTTGGATTGAGCTTGGGAAATTTATGTTGGATTTGAGCTTTGCTTTGTCAAGATAGATTGTGAGTATCTATCATATCCATGGTCTCAGAATCCTTGGAGCAAGAAGTCTATGGGAAGCAAGGGAATGTTAGAAGGAACCTAATGACATCAAGGCATCTGGTTGTATCTTTCTTCCACATTATAGAATAGAGTGGCATGTTTCTTTCCCATAAAATCATTACCATTTTATTACATGACTCCTTGATCATATGTTTAGGTTTTCATTAAATCTACTATTGTTGCTTTCACTTTGGTTGGTTTGAGTCATTGCAGATCTGATTTCACAAGAGCACCAAAGTGAAGCAGGGACAAAAAAGATATAAGGAAGCGATATATTAAGGTATGTCATCCATTCCTTCTTTGGTAGTAAATTCAATGATTGTAACTTAGGGAAGGTGTCATTTCCTGTCCTGTTTTGTTCTAGATCCAGGTGGATCTAGGGAGATTAGTTTATGTCTGCATTTACCAATTTATCCAATAATAGTCCACCAGACGATAAGCGCCCTTATTTAGAACCTCCTTCATGATGAAAGGTCTTAACCACATGGGTTTGAACTTGCCTACCCCCAGGGGATCCTTATCTTGGTCATAGACTAGAACAAGGTCTCCTTTAGAGAAAATATGAGGATGAACGGACCGATCATACTGACCCTTGACTTTTTTTTGTGAGCCTCGTTAGCCAAGGCTGCATCCTGATGCTGCTCATCGAGCTGCTAAAGATATAACAAATTCTTTTCAAGTGGTGAAGTGTCTGGCAATAACTATACTGCCAAATTTAGAGACGTGATTTGGCACTCTATAGGCAAGACTGCTTCCAGCGCATAAACAAGTTGAAAAGGTGAGAAACCATTTCCAGTCTTAATAGACATTCGATAGGCCCATAATGCAGAGTACAACATCAAATGCCAATTTGACTTGGCCGAATTGATCATTCGTTGTAGAATAGTCTTAAGGGACTTATTCACAACTTCCACATGACCATTCGTTTATGGGTAGTAGGGTGACGAATGTTCTTGCCTCAACCCAAGCTTTGACGTTAACTTGGACATCATTTTATTCTAAAAGTGACTGCCATGGTTAGCGACAATCTCTCTCGGGATGCCAAACCTTGCTATTATCTGGTTAAACAAAAAGAGATTTGTTGTCTCAGCATCATCTTTAAACGTTGGCATAGACTTGACGCACTTCGTGAAGTAGTCTACTGCTACGATGATATAACGGTGCCCCCTTGTTGAAGGGGGGTTGCATGTAGCGTAATCAATCCCCCACTTGGTGAAGGGACCAACTGTGATGATGGGAAACATGGGGGAAGTTTGTTCCCTCATATTTTGAGAGAAGATCTGACACGGTTGGCACTTCTTGACTGATTCAACACAATCTTTGATTAATGTCGGCCAAAAGTAACTAGCTCATAGAATCTTTTGGGTTTTTTCCAACCCAAACAGATGATCGCCACATGCTCCAGTGTGGCAATCGTTAAGCACGATTTTCGCTTCTTCATGAGTGAGACACCAGAGAATGATGCAATCTACACCTCAATGATACAAAGTGTCCTCAAGTATGAGATAGTTCTTGGCCTCATGGTGTATACGGCGACGCTCATCACGAGAAGTAGAGGTGGGGCACTTGAAAGTCTGGAGATAGACTAGTATATCTTTTTACCAGGGGTTCAAAGATGCGATAAAAAACATGTCTCCTTTGATAGGTGACTCCTTAGGTATAACATCACCTGATTCGACTGGAAGTTTCGAGATGAGTTCCGCAAAGACCAATAACTTTTTGGATTTTGCCGAAACAAAATCCAAGTCAAATTCCTGGAGGATAGCTATCCATCTACTGATCTTTCTGTCGATTACACATCGTGTCAACATGTATTCAAATGGATTCACAGTGGCAATGATGATGGTCAAACAAAATGTAATGATAGAACCGTTGGACAACATGAACTACCACCAACGCAAGTTTTTCAGCGTGGGAATAATTGAGTTCTGGTTCAACCAGGCCTCGGCTCAGGTAATAAATCATGTATTCTAAGAGAAAATCATCCTCATGAACCAAGACCATACCGATGGTCGACTCCACAGTGGCCAAGTACAATAAGAAATCTTTATTATAATTGGGTGGTTGAAGTAGAGGGGCAGACGTGAGGGTGTGTTTCAACGCTTCGTAAGAGCGTTGAGTGGCTTCGTCCCAATGAAAAGGAATGTCCTTCTTAAGTAAACACATGAAACCCTTTGTGATCTCCGCATAGTTTTCAATGAAATGCCGTAAAAAGTTAGCTTTTCCCTGTAAACTCTGAAGCTAAAGGATTGTGCACGAGGATGGCAACTGAACTATCGCGTCAACCTTTAGAGGATCAACCATAATCCCTATTATTGAAACTATGAAACCTATCAAACGACCCGACATTACGCAAAATTTCATTTGTGTGGATTCAAGCGAATCTGGTAGTAGCAACATCACTCAAAGATGAGTCAGAGGTGTGTGGGATGATCAGTTCTCTTACAAGATCGTGATGCTAAATCATCAAGATAAGCCTCGACTACATGTTTTATATCATGGAAAGAAAAAGACATGGCCCACTAAAAAGTAGCTCTAGCATTTTTTAGACCAAAAGGAATCTTTCGATAAGCGAATATACCCCATGGACAAATGAAAGCGGTTTTGTGTTGGTCTTCGGGTTTGATTTGTATCTGATTGTATCCCGAAAAACCATCCATGAAAGAAAAGTCCTCGCAACCTGCACATTCATCGACTATCTAATCAATAAATGGTGTGGGGAAATTATCCTTGGGACAGGCCTTGTTCAAATCATAGAAGTTCGTACATATGCGAATTGTACCCTATTTTTTTGTTGACTGGCATGGGATTTGATACCCATTGAGTCAATTCAAGCGAGGGTAGATAAAACCAGCTTTTATTAGTTTCTTTACTTCAGCCTTAATAGTTGTTTCTTTCCTAGTATTAACTGGACGAAGCTTCTACCGGACCAGCTTAGCGTCAGGATATGTCGTGATTTCATGTTCAACGATTCTTAGATCTATGCCTGGAATTTCCTCGTAAGACCAGGAAAACACGTCGCGGAATCCTTTAAATAAATACTTATAGATTTGAATCTCCTCATGAGAGCAGTCCGCTCTGACGAACACATTCTCCATGATTCCATGGGTTCTGGAGATATCAATAGGTATCGTTTTAGCAATGGTTTCCATATTTCCTTCAGTGTAAACAACGTGCATAGCCAAAGGATTGATAGGACAAGCCTTATCTCCAGTCATTGTCAGAGTGAATTCACCTGCTTCAATTCTTCTTAACTCTGGGAGGAAATAAGATCTTTGATGGAGATCATCCCGGGGTCTATCCAGATGAGTCATTGCCTCAATAATCACCTCATCTGAGGGCAAGACTAAGTCTAAAGAATCAGTATTGGTGAGGGAACCTTGAGCCCAAATAGGCTTGAGAACCGGATCTAACTCTTGTGCAGGAGTTGGATCAGGGTCGGTGGAAGCTTGCTGGACTATAGAGTATGCAACTTCAGTCGCGGAAAAAGGCATGGCCATTCCATGGTGCCCTGTCCCTTCCATCGTGGTTGATGGGGAAGGAAGAGTCCACAGATAATTAAAGTAATTCATGCAAAATGATGATATTTGAAATATTGCATCCCTAGGTTGGTCGGGGACAGTCAATATGTACTGGACATTGTCGATCGGAGGCGGGTAATCAAAAGTACCCATCAAAGGTGGGCGCAAACCAACCCCTACGTTGACGATGTCGGGATGAGGGTTATCAATCATTGGGACCGTGGATAACCCAAATGAATGGTCAATACGAGAGAAGGATAATTGATCAATGGACACGATCTGGCCCTCGTGTGGAAACAACAAGACTTGGAAAATCGTTGCAACCATTTCTTGCATAGCATAGGTCCAACTCCTTCCTAACAAGAGATTGTAGTCAAGAGACACATTGACCACTTCAACCTTGACGCACACGGTCTTCCCCCTAACTAGACGGGGAAAGAGGGGATGATTCCATGTGGTTGGAATGAACGACCATCGAAAGTGGTAAGAAGAGTAGGTGATAGAGAAAAAATAGGTTGGCCAATGGCCTTCCAACACACCAAAGACACCACGCATGTTGAGGAACCCTCATCAACCACCATGCAGAAAATGTTCCGAGTAAAAATTTTTGTGGTGTAAGCCACTACTATCTGAAATACCACATGGTAAGGGAGACGAGGTTTTAAGTTGTTCATATCAAGCATGATCATTCCCAGATTACAAGTCTTAATAGATCCTACGGCAGCTAACAAAGCCTTTCTCTGGGAATGGAAGCTCTGGAGGACTTCCAAAGCAGACATTGCACAAGGGGTTTGAGACAAATCCTCCACCACAGAGTAGTTCTGGGTGGCCCTTGCGTTTGGGTTGTGGGAATCTTTCTTGAACGCAGATTTTGGGATGTGTATCGCTATTTTTCCCAACGTCTTCTCAGTCTGGAGAGGAAGAGGTGGGTTTTCGGCTTCTTTACCCTTCTTAGAGGTGTTTGGAATTTCATAGTCCCATGTCCTAGTTGTTATATCAATGCTACCCTTCATCATGTATACATTCACGGATGAAGGATTAATCGAAGATGGAGGGGGTCCATGACTACCCCCTTCCACACTCGAAGAGGCTTGAGTGAAATTTTTCCCCTGTGGAAATGGGTTCGTTAACACGGAAGGTTGTTGTTGTGCCAATAACTTTTGGGCCTCCACAAGTCGAGGGAACTGGTGAGTCAGATGGTCTTTCGTGTAAAGATTACATGGATACTTCAACTTATTCTTTTCTGTGTTTCCCCCGCCAGCATTATTGATAGGTTTCTTATCCCCCTTACCCTTCTTTCGTTGTTTCTTCTTTCCGTCAGGCTGTTGGGTGGCCTTCGGTTTTGTCGATTGCACACTATGTACATCTGACATTTGAGTAGGGGGAGCAGCCAAACTAGTGGTCTGGCTGGCCTTTGTCTACTGTATTAACAATTGATGCAATTGATTCGACAGTTGATCAGCGGGCTTCATTTGCATTGAACCAACAATACCATCAGCATGTGGTCCAGATCTCTGTCCAGTCTTGTCAAGTATCGACCATGGTGCATCTGGAAATACTTTGTAAAGTAAATCAGACTGAGAGTAAATCAGCTCTAGTTGTTGAGCTCTCATTATCGCTTCTTCTTCTTAAAAGACCCCCGACGTTGCGACGTATTTAGATAATTGTGGTACCAAATACTTAAGGAACCACTCAAGCAGGAATGTTGGTGGGACTGGTACTTTTATCAAACTCTTTCGGCGTCTCCATTCTCGGATGTGATCAGAGATATGGTCTGCCTTTGTCTGCTCAAAGTTGGCCACCAACTCGGTGCCGACATCGTATCTCACAGGTAATTGAAAATGGTTTAAGAAAGTCATTGCCAATTCACCAAAGGTAGATAATCTTGAGAGGTTGAGCTCGGTGTACCATTTCATAGCACTCCCGATGAGAATGCATTGAATCAAATGCAAATGGATGGAGATGTCTCTCAAAGAGTTGTAAGAGCACCATAAATGGAGGGTAGTCACATGATCGCCTGGATCTCCATTAGTCTTAGCTTCGAACTTTGGAATGTATGAAGGCAAATTGGTTAGCATGGGAGGCCAATGTGGATCGTGAAAGATGGGGTCCTTTAATAACCTTGTCAAGTCTGGCAAGTGAAAAGTTGTCAGAAACGGTAATTTGGGTTCTTGATTATAACCAGGGAAAAAGGAGCCTAGAGTTTGGCTAGCACCAGGTTGCCAGGAAAATTTATGTTATTGGCCAGGGTTCTGGTAATAACCATGGTCGTGACCAGTGTACAGATTTTGTGCTTATTGAGACGTCATCAGCTAACTATCGTAATAGGACGTAAAAGGTTGGGCTTGCATTGCATTCCAAGGATTTTGGGAAGGGTTTCCCCCTGCCAATCTGATGAGCATGGGTCTTGAGCCTTGCCCAGGGTTCCATTGACTATGGAAGGGGTTTCCCTTGGTCGACATAATAAATTTATCATTAAATAATAAATTTAATGATCCCTGTCATGGATTCCAAGGTCCTTGTGAGGAAGGAATTCCTGAGTTTTCCCCTTACGCAGGAATAGTACCCTGCACAGGATTTTGTTGTCCATAACCAGGGTTGCCCCCGGCCAAGACGATAGCTGACGAGAATGCGTTGTTACCAAACACGTCAAATAAAGAGAATGGTTTCAAACCTACCAGCATACTATAAGAAGGAATTCCTTGACTACCTGCTCCAAACGGACTATAGTTTACATTCGGCCCGGCGGAGTGCTAGTGAGCACTGTCGAGCGAAGGGGACGAAGGAGGTATATGACCCCCTCCATAAGGGAAATTGTTATAGGGAGCTGAGGTGCCCCTGATGGATCCTTGCAGAGGATCTTTCGAGCTCCCTACCCCTAGACCTAAAGTCTGTAGAGTGGAGTAGGAAAGGACAGAGTTCGTATCAAAACTAGGCATCTCATATGAGAACGGAGGGTCTGTCGAACTCTGGGTGAAAGGATCCATGATCGCCACCATAGACAGAATAAAACCATTGCCCGAGGTAGAGGCAATCGAGACCATAGTGGTCTGGACCAGTGACAGTTGGTTAAGAGGTGGAAAACCCCCTGTGGTGATAGTCATAGAGGGAATATGAGGATTCCCTAAAGAAGTAGCATCATTTGTCTCCATCATTGCTTGTGACACTACCTGAAACTCGTAAGGTTTAACCTGTACGATGATGGGCATCGATAGATCAGTGATCGAAGGGTTATATGGACCAAGAGCTTTCACTCCGAGGTTGAAAATGGTTGGTTCTCCCAGAATCAAATGTTCTCCTCTCGTAGATGGTTCGGGCTCAGTTTCATGTGGCCTGGTCACCTCAAAAGACCCTTGTTGATCTAGTCTTCGCCTTAGCGGTGGCGGGGGTGGCTCCAAATTAACCGGCGGCAAGCCCAGAAGCCTTCATGACCTGCGAAGCTCCTGATCCTCCATGGTGTGAGAAGATAAATGACACAATAGGGATTTCTATTAATGTTAAAGACCAGCACACACTAGAAAAATCTCCTATGATACAAGACAAGCAGATCACTAGCTAGTTGGAAGAATAGTTACACCAGCCAACACTAGAGAAACTTACCGGTGCAAGTGAAACTCGAATACAAAAGCACCCTCCAAGTATACTCTGCAAAGCGTGGCCCGATGTCTACCCTAGGTACCATGGTATACCCCCACAGTCACATGTGTAAGTCACTAAGATAAAGGCAACTAGGTTTCCAGCGCATGAACAGTCACCAGGTGGGTACAGCCGACAGTCAGGTGGACCGAAATGAGCAGGGTATCAAGCCCGAAACCTATCAAGGGTATCGAAAGTAAGTGTTCTGGAAGACGACTGAGTACCTCAAATGGATTCGAGACCCACGAAGCTCTGTGGAAAATGTGATCAAAATAATCCCAAGATAAGCCCTCTATATGCATTCCCCACTATGCTTGATCCAGCTTTGGATGGGTTATCTCTGCTACCTTTTCGCACATGACCTCATGTTTATCCCATGTGTTAGAGTGGGTTCCAGGATAAATTTCATGGTTACTGGACTTTCAAGCACTCCCTAGCTCAGACTCTTATGTTTGTTTGTGTATCCTTGAAGAGTTTCCTCTCCAATCCTAAATCAAGGCTCTAGCCTAGATTGAATTGATAGACCCTACAAACACAAAGTTTAATAAATTTTAATTAAGCATTAATTTTAGTGGTTGTCTTAAGTCAAAGAGAATGGAAGTGAAACCAATGATGTGTTGGACACACCTACCACATTTAGAGGGGGGGTGTGAATGAGTGTGGGGATCTTTTTCCCAAAACTTCCCTCTTACACAAAAACTCCTTAGTTAACATTCAACATTTTCTCATTACTCATTTTTGTCATTTATAATCAGTTATATGTGAATACATATCAGAAACATATATTACCAACATATCATCAACAAATCATCTCCACAAGGAACACAAAGAACACAAGATGTATGTACAAGTTTTCTTTTTATTATGGACTTCAATCCGGGGGGTTTTCAGCAACAATTGAATAGAGTACAACTCTAATAGAGCACCAGATCTATATGCAATACTCATCTTACATTCTCAGCACCAAATGATATGAGGCAACAATCCTCAACAGATATCAATCTGTCAACATAAACAAGTGCATCAACCATGCACCAACCTATGCCAAACAACCTGTAATCAACATGTACCATCAACAAGTGCATCCAACCATGTACCAAGTATATACCAATCATGTGTCAAATAATAATCAACAATAATTCATCAATATGTACCAACATCATCAACTATACACCTCATGTATGTGCCAACTCATTAACTGCTTGTCTCAACCATGACTAGTTTTGGATTAGTCAACAACCCCAACTTGAAATGATCATAACTTTGTACCTGTAATGAATAAATATCTGAAACTTATACACAATGTTCTTCAGTGTGTTTTATGAAATTCCTCCTTGTGGAACTACTTGGAACCTCTCA
>ML801083.1:250076-280255 GCA_009831015.1 Picea engelmannii
CCAATGTGTCCAGAACTTGATCAATAAATGGCAAAGGGAAATGATCTTTCTACATTGCCTTATTTAATTCTCGATAATCCACGCATATTCTCCATTTACCATTTTTCTTAGGGACCATCACTAATGGAGAGACCCATTGGCTATCTAAGATGGGGTAAATAAAACCTACGTCTAGTAATTTCTAAAGTTCTTCTTTCACGATATTTTTCAGTGTGGGGTTCATCCTTCTCTCAAGTTGTCTCACAGGACGACAATCCTCCTTAATGTATATATTATGGGTGCATGAATTAGCAGGGATCCATTTCATATCTTTATAATCCCAGGCGAAGGCCTCTTTGTGTTTCCGAAGGACATCCACAAGTTGCTTCTTCTGGGATTCTAATAGGGTTGGATTAATATTCAGGGTTTTCCCTGGTTCTAATTCTACTGGAACACTTTCACTGGGTGCATCAATAGGTAGTTGCTTTGATCCTTCTATTGTTTCAATTGTTTCTTGAGTCTCACAGCTTAAGATAGATTCTAGGAATTGTTGATTTGTTTCATAAACGGAGCAAGGATCATCCATAAAAGAGGTGATTACATCATCTTCTGATTATGTTTTCAACTGAAGGGCTTGTCTAATAGTGAGAATTGGCCTCATTTCCTCATTTTCTATTTCGGACTCTTTCCTAGGTAAAATTTTATTGCTTCCTGTTGGTTTTATGGATGGTTTTGGTTCTCCAGGTGGGTATAACACTAAGTTCTTAATGTTGTTCCCATTGGAAATAACCATGTGCCCTGATCGGCACCCAATGTAAGAATCTGCATTAGCTAGCCATGGTCTACCCAAGATCAAAGGATGGCCGCCCACCGAAGATTGTGTCTGTAAGACCAAAACATATACGGGATAGTGCCATGAATCTACTGAAATTGTTACATCTTCCAACTTTCCTACAGGTTTGATTGTGGATCGGTCTACCAATTCCAATACTGTAGGTGTATGTTTCAGGTTACGAAGACTTAGTGCATGCATGGTTTCAATGGTGATGGCGTTGATGGTAGCACCCAGGTCTACCAGCACATTCAGAATTTGTATCCCATTAATTTGTACTGTCAGAATTGGGTTCCCTAGATCTCCATACTTTTCAGGCATTGACTTTCCCGTCATGAAATTTGATAATTTTCCCATAACATGAATGGTAAGGGGGTCTTTGGATTTCTTTGTAGATTTCTTTGAACAGTATTCCCTAAGAGTCTTTGCATATATTGGCACATCCTTCATAGCTTGTAACAAGGGAATTTTAACAAATAAATTCTGCAATTCTCCTAATAAATCAAATTTAGCTTGAGGGTTTGATTTACTCAAAGTTAGTCTCTCTGGGTAAGGTGGTTCAGATTGATGTTGTTTTACAGGAGATGCCCAATTTCTATCAGTTTGTTTTGGATTTTTACTAATTGGTTCTGATTCCTTACCTTCATTGTCAAGTCGTTCAATGGTAACTGGAGGAGGTTGAGTATCAACTGTCCACCCTGATCGTAGATTCATTTCATACAACTCTGCAGTGGAAATGCTATATGAAGGTAGGTTAAGGATGTCAATTTGATGAACTCCTCTGCTATTAGGATTCATATCAGGTTGGATTGGGAGCTAAGGACGGGCAGGTTGGTTACCCGGAGGCACATTAGAGGGCAGTTGGAGTTGCTACTGTGGCATCGATTGAGGAAACTTCCCAAGAGGGGATCCTCGCCAAGTTGGAGCCCATGGGGAGCTTCAACTGGCTTGAGGGTTCCACTGCTGCCACAGTGGAAACTGGTATTGTGGCCACATGGAAGGATAGGGCATGGACTAAGGATTCATATTAGAATTATTGAAATATTGAGATGGATCTGAGTACATACCTTGATTTCCCATTGGTGGTTGAGGTTGCCATGGCTTTCTAGACCCCATGAGGTACAGTTTCTCCATGTCTTTCCCCGTTCCTTGAAATATTGATTTTAGGCCTGTCAGGGAGGGGCATGAGCTTGTTGCATGATTTAGCTCGCAGATTGCACATTCCTCTATGGAGTTTAGTGGACATTCCCTCTCTGGATGCTTCTTTCTACACGTCGGACTGAATATTGCCATAGTCCTGTCCAATTCCAGCTACTTATGCTTTACTTGCAGCATATCCATCTATGTTGATAGGGTGCTAAGGATATCCGTCCTCATATTGTCTAGCAGGTTTCCGATTTTAGCTTTCGTAACACCTCCGCCAGACCCTTTTATTGAGCGAATTCCTTGTTTGTTTCTTGCAAGTCCTCTTGAGAATTGAATGCATAACACGCAGATACCTTCGAAGCTTTCCTTAGAGATGTCTCCTTTTCCCACAATGTTCAATAGTTCCATTGAATCCTCATGGAAAGATCGGAGGAGGATAATTTTTATAATTTCCTTATCCAGGTCAGAGTGACCCGACCTCTGTAAGGTGTACTTGAATCGTTCCACACAATCTTCCAAACTCTCGTCTTTTTTTTGTGCGAACTTGAAAATTTCTTCCTTAATGTTCCGAGATTTACAGTAATCCTAGTATTTTTCCAGAAAAGTTGTCTGCATATCATCCCATGTGGAAATAGTGCTTCCTCCAAGGCCCATGAACCATCGCAGAGCCATCCCTTTTAATGTAGAAGGAAAAAATTTTAACTTTTGGTCTTCCATCATGTAGTCATACCCTCGGCATACTATGTCGAATTCAAATAGAAATGTGTCGAGATCTTCTGAAACAAGCCCATGAAAGTTTGGTAAGGATGCTAATGGAATAGGCTTAGTGGGTGCACCAACTCCCAGGTTTCCTATTGGAAACTCGATAGTGGAGGTTGTGGGAGCCATAAATATCTTCCAATAATAGTTGGGTATTTCACCAGACTCTGTAGGAGATGGTTGAGGCTTCCTTACCCCTTTGATCTGAGTTTCTTTAGCAGCACTTCCCTGGTCCCTTGGTGATGCAAATACTCCTTCGATCCCTTCTTCTGTGTTTTGATGATTTGATCCCTCTGCTACAACCTTCTCTCTCTTGTTGGAGTGGTCTGACTCTGTTGAGGCTCTGCTTGTGACCTCTTTCCCCTCTGCTGCCAGCATAAGATTTCCTTGTTCAGGTATGCCACTAGATATTTCTTCCACTGCTGGAGGGACCTGTTGCATTGTATTACCCCGGAATGTTGTAGACAACACCGGTTGATCTACTGATTGTCCCTCAGACTTCACTCTTCGTGCCCTTGGTTTCATGGTTGTGCGAGATGATGTTTATGATTCAGCCTTTTCTTTAATCTGTTGGATGAAGGTCTTTCTTCCCAAATCTAGTCCTCCCTTCTTTGGGGCTTTCCCTCTGCCCCCCGTTATTCGGTTCTTTGTTCATACAAGTGAGGGTCTTGGGCCTTGGCATGAACCTACAATGTTTTAGTCTTGAAGTAAGGTGTCGAAGAACCATTTCTTCCCCAAGACAAAAGATCTTATGAAAAAGAAAGGCAGCTAAAAAAACAAGAATCTAAGGTTCAGGGCCCGGAGCAGGGTGTCAAAGGACTCTTCCCTCCCCTGGACAAGAACAAAACACATCACAGAAAAKACTTGATACTTTTCAAACCTGAAGCAGGGCATCAAAAGACTCCTCCCTCCCCAGGGTAAAATCTAGGGTTTCAATAAAAACACAAGGGTTTTAAAGACATAAATCTTAACTCAGGATCTGGAGYAGGGTGTCAAAAGACTCCTCCCTCCCCAGGACAAGAGATTGACAAAAACGAAAAAAAACAAAAAATAAAAAAATAAAAACAAGCGGAAAGATCACCTACGCTCAGGACCTGAAGCTGAGTGAGGAAGCTCGTTCTCTCCCCAGGACAAGAGATTGACCCTCTAGTTGGTCTAGATCATTGTCTTGCACCTTGTCAGCCTCCTCGGCAAYGGCGCCAAAATGTTGGGGTCCAAGTATGAACGATTTATTCACCCTTTTCCTACATTAATTTATCAATCTGGGTGTGTATCCTTTCAAGGAAATGCGCAAGGTATATGCAGGGGAAAGAGTACAATTCGTTCTGGCCAAGGGTTCACAATTTAAGATTCAAAACATTACTGACAACTAGATTAACTACAACTTCTGAAAGGTGCTCATAAGAATCACACACTGTAACAGCAAGCATGAGCTAAGAAATAACATTGTAACAGTAAGCATAAACTACTAAATAACATACTGTAACAGCAAGCATAAAACTAATAAATAACACACACAGGAAGATGCAGCACCTGATCAAAAGAGTGGGCCCAACTCTCTGATCAGGGTTGTGTTGGTTACAGCAAAAATGAAGACAGCAAAATAGGTAGTGCTTTATAAATCTGAAAAAAGGTTATTACAATCTCAATGGGGACATCCCCAGTTACAGGAATAAACTGTCTTTTATACATTAAAAGGGAGAACAACCTCTTCCCCAAAAACATGGTAACCGTATCCCCAAAAAAATGCATTAGTTGGAACGGCACCAGTACCAGATGGACAGGATCAGCGAAATGCCCAAGATGGTTCTGGGATCTGCAACTCCAGCTGCGCGGCCTCTTTATGGTTTGGTTGTTGCGGTGAAGGGAAGATCTGCTGTGAGATGAAGCCTTGGTCCTGTTCTCCAAAAGTTGTGGTCAAACGTTCGTTTTAGTGCTGCGAATAGGTAAAACTCCGCAACTTTTACTTCATTAATAAAATATTCCAATAGACAAAGTAGGGGTAATTACCTCACGGATTTAGCATAGTAAACATAGGTAAATAAGTGTAAAAAGGTAAAAAAGGTAATGGAAATGTAGTAGAAAGATAGCTCGATTTGGTTCCCAACACATTCGGCGTTCTACGTCCCGATATATTCACATCAATATCGTTGAACACCCAAACTTTCGGATAGCCATTGATCTGTGTACACGTATCCCTCTATTCTCAACGGTCCAAATTAACTTCTCGACTTCAACATTTGGGATTTCCAGCGCTAGACCACTCCTATTCTCCCGAAGTGGAACTTCACCGAAGTACTTAACGCTACCCTTCCTAAGTCCAATCTAACGAATAAGAGACATCTCCATTAGATCCCCAGATCTACGGCCCTCATCAATTCACGACTCCGACCTTCAACGTTTTTTGAGGGTTGTGGAATCATAAGTCCCAAAGAAAAAGTGTCTTCACTCCTTTCGGGCTTAGCGAGGGGTTTCTATCCCTGGGTCATATGGGATCATATTTGGATTCCGGGCTACACTCAACTCTTAGTCGAGACTTTATTAAGGCCATGGGTATGAGCCCCCAGGCACATGGGTGGAGGGTCTGAAGGAACACCCTTCTTCCACAGAGTTGAACTTGACATTCCTGCTAAGGTAAACTAAAAAGGTCAAAAGGAACTAAACATTTCAGTTAATCCTGCTTCGACTCTCTTGTGGATTCACATCTCATAACTCTCTAACGGATAACTGAGGTAAATTGAAAACCATGTAAAAATAACAGTTTACAGAAGCAAAATGAGCATTTCTAATAATTGTTCAAACACTGCAAGACTTAACCATGAACACAAACATTCAATCAGACTGGAAAATGTGAAGTGACTGCTAAAAGGGGTGCTTGTTTCCACCCAACCATAGGCACAGTCAGTCCTGACAGATTTACCACTGGCCACCCCTGAGCTAGACCATGATGCTCTAAGAGAGATTCTTTCTCCTTTCTCCACGACAGTCAGGGACGGAAGTTACTCTCATCCTCCCATGGGATCTTGGAAACCGGATTTCTCTACACCAAGCAAGGAGGTCTGCATGATCACTTCCTCAGGCACTCGTCAACTTCGTTTATTATCTTGTAGAAAGACCCTTCCCATGGCTTCTTACAACCAAAACGAGCTTGCTTCTCATCTTTTCTCTCAACTCCAGAGTCGAAAAAACCTGCTCTCTTCTCATCTGGAGATTGTTTTCTCTACTCTACTTCCTTGCAGATCTATCTTTGTCCCCCAAATTCACTTCCTTTCTTTCCTTCCTCAGGAAGGTTGTGTGGGTCTGAATCCCCAACTCGTGGTTAGGTCTGGAAGCCTTACAAATGGGTACCTTGCCCCATATCCTCATTAACGCTTGAGGATGGACTTCCAACTACCAGCCTGATTGGTAATTCATTTATGGGTCAAAGGATTGTTGAGCAATTAGACCTAGTAGGTACTAGTTTGGTGAGGGTCATCTTAACCATTCTTGGTCTCCCTCACCATATTTCTCATAGCATCCATGGTCTATCTTGGCAAACTCCCCCCTTTCAGTCGTTGTGCAACACATATCCAATTTCTATTGATAACAGAAAATTCATACATTGACCCTTTTATACAAAGGTTCATCAAATCAAACATTCATATATAATCTACCATAGTCTCTTGGCCAGTTATAGTTATATTTACAAACTGGGAGAAACAAGGGTATTAAGATTCCAAAGCAAAAATGGGAGACCATCTCCATGGACTTCATCACAGGACTACCTAGAGTGCAAGGTAGGGACTGTATTTTTGTGGTGGTCGACAGACTGACCAAGTTTGCACACTTCTTTGCGATACCCACTGAGTATAAAGCCACCCAAGTGGAAAATTTATTCTCCATAGAGGTATTTAAACTGCACAGGTTTCCCAAGCAGATAGTCAACGACAGAGATGGGTGCTTCATCAATGCATTTTGGCAGGAGTTTTTTAGGCTAGTGGGCACAGAGTTGGCTACAAGTGTTAGTTACCATCCACAGACCGACGAACAAACAAAGATATTCAATAAATGGGTGGAAGGGTACCTAAGGAACTATGTAGGGGGGCAACAATGCATGTGTATAAAGTGGCTCTATATGGGTGAGTATCGCTATAAAATGACATATCATATGTCCATCAGGATGAAACCATTCAAATCCTTGTACGGGTAGGATGAACCATCATTCGTGGAGATAGTGTTTGGGGACAATAGGGCTCCCAGATCCAAAGAATGGATAGAGGAGAGTCGGGAAATTCTCAAAATCTTGAAGGAAAATCTGCAGACAACACAAAATCAACAGAAATTATATGCAGACCGATAGAGAGTAGAGCGGAGCTTTTAGGTGGGGGATTTAGTATTTCTGAGATTACATTCATATAGACAGTCTTCTTTGAAGAAAAGAAGAGAAAAACAACTGAAACTCAAGTTATATGGACCTTACTGGATCGCCCAGAGAGTCAGTGCGGTGGCCTACGAGCTAGAGCTACCAGAGGGTAGTAAGATCCACAATGTGTTCCATGTTTCTTGCCTCAAGAAGGCGGTAGGACAACAGGCTACTACTTTGGAGGAGTTTCCACCACTGGACAAGGAGGGTCAGTTGGGGTTGGTGCCAGAGGAGGTTTTGGAGCACAGGGAGCGTAGGTTGAGGAGTTAGATTATTAGGGAGTGCCTAGTAATATGGAAGGGACTTCCAATTGAGGATGTTAAATGGGAGAGAGATCGAATCCTACAACAACATGGCTTGATGTTGCTTGAGGACACAACAATCTTAGGAAGTGAGGAATGTAATGTTCCTTTCCCATTGATGACTCTAGAAGGAGAAACTGAGTATCCTATAATAGTTCCCATAGACTATAGTCGAAAAAAAAGGGAATAAAAAAATTATTTAATGTCACTTACCGGAAAAGACTAGGTTGAAAGTGACATTAAGTAATAAAAGAAGCAAAAAAGGTGTTTTAAGTGACTTAAGTGATTATTAAATCAAAACTTAGAGAAAAGTCACTTAATAATTAAAGTGAACGAGAAATTAGATGAGGAGGGATATTGTTGGCCCTTGACCAAGTTTTTGAGATCCTTGGTTAGGTTTGACCTATTTTGGGACTTCGACAGGTTGTCGAAGGTGGAGCGCAAGTCGAAGTGGAGATCGTGGGATCTCGGCCCCTTGTTTAGGGATTTTTGGGTTTTGGGCTTATGTAACGGGTATGGGGATGTCATCCCATGGTTTTACCCATGCTTAGGCCTCTCTTGTAATGTATAAATAGATAGCTAGGCGATGTAAGAAAAAGGGTGCCATGTTAAGTGCTAACACACTAGACACGAGAACTATGTGTGTGATATTATGCTAAGTGCAAGTGATAGTTGTAAATTCTTTGTGCATACTGTATGAGGTTTGCAAGGCTAGGTGAAAGTGACTGTAAGAGACTATGTAAAGGCTTTGTGCTATAACCTAGCTCGGGGAAGGAGGATCTAGCAGGGTGCGCATAGATCTCTTGTCCTATGCAAAGTAGTATCGTGTGGCCCTGTACATGTAGATGATTGACAGGAGACAATAAAGAGAAGAAGAATTGACGTAGCCCCGGGCTGGGGGTGAACCACATATATCATGTGTTATCGTTTCTTTATGCATTATGGTTGTTTTATTGTTCATATATGATTAGTGTAGTAATGTATGTTTAGATGTATCTGATATGATAGCTTAGTGCTTGGTGATGTAAATAAGTACCAGATCTGATCTATTTTGATGTGCTTAGTGCTTGAATGTGTTGAATCTTGTTAAATACTGTGTTGCACTATAATTAGGGTTTACCTACGTTGTATACAAAGGATAAGTACTAATGAATTAAAACTGCTAAGTGCTCTATTAAGGTGTTGTAATCACAGATATGTGTCCCAACTAGGGCTAGTAGTTAGGGTTTTGTTGGTGTGTTGTTGAAGCGTTGAACCCTGGGTCTTCCCCTATGCCAACAAATGGTTTTGTTGCCAGGACCTGAAATTGTGATTGTTGGGAACTGAAGAAAAGAAAGAAATCTCTGTGTGTAGATCTGTTTCTTTAGTGTGAAGCATTGACTTGCGAAGCTCTGTGCTAAGAAGAGAAGTCTAATCTGAAGAAAAGAGGTAAGATATTGAATCTTTGTGCTTTGAGAAAGGTAAGATAAGTGAAAATTTTTGTTTCGAAAGAATGGATCTAGGTATGTTTGATCAATTTTGTCCTAGTCTGAAAACTAGGGCACAGCTAGAAGAAAGAAGGTTTGGTATGAGTAGATCTGATAGAAATAATGAAAGATATGTTATTCCTATGCATAGAAAGAATGTTTGGACTAACAAATGGATGCAGGATTCTAGGAAGAATTTTTTGCAGGTTAGCCACCATTATCCTAGTGCGTAGTACAAGAAAGGTTGGGGATCATTTAAGAGAAAGAGAGGATTAACTATTTGTTACAGTTGTAGAAGACAGAGACACCTTGATAAGGAATGCCCTGGTAGAATACCTAGTTATCTTTGTTGTAAATTTATGGACCATGACATTCTGGATTGCCCCGGAATGATTACTAAGGTTGAAAGAATGAATATGAGACAAGAAAACCCTGAGGAAGACCAAGAAACTGAGACCATGGCAGAACCCCAGAAAGGATCAGAGACTGTATTACTACAAATGAAAGAAACCCTGAATGACCACAGAAATATCAATTTATCAGATATCTTCAAAGAGAAAGAGTGCATAGAAACAAGAATAGGATACTTCAACATAGACTGTGTTCTAGATGAGGAAACACAGGTGAATATTATGACAAAAAGAACTTGGGAAATTTTAGGAAAGTCTGATATGATTCCTTCATTGGGAGGAATAGGATTATTTAGAGGAAAGTTGATAACCCTATGTGGAAGACTTACACAGACATCTATGAGTGCTCATGGCACTTCGACAAAAGAATAATTTGAGACCGTTAAGTTTGTTGATAACAACACCCCATTTGCTATACTACTAGGAAAAACCTGGATTGAGAAATATCAGACCCGAAGAAAAGAGAAGGAAGCTCTAGAAAAGAAAAAGCAATAACTAAGAGACTTCATGGCTAAGAGAATAGCACACTTATTGGAAGAATAAGAAAACCATTTGAAGCTACTGAGGACCAGAAATATGGATGTCGAAGTTGAAAGAACACAAGAAGATTTGAAACATCTGTCTGTACAGGAGAGTAGAGCACCTACCCCAGACAAAGAAGAAGTATTGCCCTTGAACCATAGGAAATACCACCAACATCGTGAAGTTACTATGCCAAGAGGAGATAAGAATTAGAATGGAAAGAGGAATATCGAGACACAGATCACAGGGAAGAAGGCTAGAAAGCTCAATAAGAAGAAAGCAAAGTTGGAGAAATTACAGGAAGTTCCAGAGAAGACTTCACAGAAGGAAGGTCTCCAGAATTTGAACTTCACCAGAATATCAGAGAAGCTCAGATTGGCACTTCGCCATGGCAGAGCGATATGACCATTGAAGGCATTATAACCATTGGATTGACGTTCCCGAACGGTTAGAATAGCAGTTATGATCAAAAATCTCACCATCAGAAAGTTGGGACCGCACCATAACGGACAGAATTGCATTGATGAAGGCCTCTTATCCATTGGAGGGATATGTTACATCTTTGTCTACTTATTCTGTCGACTATTGCATCGAGAACACTTTCGCGAATTGTATCCGAGCCAATAGGAAAATGCATTGCTACTGTGTTTTGCTTACTGAGACTTCGCTACCTGTTCTATTGCATTGAGCATTTGTTCATCGACCTGAGTTATCTGATCTCGAGCGTCCATGTTGGACGAACTCGGTTTCATAGAAAATTATGTCAAAGAATTTCTAATCGAACTTATGGTTGAGAAGGAGATGTTTGTCCAAATTCAAGCTTCATCAACGAGAGGAGTGCAACCCTCCTCGTTGACTACTCGCGGATCTGGACCATCCCAAGTTGCGGCCGAGAAAAGAACCAAGCATCGATATGACTAGGAAAATGAAAAGGTAATCCCATCCATCCTGCCCTACTACATCCCACCTCTGACCGGCGCAGTGAATCATGACACTGTCCCCAGGGACTTTGAATACACCTTGGTTACTATGTACCTCTTGAAGGGGATACGCACAGGCAAACCACAGCTAGATAAGACCATCACATTAAAGATCAATGACTTCAACCTAGGAGATCACAAGAACTTCAGCATGCTCGCCCCTCATAGTTATTTGACTAGGACGAAGGGGAAGAAGTCGAGGATAATCCCCCAACCATGGACTATGGACCTCACGCAGTCCACTATTCTGAACGAGATGAAAATACCCCATTTTGGAAGGAACCAGGAGGTTAACACATGAATTAAGCTCATGTTGTCGAGCTTCCATGGCAGCTACCTGTGTCTAGATAGATGCATCATCGTCGAACTGGCACTGATCCATCGGATCACCGGATTGAGCATGCAGGGACCAGACCGGCAAGACTTTTACCCAGGAAAGGTTGCAGACCGCGCTCTGGCGTAGAAGATTAAAGATACATACGGTGATGTGGAGAAGGGGAAGTGAGGCTACAAGGTAGCCTCCATCCAGAATGGCGTAGTGCGCCTTACTTTCCAGTTGATTGCTGGTAAGCTAGTCCGGAAGAACAGACCCACGCAGGTCACAGGGTTTGTTGTTGACCTCACAAGAAAATGCGTGGAGGGGCTACAAATGAACTAGGAAAGGTACTTAGTTAACCAGTTAGACCAAGACTTCCACGAAGCTCAGGATCAGAGCTATGAGTTCCATTTTAGTTGGTTGTTGATCCTCATTGTGTTCATAGCTTGGGAGATGTCGTAAGGTGTGACCTTCCCTAAAATAGAGCCATTTGAACCCTTAGTCGTGAAGTTCACCACGCTCTGGTATTCAAGCAATATGGGAAAACAATGGCAGTCAAACGCAGTGTTCCACACCTACTACCTACAGTTTAAGAGGACCATTGAGGTTGTCCCTCGTATGATGCCAAACACCCTACACATGTTCAGGCCATTTGTGAAGTTCCACGTAAACAGACGTTTTATCTATATCACTGTGCGCAGAGACGAACAAAAAGAAGTACTATAGAGTTATTACAAACTCATATAGGAGGACCTAGAAGAAATAACTAAGGAATGGCCTGCAGATCTCCTTATCCCTGTTGACCCCACAGAACTGTCTGACCCCAAACTAATCAGAAGCCCGGTGGTCACTCGCGAAGGGTATGATACACCTGGAACTAGCAGAAGGAAGATGATAGAAGAGGTACAGAAGCTGAACAGTGCATCCAAAGAGACTGCTTCAGAATCACCTAGTAGAGGAGGTGGTGACAAAGTAGACAAAGAAGAGAACAATGGAAAAGAAGATCAGCATAAGCAAGGTGAAGTAACACCACCACAGAATCCCTTGATGACGCAGAGCCATCTAAAAAAAAGAAAGGTTTCTCCCACAAAACCCACATCACAGAAAAAGTCAAAAGCTACTAATACCAAGATGCAGACTGTGCTCACGCTTGATGACTTCAAATTCATCATCGTAGTTGTATCAGACGCCTCGGAAGATCTTTTGCAGATAAATGAAGCTAAGAAAGAGACCATGTATGAAATAATTGAAGTAGAACTGTGAGGGGTACAACAAGCCCTTCAGTCAAGCCACACAGTGCCCATTGCGCCCCCACAAAATGCAGAAACAGAGTTGGGAGATGAGCCTACCCAAATCCACAGACTATTCAATGTGGCCGAAGATCACCTTCATTACACACAAAAAGAAATAGAACAGGCCACAGTGGCCCTGAAGAAAGCACAAGAGAAAGTGATAGAGAAACGTTGAGCTACGTAGCAGGAGAAGGAAGACCTCCAAACAAAGTTCGAAGAGGATAAAGCACAGATCCAACATGAGAAAGAGCAGTTGCTCATGAAGAAGGTTGGAGTAAAAGAAGCATCAACATAGCACTTCGCTTTATGATGGGCTTAGAGAAAAAGGAGGAAGACCCAGTGGAGCATCAAGTACCGCAGCTTGTTGAAGCCATTCAGTAGGTTCTACAAAGAATAGCAGATCTAAAGCTACAAATAGTACCAAGTACTCTGCAGGACATGCGATACCAAAGAAAATCCACTGCCCAGAGCGCAGTTGAGAGGATTAGAGAATTAGCTTTGTAATGTAAACAACTTAGCAGTAGAAGTGCGAAGACTTACGAGTGACTTACTGAGGACCCTGAACTGAAGATACTAGAGTCACAGCTCCATGAGGCAAAGCAACAAGAAGCGACAGTATAGGCGCAGTTGAAGCTCTTGTCAGTAGTTGAAAGAATGAAAAGATCCCAGGAATAGAGCATTGCTCAGCAGCAGGTCCATACCATACAAAGCAAAGTCATGGAAGTGACTCAGAGGCTCCAACTAGTCGAGGACGAAGCTTGCCAACTGTTTGAGGAGATTGAAGGCCGAGGAACAGAGTTGGAAAAAGTAGTCACTTTAGTAGAACAATGCTTAGAGGGATTTGTGAATGAGGCAGTTATTCAAGAGTTCATCGAGCAGGAGGCCTTGGCGAAGCAGCAGGATGAATCATCTCGAGCCAGGCTCGAGGATTTTGAGGTGAAGCTACCTAGATCAGAGTGACTCGGGATGAGTCACGGGTGAGTTTTGGGGGATTTTTGGCCCTTGACCAAGTTTTGGAGATCCTTGGTCAAGTTTGACCTATTTTGGGACTTCGAAAAGTTTTCGAAGGTGGAGCGTAAGTTGAAATGGAGATCGCAGGATCTTGGCACCTTGTTTAGGGATTTTTGGGTTTTGGGCTTATGTAATGGGTATGGGGATGTCGTCCCATGGGTTTACCCATTCTTAGGCCTCTTTTGTAATGTATAAATAGATAGTTAGGCGATGTAAGAAAAAGGGTTCCATGCTAAGTGCTAAGACACTAGACACGATAACTATGTGTGTGATATTATGCTAAGTGCAAGTGATACGTTTAAATGCTTTGTGCATGTTGTGTGAGGTTTGCAAGGCTAAGTGCAAGTGACTATAAGAGAATGTGTAAAGGCTTTGTGTTGTAACCTAGCTCAGGGAAGGAGGATCTGGCGGGGTCTACGTAGATCTCCTGTCCTATGCAGAGTAGGATCTTGTGGCCTTGTGCATGTAGATGATTGGCATAAGACAATAAAGAGAAGAAGAGTTGGTGGACGTAGCCCCAGGCTGGGGGTGAACCACATATATCATGTGTTATGGTTTCTTTGTGCATTATGGTTGTTTTATTGTTCATATATGCTTAGTGTAGTAATGTATGTTTAGATGTATCTGATATGATAGCTTAGTGCTTGGTGATGTAAATAAGTACCAGATCCGATCTATTTTGATGTGCTTAGTGCTTGGATTATTTGAATCTTGTTGAATATTGCGTTGTGTTGTAATTAGGGTTTATCTGTGTTGTAGACAAAGGTTAAGTACTAATTAATTACAACTGATAAGTGATCTATTAAGGTGTTGTAAACACATATCTATGTCCCAGCTAGGTTGTAGACATCTGATTCCTGCAACCACCTGTGCCTCTAGATCGAGTGAGACTTCATTTGCTTCGAAGGTGTTTTCGAAAGGGTCGGTAGTTAGGTTTTTTTTGGTCCGTTGTTGAAGCCTTGAACCCTAGGTATGCCCCTATGCCAATAGATATAAAAGGAGAAAAGTTGACTTAGATCCTCATTATGCAGATTATGAATTGGAAAACAGAACCTAGAGAGAAGTCATGGGACCTTCTTCTTATTGTGTGGATTTATGGATGAAACCACCACCATTGACATATTTTTGTGTTGAGAGAAACACCCTATTTCGTCGGGAGTACCAAAATATTCTTCATTGAGTTACAAGTTCAGGTTATAGCAGTAGAGATATCCACGACAAGTAAATGTGCAGGTATTCTAGTTGCAACGTGAGGTTTTGGGGAGGATTTATCAGTAGTAAGGGGTTTCTAGGACCAACCAGATAGGGAGAGACAAATTCCTTCCAACCCATTTGAGAGGAGGCCAAGGTGATTCCACTAAGATAGATATCATGATTATCTGATGGGTAAAACACCTAGGTCATGCCATTTCATCAGTTTACAATGTGTGGGGGTTCAGACATCCACCCGGGGTTCTGACAGTGCAGTTGAGAGCCAGTGTCCCATATCTGAGGTAGAGGGAGTGTTATAGGGAGTAGGAAGACCCATCTAAGACATATCTCAGCATGTTCTGACATGTATGGCCACCAGGGTGAAATTTCGAGTCTCCTGCAGTAATTTTGCAGCACATTTTTTGTTGCATGCAGTGGATCTACCTTGCAAATCTCAAATCCATCCATTTATCATCGTTATTGGTATTTTTCAGTATCTTGCTTTGTATTCCAGTTAATATCAACATCTATAAAGATCTAGCTAAAGAGATTTGTTTAAGTTTATTCATATTGTCATACATTGTCCATTATTTTGCTTAATAAAATTGTTGAGTTAGTTATCGTTCCAAATCTATTTGCACTGTATAAAAATATTAAACACGACAAAATGCATCCAGAAAACTTTTGAAACTCACCCAGAAACCCCATCACATCAGGTCTGCAGTCACAACCCTAGAGTTAGTAGTTGATATCCAAATTCGAGGATCCAGGGACATTACAGTGGTATCTTTCTTCTTGCCAACATATTACAAAGTATTTTTTTGACCAATCAAGGTTGAACACTAGACAGGCCAAGTGGATGGCTCTGATCAATGAGTTTGATTTTGAGATCAAACACATAAAAGGAAAGTAAAACATAGTGGTAGATGCACTCAGTCGAAGTGTGCAGACAATACACTTAGCAACGATGATTGTGGAGAGTTTGACATCCAGTAGAGGATCAAAACCCTCTCACAAGAAGATGAATTATTCAATCGGGTAAGAGAAGGATTAAAATAAGAACCCAAAGGAAGAAAGTATCAAGGGTATAAACTTACAAATGATGACTTGTTGTATGTGCCAGATTCGGTAGAACTAAAGAAATTGATCGTGGATGAATTCCATAGAAGACCTTATGTAGGTCACCCTGGTTACCAGAAGATGGTAACAATAGTAAGGCAGTTGTATTATTGGCTAAGGATTAAGAATGACATTGTCTAATACATTGGCCATTGTTTGGAGTGTCAATAGGTGAAGGTTGAATATAAATACCCTACAAGATTGTTGCAGTTGTTGACAATTCCATAATGGTAATGGGAGACAATCTCCATGGATTTAATTATTAGTTTGCCAAGGACAATTAGGAAACATAATGTAATTATGGTGGTAGTGGATAAGTTGAGCAAGGCATCTCACTTTATCCCCTTTAAATCTACTTTTAAAGCCATAGATGTTGCTAATTTTTTATAAAGGAAATTTTTAGATTGCATGGCCTACCCAAGACCATAATCTCTGATAGAGATGCTAAGTCCACTTCAAGTTTTTGGAAAAGCTTATTTGTAGGCTTGGGGACACAGTTAGAATTCATCATGGCCTACCATCCTCAAATGGATTGTCAAACCAAGAGGGTGAACAAAGTGTTATAGGACATGTTGAAGATGCATGGTATGCATCAGCCCAAGTAATGGGAATAATATCTACCCCTAGTAGAGTTTGCTTACAACAACGGTTATCAGGAATCATTGAAGATGAGACCATTCGAGGTTTTGTATGGTAGGAAGTGTACAATTCCAATCACTTGGGAAAATTCAATAGAAAATCTTACACTTGGACCAGAACTGTTGAAGGAAATGGAATAGCCTATGATCGGGATTAAGCAGAATTTGAAAATATCGCAAGATAGGCAAAAGAGATATCCAGACAACAAAAGAACTCATAAAGAGTTCAAGGTGGGAGATCATTCATATCCCAGGGTGAAATGCAAGAGGCTTTCCCTAAGGATGTAGACGTGTGCTAAGTTAGCACCCCACTATTGTGGACCGTTTGAAGTCTTTGAAAGAGTGAGACCAGTGGCATATAGAATTACCTTGGCACCTACTATTAGAGCTCAGAATGTGTTCCATGTATCTTTATTAAAGAAATATGTTCATGATTTTAATTATGTTATTGATTGGGTTGTGATATAAGTGTAACTAGAGGGAGAATTCCATCTTGAACCTCAATGCATACTAGACAAGAGAGAAACAATGCTCCAAAACTAAGCCATGGTGCAGGTCAAGGTGAAATGGAAGCACTTTGAAGCAGATGAGGCTACCTGGGAACTGGAGGATGCCATGAGAATGGAACACCCTTTTTTTTTGCTACATAATCATATATATATGGTGTTTTAAACACAGAGGACTATGTTTCTTTAAGCAGGAGGGGAAAGTAATACCATGTTTTACCCCATGATGTAATTATGCTAAGACTTCATATAATTTGATTATGAGGCATGTGAGTATGCTATTGATTAATGGAAAATACCAGATAGTCAAGTGAGAGGGAAAATCCTTTAGTATTTTTGAACCCCATTCATGATTCTTTCCCCCTCCCTTATTCTATTCTCCCACCTCTTTTAATACCCTTTCTCCCCTCATTCTATATTTTCCATTTTCCCATTTTCGTTTTATCCCTTCTTTTTCCCTTTCTCGGAGTTACTATACTTAATCATTTTCATGTTCACGGATCTTCGGACTCACGGACTATCACACTTGCATTATCATCCATTCACCTATGTATAATCCCGCCAAACACTTAGAATGATTTTGTGTCTCATACTTTCAAACTTTCATACTTTCGGACCTATGTGATACACTTCCACTCTCTCCATTGTTCGACTGAGACTTTTCTATACTTAGCCATTCCATACTTTCGGACTTGCATATCTACCTTTTCATACTAATCACCAACCTCGTGTTGCAATTATGGTATGCTTGATTAACCATAGACAATGTCACATCATTGTCACCCAAACATAGGCATTCACATATTCCACCCCCAAGCATGCTAACCTTTACTTAGAATAATTTCGGCAAGCCTAATCCAGAATGAACAGATAAACCCTAGTTGCTCACTACAACAACAACTCAAGACAAGTAGAGTGCTCCTTCTCCAAGGGTAGTGCACAAGAGAGAGAGTCTCCATATCCACATAATAGGTACCATACACAACTATAGCAACTACAACTGCACTACTCTCTCTCTCTCAAACTTGTGCCATACTTAGCAAGAATAACACCAAGAATATCACCAAGAAAATCACCAAGAAAGTCACCAAGAGAGAGACCAAGACCAAGAGATGACCATGCACCCTTATTCCTCCTTGTAGCTACAACTGCAACTCTCCACAAGACTTGCACATTAACTGGGTGTACAAATGAGCTAAAATGTCCTCTATTTATATTAATTTATCCATAGAGTTTTCTGACAAGGCCGGCCTGACTTTCTAGTAATTATATTTTATGTTTATCTTTTTCCTGTGGAACCGACTTATATTTCTAGAAAAGAGGAGGAAGTTCTAGAAAATAAAAATCAATAACTAAGAGACTTCATGGCTAAGAGAATAGCACACTTATTGGAAGAACAAGAAAACCATTCGAAGCTACTGAGGACCGGAAATATGGATGTCGAAGTTGAAAGAACACAAGAAGATTTGAAACATCTGTCTGTACAGGAGACTAGAGCACCTACCCCATACACAGAAGAAGTATTTCCCTTGAACCTTAGGAAATACTACCAACGTCGTGAAGTTACTATGCCAAGCGGAGATAAGAATCAGAATGGAAAGAGGAATATCGAGACGCAGATCACAAAGAAGAAGGCTAGAAAGCTCAGCAAGAAGAAAGCAAAGTTGGAGAAATTACAGGAAGTTCCAGAGAAGACTTCACAAAAGGAAGGTCTCCAAAATTTGAACTTCGCCAGAATATCAGAGAATCTTAGATTGGCACTTCGCCATGGCAGAGAGATATGACCGTTGAAGGAATTATAACCATTGGATTAACGTTCTTGAACAGTTAGAACAGCAGTTATGATCAGAAATCTCACCATCAAACCATTGGGACCGCGCCATAACGGATAGAACTGCATTAATGAAGGCCTCTTATCTGTTGGAGGGATCCGTTACATCTCTGTCTACTTATTCCATCGACTGTTGCGTTGAGAACACTTTCACGAATTGTATCCAAGCCAACAAGAGAACTCATTGTTACTGTGTTGTGCTTACTGAGACTTCGCTACCTGTTTTATTGCATTGAGCATTTGTTCATCGACCTGAGTTATCCGATCTTGAGCGTGCATGTCGAACGAACTCATTGCCTTAGAAAATTATTTCAAAGAAGTTCTAATCAAACTTATGGCTGAGAAGGAGATGTTCGTCGAAATTCAAGCTTCATCAACGAGAGAAGTTCAAGTGTCCTCGTCGACTGATCATGGATCCGTACCATCCCGATCTGCGGCCGAGAAAGGAACCAAGCATCGCAATGACTAGGAAAACGCAAAGTTAATCCCATCCATCCTGCCCTACTACATCCCACCTCTGACCGACGTGGTGAATCATGACAGTGTCCCTAGGGACTTCGAATACACCCTTGTTACTGCGTACCTCGAAGGGGATACGCACAGGAAAACCACAGCTGGATAAGACCATCACATTAAATATCAACAAATTCAACCTAGGAGATCGCAAGAACTTCATCATGCTCTCCCCTCACACGTATTTGACTAGGATGTAGGGGAAAAAGTCGAGGATAATCCACCAACCATGGACTATCGACCTCGCACAATCCACTATTTTGAACATGATGAAAATACCCCATTTTGGAAGGAACCAGGAGGTTAGCGTGTGCATTAAGATCATGTTGTCGATCTTCCATGGTGGCTACCTGTGGCTAGATAGACACATCACTATCGATCCGGCACTAATCCATCGGATCATCGGATTGAGCATGTAGGGACCAGACCCACAAGTCTTTTACCCAGGAAAGGTTGCATACCACGCCCTGGCACAGAAGATTAAAGATACATACGATGATGTGGAGAAGGGGAAGTGAGGCTACAAGGTAGCCTCCATCTAGAATGTCATAGTGCACCTTTCTTGCCAGTTGATTGCTAGTAAGCTAGTCCGGAAGAATATACCCATGCAGGTCACAAGGTTTGTTATTGACCTCGCAGGAAAATGCATGGAGGGGCTACAAATGAACTGGGCAAAGTACTTAGTTAACCAGTTAGACCAAGACTACCACGAAGCTCAAGATCAGGGCTATGAGTTTCATTTTAGTTGGTTGTTGATCCTCATTGCGTTCATAGCTTGGGAGATGCTGGAAGGTGTGACCTTCCATAAAATAGAGACATATGAACCCTTAGCCATGAAGTTCACCACACTCTGGTATTCGAGAAATATGGGAAAACAATGGCAGTCAAACGCGGTGTTCCACACCTACTACCTATAGTTAAAGAGGACTATTGAGGTTGTCCCTCGTATGACGCCAAACACCCTGCACAGGTTTAGGCCATTTGTGAAGTTCCACGTAGACAGACATTTTATCTATATCACTGTGTGCAAAAATGAACACAAAGAAGTACTACATAGTTATTACAAACTCATAGACGAGGACCTAGAAGAAATAACTAAGGAATGGACTGTAGAGCTCCTTATCCCTGTTGACCCCACAGAATTGTCTGACCCCGAACTAATCGGAAGCCCAGTGGTCACTCGCGAAGGGTATGATACACCTGGAACTAGTAGAAGAAAGATGGAAAAAGAGGTACAGAAGCTGAACAGTGCATCCGAAGAGACTGCTTCAGAATCACCTAGTAGAGGAGGTGATGACGAAGTAGGAAAAGAAGAGAACAATGGAAAATAAGATCAGCATAAGCAAGGTGAAGTAACACCACCACAGAATCCCCCTAATGACGCAGAGCCATCTAACAAAAGAAAGGTTTCTCCCACGAAACCCACATCGTGAAAGAAGTCAAAAGCTAGTAATGCCAAGCTGCAGACTGTTCTCACACTCAATGACTTTGACTTCATCATCACAGTTGTATCAGACGCCTCGGAAGATCTTTTGCAGAGAAATGAAGCTAAGCAAGAGACCATGTATGAAATAATTGAAGTGGAACTACGAGGGGTACAACAGGCCCTTCACTCCAGCCACACAGTGCCCACTGCACCCCCACCATCAACAGAAACAAATTTGGGAGATGAGCCTACCCAAATCCGCAGAATAGTCGATGCGACCAAAGCTCACCTTCGTTGCACACAGGAAGAAACAGAACAGGCCACAGTGGACCTGAAGCAACCACAAGAGGAAGTGATAGAGAAACGTTGAGTTGTGCAGCAGAAGAAGGACGACCTCCAAACAAAGTTTGAAGAGGATAAAGCGTAGATCCAACATGAGAAAGAATTGTTGCTCACGAAGAAGGTTGGAGTAAAAGAAGCAATCAACATAGCACTTCGCTCTATGATGGGCTTACAGCAAATGGAGGAAGACCCAGTGGAGCATCAAGTATCGCAGCTTGCGGAATCCATCCAGTAGGTTCAACAAAGAATATCAGATCTAGAGCTACAAACAGCACCAAGTACTCTGCAGGACGTGCGAGACCAGAGAGAAGCCACTGCCTGGAGCGCAGTTGAGAGGATTAGAGCATCAGCTTTGGAATGTAAACATCTTAGCAGTAAAAGTTCGCAGACTTATGAGCGACTTACTGAGGACCCTGAACTGAAGATACTGGAGTCACAACTCCATGAGGCAAAGCAGCAAGAAGCAACAGTACAGGCACAGTTGAATCTCCTGTCAACAGGTTAAAGAATGAAATGATCCCAGGAATAGCGCATTGCTCAGCAGCAGGTCCATACCATATAAAACAAAGTCATGGAAGTGACTCAGAGGCTCCAACCAGTCCAGGATGAAGCTTGCCAACTATTTGAGGAGATTGAAGGCCGAGGAGCAGAGCTGGAACAAGAAGTCACTTCAGTAGAACAATGCTTAGACGGACCTATGAACGAGGCAGTTATTCAAGAGTTCGTCGAGCAGAAGGCCTTGGAGAAGCAGCATGACAAAGCATATCGAGGCAGACTCAAGGATTTTGAGGTGAAGCTACCCAGATCAGAGTGACTCGAGATGAGTCACATGTGAGTGTTGGGGGATTTTTGGCCCTTGACCAAGTTTTGGAGATCCTTGGTCAGGTTTGACCTATTTTTGGACTTCAACAGGTTTTCAAAGATGGAGCGCAAGTCGAAGCGGAGATCACGGGATCTCGGCACCTTGTTTAGGGATTTTTGGGTTTTGGGCTTATGTAACGGGTATGGGTATGTCGTCCCATGGGTTTACCCATGCTTAGGCCTCTCTTGTAATGTATAAATAGATAACTAGGTGATGTAAGCAAAAGGGTTCCATGCTAAGTGATAAGACACTAGACACGAGAACTATGTGTGTGATATTATGCTACATGCAAGTGATAGTTGTAAATGCTTTGTGCATACTATGTGAGGTTTGCAAGGCTAAGTGCAAGTGACTGTAAGAGAATGTGTAAAGGCTTTGTGTTGTAACCTAGCTCAGGGAAAGAGGATCTGGCGGGGTCCATGTAGATCTCCTATCCTATGTGGAGTAGGATCTTGTGGCCCTGTGCATGTAGATGGTTGATAGAAGACAATAAAGAGAAGAAGAGTTGGTGGACGTTGCCCCAGGCTAGGGGTGAACCACATAAATCATGTGTTATGGTTTCTTTGTGCATTATGGTTGTTTTATTGTTCATATATGCTTAGTGTTGTAATGTATGTTTATATGTATCTGATATGAAATCTTAGTGCTTGGTGATATAAATAAGTACCAGATCTTATCTATTTTGATGTGCTTAGTGCTTGGATTATTTGAATCTTGTTGAATACTGCGTTGCGTTGTAATTAGGGTTTATTTGTGTTGTAGACAAAGGCTAAGTACTAATGAATGACAACTATTAAGTGATTTTTTAAGTTGTTGTAATCACAGATCTTTGTCCCAGCTAGGTTGTAGACATATAAGCCCTACAACCACCCCTGTCTCTACCTCGGGTGAGACTTCATCTGCTTTGAAGGTCTTGTCGAAAGGGACGGTAGTTAGAATTTTGTTGGTGCGTTGTTGAAGCCTTGAACCCTAGGTATTCCCATGTGCCAACAGATATAAAAGGAGAAAAGTTGACTTAGATCCTCATTATGAAAATTATGAATTGGAAAATAGAACCTAGAGAGGATTCATGGGACCTTCTTCTTATTGTGTGGATTTATGGATGAAACCACCACCATTAACAGATTTTAGTGTTGAGAGGAACACCCTAGTTCATCGGGAGGACCACAAGGTTCTTCATTGAGTTACAGGTTCAGGTTGTAGCAGTAGAGATATCCACGACAAGTCAATGTGCAGGTATTCTAGTTGTAGCGTGAGGTTTTGGGGAGGATTTATCAGTAGTAAGGGGTCACTTGGCCCAACCAAATAGGGAGAGACAAATTCCTTCCAACCCATTTGAGAGGAGGCCAAGGTGATTCCATCAAGATAGATATCATGATTATCTAATGGGTAAAACATCCAGGTCATGCCATTTCATCAGTTTACAATATGTGGGGGTTCAGACATCCACCCGGGGTTCTGACAGTGCAGTTGAGAGCCAGTGTCCCATATCTAAGGTATGGGGAGTGTGATAGGGAGAAAGGTGACCCATGTAAGACATATATCATCCTGTTCTGACATGTATGGCCACCAGGGTGAACTTTCGATTCTCCTGCAGCAATTTTGCAGCACAGTTTTGGTTGTATGCAGTGGATCTACCTTGCAAATCTCAAATCCATCCATTTATCGTCATTATTGGTATTTTTCAGTATCTTTCTTTGTATTCCAGTTAATATCAACATCTATAAATATATAGCTAAAGATATTTGTATAAGTTTATTCATATTATCGTATATTGTCCATTATTTTGCTTAATAAAATTGTTGAGTTAGTTATGGTTCCAAATCTATTTGAACTATATAAAACTATTAAACATGACAAAATGCATCCAGAAAAATTTTGAAACTCGCCCTGAAACCCCAGCACATTAGGTCTGCAGTCACAACCCCAGAGTTAGTAGTTGATATCCAAATCCGAGGATCCAAGGATATTACAGTGGTATCTTTCTTCTTGCCAACATATTACAAAGTATTTGTTTGACCAATCAAGGTTGAATGCTAGATAGGCCAAGTGGATGGCTCTGATCAATGAGTTTTATTTTGAGATCAAACACATAAAAGGAAAGTAAAACATAGTGGTAGATGCACTCAGTCGGAGTGTGCAGACAATACACTTAGCAACGACGAGTGTGGGAGAGTCGGACATCCAGTAGAGGATCAAAACCCTCTCACAAGAATATGAATTATTCAATCAAGTAAGAGAAGGATTAAAATAAGAACCCAAAGGAAGAAAGTATGAAGGGTATAAACTTACAACTAATGACTTGTTGTTGTACAACAACAGGTTGTATGTGCCAGATTCGATAGAACTAAAGAAATTGATCGTGGATGAATTCCATAGAAGACCTTATGTAGGTCACCCTGGTTACCAGAAGATGGTAACAACAGTAAGGTAGTTGTATTATTGTCTAAGGATGAAGAATGGAATTTTCGAATACATTGTCAATTGTTTGGAGTGTCAGTCATTCAAGGTTGAATATAAATACCCTACAAGATTGTTGCAGTTGTTGACAATTCCATAATGGAAATGGGAGACAACCTCCATGGATTTAATTATTGGTTTGCCAAGGAAAATTAGGAAACATAATGTAATTATGGTGGTAGTGGATCAGTTGAGCAAGGCATCTCACTTTATCCCCTTTAAATCTACTTTTAAAGCAATAGATGTTGCTAATTTTTTTATAAAGGAAATTTTTAGATTGCATGGTCTACCCAAGACCATAATCTCTGACAGAGATGCTAAGTCCACTTCAAGTTTTTGGAAAAGCTTATTTGTAGGCTTGGGGACACTGTTAGCATTCATCATGGACTGCCATCCTCAAATGGATGGTCAAACCAAGAGGGTGAACAAAGTGTTATAGGACATGTTGAAGATGCATGGTATGCATCAGCCCAAGTAGTGGGAAGAATATCTACCCCTGGTAGAGTTTGCTTGCAACAACGGTTATCATGAATCATTGAAGATGAGCCCATTCGAGGTTTTGTATGGTAGGAAGTGTACAATTCCAATCACTTGGGAAAATCCAATAGAAAATCTTACACTTAGACTAGAACTGTTGAAGGAAATGGAACAGGCGATGATAAGGATTAAGCAGAATTTGAAAATATCCCAAGACAGGCAAAAGAGATATCCAGACAACAAAAGAACTCATAAAGAGTTCAAGGTGGGAGATCATGCATATCTCGGAGTGAAATGAAAGAGGCTTTCCCTAAGGATGTGGACATGTGCTAAGTTAGCACCCCACTATTGTGGACCGTTTGAAGTCTTGGAAAGAGTGAGACTAGTAGCATATAGAATTACCTTGGCACCTACTATTAGAGCTCAGAATGTGTTCCATGTATCTTTATTAAATAAATATGTTCATGATTCTAGTTATATTATTGATTGGGTTGTGATATAAGTGTAACCAGAGGGAGAATTCCATCTTGAACCTCAATGCATACTAGAAACGAGAGAAACAATGCTCCAAAACTGAGCCATTGTGCAGGTCAAGGTGAAATGGAAGCACTTTGAAGCAGATGAGGCTACCTGGGAACTGGAGGATGCCATGAGAATGGAATACCCTTTTTTTTCTGCATAATCGTATATATATGGTGTTTTAAACATCGGGGACTATGTTTCTTTAAGCGGGAGGGGAATGTAATACCGTGTTTTATCCGATGATGTAATTATGCTAAGACTTCATATAATGTGATTATGAGGCATGTGATTATGCTATTGATTAATGGAAAATACCAGATAGTCAAGTGAGAGGGAAAATCCTTTAGTATTGTTGAACCCCTTTCGTTTTTCTTTCCCCCTCCCTTTTTCTATTCTCCCACCTCTTTTAATACCCTTTCTCCCCTCGTTCTATATTTTCCATTTTCCCATTTTTGTTATATCCCTTCTTTTTCCCTTTCTTGGAGTTACTAAACTTAATCATTTTCATGTTCACGAATCTTTGGACTCGTGGATTATCACACTTGCATTATCATCCATTCACCTATGTATAATCTCGCCCAACACTTTGAATGATTTTGTGTCTCGTACTTTCAAACTTTCATACTTTCAGACCTATGTGATACACTTCCACTCTCTCCATTGTTCGACTGATACTTTTCTATACTTACCCATTCCATACTTTCGGACTTGCATATCTACCTTTTCATACTAATCACCAACCTCGTGTTGAAATTGTGATATGCTTGATTAACCATAGACAATGTCACATCATTGTCACCCAACCATAGGCATTCACATATTCCACCCCCAAGCACGCTAACCTTTACTTAGAATAATTCTAGCAAGCCTACTCTAGAACGAAGAGATAAGCCCTAGTTGCTCACTGCAACAACAACTCAAGACAAGTAGAGCGCTCCTTCTCCAAGGGTAGTGCACAAGAGAGAGAGTTTCCATATCCACGTAATAGGTACCATACACAATTGCACTACTCTCTCTCTCTCAAACTTGTGCCATACTTAGCAAGAATAACACCAAGAATATCACCAAGAAAATCACCAAGAAAGTCACCAAGAGAGAGACCAAGACCAAGAGATGAACGTGCACCCTTATTCCTCCTTGTAGCTACAACTGCAACTCTCCACAAGACTTGCACATTAACTAGGTGTACAAATGAGCTAAAATGTCCTCTATTTATATTAATTTATCCAGAGAGTTTTTTGGCAAGGCCAACCTAACTTTCTAGTAATTATATTTTATGTTTATCTTTTTCTTGTGGAACCGACTTATATTTCTAGAAGATAATACAATATTATTTATTCTGCTAGGCCAACTTGTCTTCTAGGGTTTCCACACATCTATTTAATGGTTTACTTGCTTCCAGAATATTCTTTTCTAAGTCATAGGTTACACGTGGAGGTTAATACCTCCCGCAGCTTCCAAAACATCAACACTCCCTCTTAGTTAGGGAGGTATTAACTAAAATTTTCTTCATGTAGTGGTCTCAAACACATCCATCCATCTCACATGGCATGGTAAAGACTCACATGGTCTTGCAGACCAGTCTATAAGTAGCGTCACCATAGCCACACATGCTATCATATGATCAAACAGATCATGTAACCAGTATCACCATCATAGCCGCACATTAGCCATCTAGCTGGAAAACACATCCAACACTATTGGTTGGCCATCCAACTAGTAACCTTTGATGCTACTAATTAACACTCTAACTGGGAATCACTTCTGACACTACAGGTTGGCATATAGTTCATACAGAACTAGTAACACATCATCTCACACATAATTTGACTCTAAAATTTAACACTCCCTCTTAACGAGGAAGGTATTCCTCTTGGTGTTAAATTTGGAAACATCGATAGTCATTCTCCAATGAGAGGCCATATAGGCCACCGTGAGGCTAGCCAGAGAGATTTGGAGAATAAACCAATCTTGTGAGGTATTGACAAAATCCTTGGGGGGAACGTACAACCTCTGTGAGTCAAACCAAAAGTTAGGATGAACGAAATGTTATGTGAGTCTAATGCAAAATTCAGGGGGAACGTACAACCTCTGTGAGCATAGACAATCAAGTGGAAAAGTCAGGGGGAATGTACAACCTCTGTGACCATAGACAAACTAGTGCAAAAGTCAGGGGGAACATACAACCTCTGTGAGCCTAGTCAAACCTTGTGAGCCATGAGGAAAAGTCAAGGCATCTAACAAAAGTTAGGTTGAATATAAAATTCCTATGAGCTAGAAACAAACGATATTCCTAATATTGAAAATGATATAAATGTATTGATCTAATGCATTGGAGCGTGTAACATTATCCACCATGAAGAGAATTATGAATTGTCTTGTCAAGAGTCGAGTTGTAACTGAAGTCTCAAGTCTAGTTCTATTTTTGAACTAAAGTGTAATGATGAGTTGTAACTGAAGTCTCAAGTCTAGTTCTATTTTCGAACTAAAGTATATCAGTCTCAAATCTAGTTCTATTTTCGAACTAAATTATACCAGTCTCAAGTCTAGTTCTATTTTCAAACTAAAGTGTAATGCTGAGTTGTAACTGAAGTCTCAAGTCTTTGAACTAAAGTATACCAGTCTCAAGTCTAGTTCTAAGTTCGAACTAAAGTTTGAAGCTAAGTTATGATTAAAGCATGCAAACAAGTTAGTATTTCGAGCCTCTCCTCTTCTCCTCTTCAACATATATAAGCAAAGGTTGACCCCTCTCTTCAACACGGTCTTGATATGTAGGTTAAGGGTGAAGCAATAGAGGCTCATATAAGTGATAAAGAGGCAGCATACCAAAGAAGCATATCATTGTTGTATATCAACAATAGAGGCAGCATATCAGAGGTGTATTTCAGCAAGGGTTCTTAGGTCTTTGTCAGGTCAAGGTCATCTTGGCAAGCTCTTTAAGAGCAGAACATTCATGGTGGATATTTGTAAGTGATCTTACATTTTTAATGCAGTAAAGGAATATCATTTGTTGGGGTTTTTCTCCCTGTACAAGGTTTTCCCAGGGTATATGGGTTTTTGATGTGCATGCTTACTTATCTACATAGTTATTGCTATTCGGTTATGATTTGGTATTGTTGAATTGTATTAAGATAGAATCAAAGTGTTGAAGAAAATAAAAGAATTGATCTGCATAAGAAATCAAGCTCATAATTTAACATGGTATCAGAGCTTAGGGTGCGTTAAACATGTTTAAGTGCAGCAGCAGGTACACATAGATCCAAGCTAGCTTGATTAAGTTTCCAGTGTGAATTCCATGGCATCCTCCATTTCAGTCAGGGTCGAGGATAGGCTCGAAGGAGCTACCAACTTCAATGTGTGGAAGCTATGGATAACAAATATCTTATATGAGCATGATCTTGAGCAGTATGTGACCACAGTGGTGGAGGAACCCAAAAATAATGCAGGAAGAGTGGCCTTCAGGAAGAGTCAAGAAAAGGCCAAGCGAATCATCTTTGACTTAGTCAAAGACAGTATAATGCATGCAATGACTTCATTAATGACTGTCAAGGATTGTATGGATACCTTGGTAAATCTGTATGAGAAACAAGCTCCAAGTCAAAAGAGGACACTTAAGCACAAGCTTAAGTATTTGAAGATGGAGAAAGGTGAATCAATGGCATCCTTTTGTTTCAGGATAGCCCAGATCAGAGATCAGCTTTTGGTCATGGGGGTTAGTGCAAGCCATTTTTTACGGTCTTCCTTCTTCATGGCAGACCTTCTTATCCAGTGTAAGTGGGAGAGAGATTCAGCCCATGTTTGATAGGTGATGGCATGATTGCCTCCAGGAGGAGAGTCTCATAGCTACCAGGAGTGAGCTAATGAAAGAAGAGCACTCAGCTTTAGCATCAAGATTCAAGGTAAAGAAGAAAGGCACTTTCTAGAAATGCTCTCAGAGGAATACAAACACCAAAGGTACATTCAAAGGCAAGAATATTGATACATCTAAGATTAAATGCTTTAGTTGTAATAAGTTGGGTCATTTTGCTAAAGATTGTTGGTTTAGAAAGAAATATCCAAGGAAAGGGAAACATCATGCCTCAACTATTGAGGATGATGAATCCAAAAGAAATCAGAGAAGTCCTTCTAATGAGAAAGAAAATAGAAAAGAATATTACTTGGTTTATGCCTTATCTAGTTCATTTTTCATAGGGCTGAAAACTTGGTTAGTAGACAGTGGTGCATCAAAGCACATGACAGGGTACAAGGAGATCCTCTCAGATTTCAAGACAAAAACTTTTCCAGAGCATGTTGAGCTTGGGGATGAAAAATTTTACAAGATAGAGGGAGTAGGCTCTATCTCCTTCAAATTGGAATCTCGGGCTACAATTCATGTTGATGAAGTATTATATGTTCCAGGGCTCAAGAAGAATCTAATATCAATTGCAACCCTTGAGGAAAAGGGATATTGGGTGATCTTCAAGGACAGAAAGGCACTACTATGGGCTAAAGTTAGCCACTTAAGTACAGCATAACCCATTGGAACTTGCAGCAGAGGAATGTACGTCATGTTAGGACAGTCAGTTCAGGCATTGGCTCATGATGCGACTAGCTCCATCGATTTGTGGAACAGAAAACTTGGATATCTTCATTACAAATCTCTTCCAGATCTACAGAACATGGTATGTGGCATGCCCTCTATTTCTCTTAGTAAAAATGAAATTTTTAAGGGATGCATGCTAGGTAAAAATATAAAGAAATCATTTCCTAGTAGTGACAACAGAGCTCAGGGCATCTCAGATCTGGTTCATTCTTATGTATGTGGTCCCATGTCATCTCCCTCACTCAATGGTTGTTTGTATTATGTCATTTTTATTGATGATTACTCAAGAAAAT